>KK114555.1:117738-184350 GCA_000611955.2 Stegodyphus mimosarum
ATATATATATATAGCTTTCATTTTAATAACATTTTACATGACAAGATTTCTTTTTAGAAGGCCCGCATTAATTATATCCTCTTATCGAATATACACTGCTGGCCACCGTAAATGCAACTCCTTGAAGGAAGCATGAAAGTAACATGAAATTTACAACATGCATTAGCGAATGTGAGATATGCAAATAATTAGAATTTCAGCGCAGACCCACATCACGCGCGCCTGTGGCGCCACGTCAAAGAGATATTTAAGGCTTGGAGTTTTCGACGATTTCAATTTCGGCAATTGTGTTTTTCTTGTGATTTTTCCAAAAAAAACGATCAGTTATGCCTCATAGTAATCAGCAATCATTATTTGATCAAGTATCCGAGTTCAACAGAGGAAGGATAGTGGCCTACCGAGAGTGTGGATTACCTTTCAGAGAAATCGGTAGTCGTGTTGGACCAAACCAAACAACTGTAATGCGGATATGTGACCGTTGGATGCAGGAGGGTATGACGGACCGACGCGTTCGATCGCATTCACCTCAGTGCACCACTTCACGTGATAATAGGAACATTGTGCGCATGGCAGTGACGGATCGCTCAGTCACATCACGAACCACAGCACACCACATTCAGTCTGTAACGCATCATCCAGTGTCTGCGCGTACCATTCGACACCGTTTACAACAGAGTGTACGCAAGATGTCCATTGCTTCGTCTACACTTGACGCAGAATCACAGATGTCTGCGCCGCCAATGGTGCGATGAAATGAGGATGTGGACGGCAGAATGGAATGAAATTGTCTTTACTGACGAGTCACGCTTCTGTCTGCAACACCACGATGTTCGGATTCGAGTCTGGAGACACCGGGGAGAGAGTATGCTGAACAGCTGTGTTATGCACCGCCACACTGGTCCTGCACCGGGTATTATGTTATGGGGCGGTATTGGATATCACTCTCGCACTCCTCTAGTACGCAATGCTGGTACTTTAAACACCCAGCGCTATATCTCCGAGGTGTTGGAGCCAATTGTCCTTCGGCTTGGCCACAGCCATATTTCAACAGGAAAATGCGCGACGACGCATTGTACAAGGATTCTTCTTCAATCGCCAGATTGAACTGCTTCCCTGGCCGGCTCTCTCTCCGGATCTTTCTCCGATATAAAATATGTGGTCCATGGTTGCTGAACGATTGACCCAGATTACATCCCAAGCTGCCACACCAGATCAACTTTGGCAACGTGTGGAAGCTGCTTGGTCTGCTGTACCCTAAGAACACATCCAAAGTCTCTTTGAATCAATGCCGAGGCATGTGGCAGCGGTGATCTCCAACAATGGCGCGTACTCTGGCTACTGATTCTGGAAGGAACCACATTTCACAGATGTCTATAAATTTAATCATTTGATACTTGGTCAAGATGTTATCTACTAAATAAATTTTGTTGTGATATCTCTTGTCTTTCTTGGGGTTGCAATTTGGGTGGCCAGCAATGTAGTTATTGGTTACGATGAATATCTGAAGCCAGACCTGAAATTGAAACTAGAATACCACCTATCGGTGAAAAATTTACAATCCTGATTATAAAACCTTTCATTATTAAAAACGACTGTTTCTATGAATTTATGTAATATATCCATCGCACTACTATTTGTATTTTTTGCATAACTGGATTTTTATTTTTCTGTTACTTTTGAATCTCTCGACACCCAACGATCTAATTGTGACATGGTATGAAAACGCTCTCTCGCCCAAAGCCATATATGCACGACCTAGAATACTCCTTGTGTAGTCTTCAGAATATACATGCATCTGGAAATATGTTCAAGAAATTAAGGCAATATATTAAAAGATATATATCCAAGAATAAAGTACCAATGGCCTTTTGACACCAAAATAAAAAAATACCGCTTTCTTATGGCAGTTTTGGGAAATCTGGAGTTCCGTAGTGAAACCTTTGCTGGTTGGATAATTATAAAAATGAATTCCAATAATAATACCGAAAATACAAAAAATAAAACCTGCTTATGATCACTTTTTTTATATAAAATATTCCGTGTAAAACTTTTCTAGAATCTTAATGTTACGTTTGAATACATTATATTTTCAGTAAATGAATACATTATATTTTCAGTAAATGAATACATTATATTTTCAGTAAATGAATACATTATATTTTCAGTAAATGAATACATTATATTTTCAGTAAATATTATATTTTCAGTAAATGAATACATTATATTTTCAGTAAATGAATACATTATATTTTCAGTAAATGAATACATTATATTTTCAGTAAATGAATACATTATATTTTCAGTAAATGAATACATTATATTTTCAGTAAATGAATACATTATATTTTCAGTAAATGAATACATTATATTTTCAGTAAATGAATACATTATATTTTCAGTAAATAACTTAGAAGCTTCTTGTGAAAGATAGCAGTAATAACACGAGTTGTTCTGTTGAAAACATGAATTATAATAGTTCTTAATTTATATTTCCTGATTCAAATGGTATAATGTTCAGCGATGGTTGATTGTCAGTCCGATAACCAGCGTACAATTTGAATTCCTGTGTAAGGTTTAGTTGTTTGCATATTTGCTGTCTGCTTTTTCTGTGAATTTAATCTGTCATATATTATAAGGAGAAATGAGAATTGTTCTCGGTGAGCAGTTGATTATATGATTAACAAGTTCGGCCTTTTGATACTTTCCTGATAAATGCCTATATTTAAGTGGCCGACAATTCAAAGAAATTAAAAGAAGTTCGTGGTACGTTTTAACTTTAATTTAAAAAATGAAACTGAGTTTAAACGTATCTCTTCTGTAATTGTGACTTTAGCAATAACCAAGGTCTACCGCACCACTGCGACCACAGCGGCTTCAGTCCTAGCAGGGCTGATCCCGCTCCACCACAGGGCAGTTATGGAGGCAGCTGTCACAAGGGTCATGTTATTGAGACGCTCAGCAGTGCACGGAAGACAACACTATGACCCATCTAATTATGAGCAAAAAAGATCGCTTCTAAGAGCGCATCCTTCACATTTCGGAACAGGCATCCACGCCCACACGACAATGCTTGACAGTGGTAGAGTCCCCGCAAACGCAATCAGCTTTTTCACAGACGGCTGGCACCTTGATGGAGGCGTTGGCAGTGCTGTGGTAAACAAAAGGTAGGATACCATATTAGCTGCATGGAAAGGGCACTTGGTACCTGAGAATTCCGTCTTTCAAGCCGAAGCGGTGGCCATTAGAGAGGCCATATCAGCTACAGATGACTATTGTGGGAACATGTTTAGCATTTTTTCAGATAGCCTCTCAGTAATTCATGCGATCCGCAATCCTTTTCCTCCTGCTCCGCTCATAGAAGATATACAACGCATGCTCCGTGAAAATGAGAGCCACAAGGCAATTCACATTTCCTGGATAAAAGCCCACGCCGGGCACCAAGGAAATGAAGCAGCGCGTGAGCTCACAAAGGAAGCTGCACGCAATATAGATGCGCATATTGTGCCCATCCTACTTCCAAAATCCCATCTCAAGAGAAGTATCTTGGCCACTGCACTACAACATTGGCAGGATAAATGGGACGGAATTCCCGAGGGTAGAAGAGCCCATGTTTTTTACAGCAAAGTTTCTACCGACCGCCTAATTTCAACACCTTACATAACCCGTTTCATCACAGGCCATGGTCCTTTTCCGGTATACTTCTGGAAAAGGGATTTTGTTTTCTCTAACCTCTGTGTGTGCGGCGAGGTTGGATCCCCAGACCATTACGTAACAACGTGCCCACTCACAGAGGCGTGGCACATGTGGTTGCCAGACACTGATGACCCATTTAAGCTGTTCTTCATCAAGCACCCGGCCTCCCTTAAGAAATTAAGGAGTATAATGGAAAAACTAGAAGCATTAGGACGGAATCTGTGTCATGCAGATTAGTGTGCACCAGTTTATTATTGATTATTTATTGTATGCTGTCTATGCAATATCTGTACATCTGTAATATATTTACGCACCTGTATATTATGCAGTGTCTGTTTATCTCCGTGACGTCGGCAAAATGCAAGTATAATGTCTTTATCAGTATTCTTTATCTGTGTAGAGTGTAGTAATGTATTTAGGCTTTATGTATTTGTGTGCTGTCTTGTATTGGAATGTAGTATCTGTGTCTTCATTCGTATTAAAAATCTGGGTAGTAGGTTTATTATCTGTAATTAATTAGTTTATCTAGTGCAGTTTAATATGTGTGATTCGTATTTTATATCTGTGTAATAGTGTAATTAACATCTGTATACCTACGTTCTTTTGTCATTTATTGTATCTGTACATCTACGTTCTTTCGTCATTCATTGTATCTGTATATCTGCGTTCTTTCGTTATTTATTGTGTTTGTAAATCTGCGTTCTTTCGTCATTCATTATATCTGAATATCTGAGTTAGTTCTGTATATCTGTATATCCGCGTAATATCTTGCAATAATAACAAGAATCTGAGTCTGCATTCGCTTTTAATATCTGTGAAGCAAGTAATAGTGTATATAATAGCTGCTTATCAGTATAATATAGTATCTATATTATAACTATCTATATTATAGTAGTGTAACTGTTTCAATATTTAGTACCAGTGTAGTATGGAGTTTTGTATTTAGTATCTGTGAATTTGTGTAAAGACTTGCAGTAGTGTATTCGCATTTAATATATGTGTAATGATGTATTTAGTATCTGTATATCTGTATAATACTGCATCACTATTTAATAACTGTTTCAACATTCATAATTATCTGTGAAATTTAATTTAATTAGTACCTATATTTTAGTTATTATCTGTGTAGCAATATGTAAAATGTATAGTTTGAGGTCTCCTTCAGCATATGTAACATCGTAATAAACTCCCCATGCGTTCCTTGTGGGGCGCCGAGAGTGTCGTACTTAATTTCTTAATTTTTCTAAAAGTGAATATTTTTAGTTATTTTACTTCTTTCCGTTCTTTGTTATTAAAACGCTTCTTCAGCTCAGAAGAACGCATAATAACTAATATAAAAAGTACATAAGAGGAACACATAATGCTTTCATGTCAATGACAGTATATTTGTTTTTTCTGTTGTGCTACGGAGATTATTTCAGGTGTTCCTTTCCACCATTTGCTTTTCAAATTCAAATTAGTGTCAGGCTTCTAAACCTCTGTAATGCTGACGCCGGCTGATAAATATCAAATAAGAATATTATTTTTAAGAATATGCACATAAACGCGCAAAATGATTCCTTTTACAAAGTGATGTCTCCAAAGCATGTTTTATTTTTCAATAACACAATCTTACAGTTACACTGCGCTGCAAAACCTTGATATTTCTTCACATTGCACCACTTTCGGGCAAAACCATAGTAAGGTGTTAAAGACGTGAAACTGCTTTTTGCAAACCGCAAATGTAGCTATCTGCCTCATAAAGCTCGTCTCCAAACAATAACATCAAGAATTTAGCGCTCCTCTCAGTTTGTGGTCCTTAAAGATCTACAACCTCAAAATTGCCTTCTTGGCTTACTAAAAGTGTCATGACACCCTAGATTGTTAGTAACCAGTTTTATGAGTATTCATTATATGAGCAAAGATCACATCAGAGGCTAGGAATTGACGTGCTGCCACTGTAAGAAAAGACACAGAGGGGTTAAATATCATCAGCATAAATGTTAAGTAAATACAGAAGAGATTTGCTTTGGCATGAAACTAAATATCTTTCAAAATGCATGTAAAATTTTCTATCAGACTTAAACCTAGTAAATGTTTCAGCCAAATGGGATCATTGGTTTTATCCCATTTTGGAGTAATACGAGAGGTATGTAGTATCTAGAATACGTGTTGCAATTAATTATTAAGATGTTTTAAAAACAAATTCATGCACAGGCTGATAACATACACTGGTGTGCAAAACTTAAGCAACGACAGGGTTTTTTGCCATAACTCTACGAGAAATCAAATGAGAGACATGAAATGTAGAAATGAAGGAGAATGTTATGTACGTAGAGGATGACGAAAGCATCGGAGCTGAAAAAGGAATACAATGCATATGGTATGGAATCAAACAAAAACAAACTTTATTGAACGCACAGTATCGTGACTCATGATTGTCTATCCAAGAGGAAGAACAACAAGCAGATGTTCCTTAATATGGAATATGCCCTCCCCTCACTGCAATGGTTGCTTCGCACCGTCTTCCGATACTCAGAACCAGCTGGTGCAACATTTCTTGCGGTAGGAGTGCCCATTCTTCAATCAGCATCTGTTTGAGTTGTTGGGTATTCTCCGGAGGATGTAAAGGTGCTGCAATGAGTCTCCCCAAAGCATCCCACACATGTTCGATGGGATTTAAATCTGGGGAGTACGCTGGCCAATCCATTCGAGTGACATCTTCACTTTCCAGTAGCTCCTCAACAGCAAGAGTCCGATGTGGCCGTGTATTGTCAACCATAAAAATTAAGTTTGGGCCAATAGCACCTCGGAACGGACGCACATGGGGAAGGAGTACCTCCTCACAATAGCGATCCCTGGTTACAGACCCTCTCTCGAAAACGTGGAGCTCCGTTCGCCCGTTCAGCATAATGCCTCCTCAGACAAGAACTCCAGGACCACCGTTACGGTGTCTTTCCTTGATGTTACTCGATAAAACCGGGTCTCGACCTCTCTCCAAATCAAAACGCGTTGAGAATCGCTTATGGTACTGAACCGACTCTCATCCGTAAAGAGGACACGACTCCATTGATCAGTTGTCCAGTTTTTGTGCTATCTGCACCACTGTAAACGGTGGCGTCGGTGACCAACTTTCAACGGGAGGCAGCGTTCAGGACGGCGGGCGAATAGGCCCCCTTTGTGAAGGCGTCTGGCAACAGTAAACCGCGACACTTGTCGCCCCTTTGCTGTACAGAGTTGCTGAGCAATGGCGCTTTCTGACTGCTGTCGACCTCTTTTCGCAGGACACTATATCTGTCATCCCCTGCAGATGTCGTCCTCGGGCGGCCACCACCAACCTTTCTAATAGTTGTACCTGTGGTTTGGAACGCTTTCCAAGCGCGCGAAATGACACTTTTGTTGATTCCGAACTCTGCAGCTACACTGGTGACAGTACGCCCCTCCTCCAGCTTTCCGATCATTCTTCCACGTATGAAGTCGTCTAGCCATATTTCACGAAATGACTCACTGGTACATGCAGCGAGTATGTTGAATTGCGTATCCGTCCTTCCTTTTATTCTACTGTTGAGCTGCTACGACATCACGCGTTTTGTGTACGCTCACGTCGCCTCTTACGTTTCGTTCGTGATATTTGCATACGCATGACGTTTCTACTGACTTACTTGCTCCTTGTACTGATCTCCAGACCTCGTTTTCTGCAATTTCATGGCTATTAGCTAAATTTTTACATTGTTGCTTACGTTTTGCACCACCAGTGTTTATCTTGCTGAATGATAATGCTCAACTTCTTCCATCACTATCTGTCACATTAATGTAATTACCGTCGTCACAACAGGATGACTCGAATGCATTGATCTCCATTATTTTCAAATAGGGATCCTACAAAATATGCATAAGATATATTTAAAATATTGTTAAAGAGTACTTCCACCACCAGTCTGCATGACGCAGAGAAGCCTCATATACGCTTCCATAAACGGGGGGTTCTTAGACCTCATATCAGTTTAAAAAACAGCTTCTGCTCGTGTTTCTCCGCTTTTAAAGGTAATTGCGTGCAAAAGACAATTACGTTTGCTGTTCTCGTTTATATATTTTTATTTATATTTATATTATTATGATTTGCTAACATAGTTTTTATGACCTTAAAGAATTTTTACTAAATCTATTCAGAATGATATACTGCTTTTAGATATCGGTTATTTCAATTTTTTATCGCAGTTTTACAGAACAACAGCAAACTACATATTCGGGTATTTGTACGATATAAACTTATTTTATCTAAATTTAGTCCAGATTTTAAGAAATTTTGTTTAAATGTAAAAGAATTTAAGTACATTAATTTTAATTTTAGTAATATTATAAAATAAAATTTTTTAAAGAATCATTGAAGTATTATAATTCATTATTAGTATTCATTTAATACAGATTTATTAAGTCCCTGTGTAGAGTCATAAAGTATTTTTTTGAAAGCAGAGAGATGAAAAATGTCCAAAACCTTCGCCGGGACTCGAACCACTGACCTCTGGAATATGCACCCAGCGTGCTGACCACTACACCACGAAGGCATGCGAAGAAGGTGGAAGAAATACCTTATAACTGAAGTAATTGTTACAGTAGTAAACTCATATAATAGTTATTATAGTAGTATAGTCACTGAAGTAATTATTACTATTGCACAATTTTAAATAAGTAAATTTATCTAGCACTTTGTTTGAACAAAAATTAGCCTTAAATATGTCACAAATACTATAATATAAAATCGAGAAAAAAACCGATGTCAGCCCTAGATGACTTCTTTATTTGGCCTACTAAGTTATACACATTTTTGCTGCATTTTATTTAAACTCATTTATCCGAATTTTTCCAACATTAAATTATAAATTTGATTTAAAAGGGATAAAGAATAGATTTTTTTCGTGATGCCTGTACTTGTGCACGTATGTATGTATTAATTAAACGAAATCTCAAGGCAAATTGAAAATGGCATAAAAAACTGGACATTTTTAAATTAAATATCCCGCTCAATTTTTGTCATACGTGACTGAAATTTCTTATATTTTTTTTCTATAACGAATATAAAAATTTCTCAGATATCTCAGATAGAATAGGGACCGAGAGACGCATTAAGCATTTGTTTTAATCTAAATGTTTCGCGATTACAATATTTCCTTTACTTTATATAAGAAGTATTTACAAATTACATTTAATTTTTAATAGCCTCACCTTTTATGTATGTTCGTTTTATAAATAAAATGCATTTCTTGAACATATTTATTTTTAAATATCATGTAGTTAAATACATTTATAAATATAAAATGACGCGTAAATAAATGTTTAGTTCTCAGTATAGTACATACAGATAGCTATTTCACTTTCATACGTCTTTAAGCTTCATTTTAAAGAAAAAGATTTTAAAATCTTATCCACCGTCTCTTATTTGGAAACATTTAAAATTCTGTTACTGTTCTTCCCATCAGCATTTTATTTTTTTCAACAAAGCGTGGAAAATGGAAGAAACTTTCCTCATCAATAAAACTCATCGCAGTAGCACTTTTTAGAGAAAGTAACTTCAAAAACCACTTAACTTGAACAAACCATATGAGGGAAGAAAAAAGGTAATAAGGTCAGAAGATCAACAATAAAGGCCCTCGATAAAGCTCGAAGCAATTCGCATACTCAGCAAGAGGAAACAGTAGTTCGTTTTTCTTGCGTGACCTCTTAGAAACAGCAAAAGTCATGGCGTTGAGAAAATTCCTTTCCACTTATTGATTTGTTTCGCCCCTCTGCTCTTTTCTTTTCTTTGCGCCAACTCTAATGATAACGGGACTTGGATGTTGTTGTCCTTGGCTTTTTGATTATTATTTACGAGTTTAAGTAAAATGAAAATTTTACTAATTTCCCATCCGTTCAATAGCGTAATGGGAAAAGTATATTTTTCTTTCTTTGTATACGGACGAGCCAAAATATTTAGCTGAGAATAATTTACTAAGTATACAAGAATGCTTTTGTGTTATAATAAATATTTAATCAGTTAACGTTATTTCTAATGTAATTTTCAGGATGAAATTTTAATATGATTTCTTTTGTTCTTTGGTTCAAGAATATATTATAATATCGTTTTCATTATTAATAATTTTAAAAGTAAAGAACAATATGAAACATAAATTTGGTAATTGTTTTTCTGCTTAACGTTACATGCAAGGACTGATAGTAATCTAAATTTTCACATAATTTTAAGTGAATGGTAGAGAATAAATCTGGGAAATAATTCTATGAAGATATTTAATTTTTACCGTAGGCGATATTCAGATAAACTGCTTTTCTTCTGATTTTGTTTTTCTCCTGAAAAGGAAAGGTTGATTGTTCTCGAAATCGATTGTGTTCTGTTCAAAATCTAAGCCAATATGGTATTGCTTTTTACTTCCTTGTACGCAGTAAAGGAAGTATTGTGATCACAAAAATTTCCGGGTACCATATTTCAACGAAAATATCCATTTTGACCGAAATCAAATGCAATTTAACGATGTTTTTGCGTGACATCTGTACGTAAGGACAGAATAAAGGATTACTTTTTCCCAAATGGATTATAAATTTGATTTAAAAGGGATAAAGAATAGATTTTTTTCGTGATGCCTGTACTTGTGCACGTATGTATGTATTTATCTCGCATAACTCAAAAACGAGTAGCCTCAGAACGTTGAAATTTTGTATAAAGGACTGCTATAACATTGCATTATATATCGTTTCGGCCGCACCAAAAGAATATATATATATATGTATAAATACCCTCTCTACTTGGCTCAGTTTTTTTTATTCTCATACGTTGGTAAATTACGCACTTTTTGCCTTCAAAATGATTGAATTAAGTTGATCTTATCTCCCCGTTAAGGGTTTTATGCCTTTTGTTAATCTGCATACACTATAATTAGTCTGCGCGGGCATCTCAATGCTTGCATCTGAGCACGCGCCTTGAGCTCTTGGAGTTTTGTTACCTGAGAATGTGAGGTAAGAGTCTTTGAGAGAATTCATGGCTTCGAGTGGCCATGAGCTGTGTAAAATTACTGAGAATAAAAGTGTAAAATATTATTACAGTCTACGAGTGTGTGTGTGTAACAACATCTGGTCCGTGGACCCGTAGTCTATGGCTTAAGAGTCATCGACAAGTAACGAGTAAGTCAGCAGTTTCGATTTAAAAATAAAGTGCCATTTTTTATTGAGATACTGTATAACAGTTTTGAGAAAATATTTTTAGTATATTTATGTACCCAATTAAGAGTATTTTGAGAACAATTACTTATTATCTTGTGTTATTTTATCAAGTGCATAATGTTGATAAAAGGGGCATTCAAAGAAGATTTAAAGCTACTAGCTTTAGAACTAAATATAGAATTTCGTAAATCGGAAGAAGCTAAAGTATTACAGATAGAACAAATTAAATTGGAGAGATGTAAAACAGAACTGGAAATTGCTCAATTACGAGCTGAAAGCAAACATCATAAGGAGAAAATTGATTCCTTAGATTCCCTTATTAAAAGCATAAGAATTCTAACGTTGAAGGTACCAAGTAAACCTGAAAACTGGATTATGTTTTCTCTTCTTTAGAAAGAGCTTTCACAACAAAAAGTGTGCCTGAGAAATCTAAAGCGGAAATATTGTTAAACTTATTAGGGTAACGGGCTTCGAACATTATTGTGTATATAAGAGATGAGGATATAAGTGACTATGAAAAAGTAAAGGCTATTGTTCTAAAAGAATCCGAGCCTACGCCACAAATTGCTTTAGAGAATTTTAAAAAGGCTAAACGTCTAAATGAGTCCCATGTACAATTCGTCCGCGATTAACGACAAATTTTGAATATTATTTTAAATTGAGAAAGAGTCTGATTTTGAAACTTTGAAACAGTTAATAATATCAGACAAATTGTTTGAGACATTAGATCGAGAAACGTCAGCCCATATTTCTGTAAGGCAAGCTGAAAGTTGGTTTCCGCCTCGACAAATGACAAAGGAAGCAGATTTATTTTTCACATCTCGCGGAAAAGTCCCTTAAAGTATGAACAGCTTTAAAAAATCTCGCAACAATTATAAAACGTCCAAAAATGTTTCAAAGGTATTCTTTGAACAATCCACGATCTTTTTGGGAACTGCGCATGCTCGCGCCATTGCTGTGTGTGTTTTCTTGAGCTCTGATTTTCTGCCTGATTTTGCGGTAATTAATGTGTGTAAACTATTTACTGTGTATTATTTTATTTGTGCAAGTGCTCTGCTTTATGTTTGTGTAAATTGTTTCAAGTTGAAAGAAGTACTGTTAACTTTATGGCTCTTGCAAGATTTCGGTACAGTTAAGCCTAGCACGGCGATTTGTTTATATCCTTGAGTAGTGTCACGGGGTAAGGCAACGCCAGAATGGACGAAGAGAACGATGATGCGTTTTATAGTGCGCTTAAATGTTGCTATGATAAACTTGAAACGGCTATTGAGTCAAAGTGTAATATGAACCAGAATGTTCGTGAAGAGGCAAGGCATGCAATGTGTGAGTTAAAGTGTTTGATTACTAAGAATTTTGAACGTATTAAGTCGTTGGGTTACCGTGAAGCTTGTAAGGAAAGTCTTAAAGACATTTTTGTAAAACCAACGTATGCTAGTGCTGTGCTGCCATCTCCTGTGGACAATGTGAAACAAAATTCTTTAAGCTGTGGTCTTGTTATTTCATCGGAAAACCGTTCGTCAGAGGATATTAAAAAGATTCTTAAATTACAAATTAATCCTGTAGAGAAAAAAGTGGGTATACTCAATCTAAAAAATATTGGAAATGGCAAGGTGTTGATAGAATGCCCCTCTGAAAATGACTTAAAAAGTATACAATCTGAAATTCAAGTAAAATCACCAGAATTAACTGCCTTTCCTTCGAGACGAAGGAATCCCACGATCTTAATAAAAAATGTCCCTAATGAAATAAGGGATGAGGATGTTCTTGATGTTTTAAAAAATCAAAATCCAGATGTTATTGCTTCAGAAAATAAATGGAAGGAGTCTCGAATTAGATTTACGTTAAGGAAATTTCAAAATACGAGACATTTAGTAGTTGAGGTGCATCCAGACGTGCGTAGAGGTATTTTACAGGAATGTAGATTAAAAATTTCTTGGAGTATTTGTATTGTGGATGATTTTGTTGTGATTAATCGGTGCTTTAACTGTTTAGGATATAATCATCGTGCTGAACATTGTAAAAACCTCCGCGCTTGTTATTTCTGTGCACGTGAACATGAAAGTAAAAATTGTCCACATAAGAATTTGAAAGTCTGTATTAATTGCATTAGACGCAATCAAAAGATAAAAGATGAGAAAAAAAAATTAAACGTAAGCCATTTGCCTTTTTCTGAAAGTTGCTCTTGTCATGAATTTATAAGAAGTCAAAATATATCAAGAACAAATTATGGATAATGGTCATAATTCTGTTTTAAAATTTGTTCAAATTAATTTACATAGATGTAAGGCTGCAACTCAGCAACTTGTTTTGAATATGGAGGTAAATAATGTTTCTGTTGCTTTCATTCAAGAGCCTTACTTTTATCATGGTCTTTTGCCTGGCTTTCCAAGTTCCTTTAGGTTATATTATGATTTTAATGCAGAGGTCATAAAGGCTGCTATTGTTGTTCGAGCCGGATTTCTGCCTACGTTTTTGGATTTAAGATTCTTGGATTATAATATGGTGACTCTGGACATTATTTTTAAAGATACAAAATATTTTTTATTTTCATACTACTTTGAGCCTTCCCGATGTATTGACTTTGATTTACAGAAAATAAGTCGGGTCTTCCAGGCTAGGGATCTTGTAAAGCTTATTTGGGGTATGGATTCCAACAGTAAGTCTGAACTATGGTTTAGTCCTTACAGTGATGCTCGAGGAAACAAGCTTGGAGATTTTGTCAGCTCCTATAATTTATATGTGATCAATGAGGACTGCGGCCCTACCTTTTGTTCGGAACAGGGATCAAGCTATATAGACGTCACAATTATTGGTGCTGATTTGCTAGCAAATGTTACCCGCTGGTGTCTCTCGGACTGTGAAACATTGTCAGACCATGCAATGATTGAATTCGACTTGTCTATTTCTACTGCTTCTTTTATTGCTGTCAATAGAATTTTATTTAATACAAAAAAAGCAAACTGGGGATATTTTGAAAAATACTGTTCACAGTACATATCCTTGATCAATAATATTTTGGATTCTTGCAGAAATACTGACTCACTTGATGTTAGTGTGGATTTTATAACTTCAGTTATTTTTCGGGCATGTATTAAATCTATGCCTACTAGAAGGACTGGTATACGAAAAGTACCTTGGTGGTCGTTGGAAATTTCCATTATGAGAAAGAGAGTCAACGCTGCTAGACGGAGGTTCCAGAGAACTACTAGCATTGATATACGGGACTTGTATAAGCGGAAATACCTTGATTTAAGGAAAAAATACAATGAAATGCTTCTTGACGCCAAATTAGAGTCTTGGAGGAAGTTTCTTTCGGATATCAATAATGAGAATGTGTGGAAAAAAATTTACACTTATGGTATTAAAGAAAATTTTATGAGGAAAATTGAGATCTCGGGCCTTCGGCTTCCAAACGGTAACTTTACGTCTTCCTTGGAGGAAACTATTGACGCTGTTCTTGATAAAGCATTTCCTCCTGATTGTGTGAGGTTTGATAATGACTTTCATACTCAGTGGCGCTCATCTGCTCGCAGTGAATATGCGTCTCAGATTGATCCTCCTTTTTCGCAGGCCGAGGTTGATGGTGTAATTCGAAATCTAAGGCTTGGCAGGGCTCCTGGCCCGGATTCTATTCCCAATGAAATTATAAGATACTTTCATCGGCTCTTTCCTGCAGTTTTTTATAGATTATTCAATATATGTTTGAATCTTGGTGCCTTTCCACGAACTTGGAAGAATGCTCTTGTTATTGTGATACCCAAGAAACAAACTTTTAGTGTTCCGCATGTGAATAATCTCAGGTGTATCTGTCTTCTTTCTTCTTTGGGCAAATGTTTTGAAAAACTAATTACTAATAGAATTACTTGGCATTTACATAAAGAAAACATTCTTAGTCCTAACCAATATGGTTTCATTGCTCAAAAATGTACTGAGGATGCACTTCTGCGTCTTAGCAACATTGTACAGAGGGGCAGGACGAGAGGTTTGTACACTATTTTAAATTTTCTTGATATTGAAGGCGCTTTCGATAATGCATGGTGGCCTGCTATTCTTAATTTGCTAAAAAAAATGAAAATACCTCATAATGTGTTTAATGTTGTTTCTGATTTGTTGAAAGACAGGACGGTTGAGCTTTTTCTGGGTGGCACCTCAAGTGTTCGTCAACCTCAGAGAGGATGTCCACAAGGCTCTGTTTCTGGTCCCAAGTTTTGGATTATTATTATGAATGATCTCTTACAGAAACTCTCTGATCTCTTCAGTTGTGAAGTCATTGCCTTTGCAGATGATTTGTTGATTTGTATTCAAGAAAAAGAAATGCAAAAAGCTTTTCGTCTAGCTCAAGATGTTTTAGATTTCATTTATCATTGGTCAATAGATTTTAAATTAAACTTTAATCATGCAAAATCCAAGACCATGTTTATTGATAGAAAAAATACTACTTATGAAGGATATCAACTGTTTTTAAATGATAATCCCCTAGAGAGGGTGAATGAAATTAAATATTTAGGTGTTTTGTTGGACAGCAAATTTAACTGGAAAAAGCATATTTCCTACATTTCTAATAAATGTGAGAGACTTCAGCGTGGGCTAAATCGAATTGCATGTAATAGTTTTGGTGTTAAATCGAATGTTAGCGCAATTATTTATAAACAAGGCATTGTTCCCTTTATTTCATATGGATGTAGAGCTTGGGGACTGTCTCTAAAAAAGAAAATTAACTCTAAATGCCTGCTTCGAGTTCAAAGACGAATTTTACTGCGAGTTATAAAGGGTTATCAAACTATTAGTTACAATGCTGTTTTCTCTCTTGCCGGATTTCCACCGCTGGATTTGTTTATTTTGACTTTTATAGATTACAAGAATAGTCTTGCAAACTGCTCCAATTCTCATTTTGATCGTTTATTGCCTTTGTCTGTTCTTCCACATCCTTCCGTAAGACAACCAATACATATTCTAGATAGTATGGACACTGATGTAAATTCATTCTCACTTGTGTTGTATACGGATGGTAGTAGGATTGATGATAAAGTTGGTTTTGCTTACGTTATTTTTGAAGATGATATTGAAATTGAGTATCACCAATTTCGCATAAGAAATGAATGTACTGTATATACTTCTGAGCTTCTGTGTATTAATTTTGCAATTAAATGGATAATTAGCCAGGATGGACGTAGTTCCAGCTACTTAATTTGTACGGATTCACTCTCTTCCCTGGAGTCTCTTAAAAATATCTTTTCATGTAATGATATTATTGTTAATATACAGCAGTCTCTTGGAGATCTGGAGAAGAAGGGTATTTCAGTGTTTTTTACATTTGTCCGTGGTCATTCGGGCAATTATGGAAACGAGAGAGCTGATTGGCTTGCTAAGAATGCAACTAAAAAGGATATTAATGTTGATGTAAATATTCCAAAATCTTATTTCAAAAAAACATTCAAGGTTAAAATGATTGAGCGGTGGAACTGTGATTATATCTCTTCTGATAAGGGATGTGTTACAAAAACATTCTTCCCAACTATTTTTGATAGACTGAAAAGTAAGGATTTGTTGCTCAATTTTAAAGTTACTCAATTTTTGTCTGGACATGGTAAGTTCAATGTCTATCTTGAACGGTTTAAGCTGACGTCTTCCAATTTGTGTTATTGCAATCTTGGCGTTCAGCAAAGTGTTTTCCACCTGCTTTATGACTGCCCATTGCTTGATAAAGCAAGAAATCTATTGAAATGTAGATTAAAATTAATTGGAATAGATTGGCCGCCGAAATGTTATGATTTGGTATCTTCAGCTTCGGCCTACCGAGCTTTCAATGATTTTGTTGATTTTTATTTTAAACATTGTAAATAATTTCTTTATACATTTTCATACTTTGTATTTAATTACTTTTTTCCCTTGTGAATGTTTTCATTGTATTATTGAAAAGTGATGTTATTTCTTACAATTTTGCTTTTTTTACTTACGATTTGTAAGCCTCGTGTGATACTTTGTGGTACACGAGGATTCCTATTTTTTTTAAATAAAAAAAAAAAAAAGGTATTCTTTGCCGGTGTAAAAGGCTTAAAGTGTGTTCTTTGTGAAGAAAATCATTTCTTGGCAAAATGCCCAAATTATTTGAAACTACCTGTGAATGATCGAGTTGAAACAGTTAAAAGTAATAAGTTGTGTTTTAATTGCCTAGCATTAAATCATCCTGTTAAAAAATGGAAATCAAAATTTTCGTGTTCTGTATGCAGGAAATGACACCACGTGATACTTCATTTTCCGGTAGAAAATAAATCATCCAACGTGAATTAAAAAAATAAAAATGAAACAGCTAGTAACTCCCATGTCCCCCCTAGCGCCAGACTTTCTGTCTAACAGCGGTAATACTCCGCTTACAGCGACAAGTGTAAACGAATCAAAAAGTGTGAGTACATCATGCTGTATAAGCAGAGAATGTGCGAGTAGGTTCCAAATGAAGACAAATAAACATCGCAATTTCCGGATTAAATGATCCTTGTTTACAATTCGATCGAGAGTTTCGGCATGCATTAGCAATAAATATAAAAGTTATCTGAGACATTGAGACCTATTTGTACTACTCAAAATCACGCAAGATTTGGTTCCGTCACGGAAAATTGATATTAAAATGCAAGATTTTAGTAACATAAAATTAGCCGATGAGAATTTTAATGTTCCAGAACGTATAGAGATGCTTTTGGGAGCTGAAGTTTTCTTTGAAATATTAAAGCCTGAACAGAGTCGCTACGAAAAATCGAGTCTTATTTTGCAAAACAGCGTATTTGGGTTTATTGTTTCAGGAAGCGTTACATCAGAAGAACAGAACAGAGTACATTTCGAGTTAATGAAAACAACGGATGACTTAGAACAAACAATGAGAAAATTTGGGGAATACAGAATGTTGAAACAGCCATTCCAAAAAAGAAAGAAACAGAAATATGTGAAGATAATTATGTGCAACTCATAAACGGAATGAAGAAGGAAGATACATATGCCGCTAAAGGAAGACCCTATTTACTTAGGAAAATCAAAAGATTTGGCCTTTGAAAGGTTGAATTCACTATGGAAAAAATTCGTGAAAAACCGTGATTTTTTAAAGGAGTATGAAGAGCTTGGGCATATGACTGAGGTTAAGGAGAAAAGCGAGCCTAGGGTAGTGTACTACATGCCGTATTATTTGACAAACGGGCGCAGCATTTGCAGAAAAATAGTAAATGAGTGTGTCGCATGCTTCAAAGCAAAACCAGTGCCCTGTCAACAACTTATGGATCAACTCCCTGAAGAAAGAGTCAGCCCGAACTTTCCGTTCAATTGTGTTGGAGTTGATTTGTTTGGTCCTTATTTTATAAAATACCCACATTAGAGGAAAGGTCGCCTTAACAAGGTGTATGTGTGCATTTTCGTTTGTTTTGTTACCAAGGCTTGTCATCTCGAGTTGGTAACATACCTGTCTAGTCAAGCATTTATTGCAACCTCAAAGCGTTTTTTAAGAGACAAGTGTGCACACGTATTTTCAGATAACGCAAACAATTTTGTTGGTAGTAACGCAGAATTAAATAAATTGCTAGTCAGCAAACCAGACGCAATTATTTATCGAGTGAAAGTATTAATTGGTATTTTATTCCCCCTAGAATTATTCCTAATCATGGATTAATTCCTTTATTACTAATCATGGAGGGCTTTGGGATGCGAGTGTCAAATCTGTTAAGTTTCATTTGAAACGCGTAGTAGGAAATTTGGGATTAACCTATGAGGAGTTTCTTAGAGTAATTGCCCAAATTGAGGGGATCTCGAATTCTCGGCGCTTGCATCCTTTATCATCTGAACCAGAGGACTTTAATATCTTGAGACGAGGCCATATCCTGATAGGCAGACCTATCATTGCTATTGCAGAACCTAATATTTTAAACGTTAATGATAATAGATTAAAGAGCTGACAAAAATTGACTAAAATCGTGCAAACAATACGGAAGTACTGGAGAAATAACTATTTGAGTGCAATGCAAGGAAGAACTAAATGGTTCTTTGAAAACGAAAGTATAAAAATTGGAACTATGGTAATCTTAAAGACTCATAATGTTCCTGATGTAACTGGCCCCTTGGCAGAATCATAGAGATATTTATAGGTAAAGCCAAGAAGGTGAGAGCAGTTTCAGTCAAAACGAAAAGCAGTATTTTTAAGAGATCAATTAATAAAGTTTGTGTTTTTCCTATGCCAAACAAATAAATAATAAAAAAAGAGTATGTTTGTAATTAATTATTGTGTTTCTCTAATAGTTATTGATGTTATTATGTTGATGTTTTAAATTATTTACCTGTATTTTATATTCTGACACTGTGTAAAGTTTTTCATTGTAAGATTTATAATTTTGAATGATTGCATCATGTCAAGGCGGGCGGTATGTTTAGTCTGCGCCCGCTGCTAATTACTTGCGTCTGCGCAGGGGTCTTGAACTTTTCGAGTTTTGTTACTTGATAATGTGAGTTAAGAGTCTCTGAGAGAATTCATGGCTTCGAGTGGCCATGAGCTGTGTAAAATTACTGAGAATAAAAGTGTAAAATATTGTTACAGTCCACGAGTGTGTTTGTAAAAACACACTAGTTATAGAATTACCAGCAATTTAAAAGTTGCTTAAATGCGACTAAGTTCATTTTTTTAACCATAGCATTCATAGTTGTTTACATTTGAAACTTAGCAGAATAGTGAATTAATTTCGTTTCTGCACCTTCAGTGTCTTTTTTCCGAATGGGACCAAAAGTAAACTTTCAGTTTTGTGCTCGAAAAAATCTGCCTTCTTGCCTGCTGGTCGAATTGCTTGCTTTTGCGTAGAAATTTAATTTTATTTGTAAAAAATATTTTTTAACTGTTGTAATTACATTTGGTGCTTTATATTTTTCTACAGTTTTAAATTTTTTGTAAAGATATTTGAGGTTTTATGTATTTTTGCCTTTACCTGAAGAGAGAATTAGACTGAATTAATTGAATGAGAAATATGTCTCTGATGAATTTCGAGGAAATACGTTAAAATGAAATGCCGCAAAAATGCGTATAATTTAATATTCCGTGCAGGAAAGTTATGTCATCAGACTTTTTGTTTTATTTTAAATGCAAGGAATTCCTGCCTTTTTTTATCTCTTCAGAGTTTATATAAAAAATTCTTCATCATTTACAAAGTTAACGTAACCGTTTCTGTAACCTTGCAAATCAAATTTATGCTACTTTTTAATTTAATGATACAGCTTTGAGCTATATTTTTTCTACTGTATTTTTTGTGTATGAAAGAGCATGTAAATATACTTAATTAAAAAAACACTGTCAGGTTGGATATAGTATCAGCTTCGGTTTTCGTAATTAAAAACGTAGTACATATTTCTGTTTTAATTTTTTGAATCATTTAATTTATTCGAAACATTAATACGATAATAAAATTGTCTAGTCAATGAATTTTATGTTCAAGTACTACTACTAAAAATAATAAGATTGTCGAAGAACTTTACTACAATTGACATTAGCTTTTTTTCATAATATTAGCGAACAAAATCTCATAAGAGTATTAGAAAAGATACTTTTTGTTTATATTTTATATTAGAGAAGTTACTTTTTTTGGTTAACAAGCAAGTAACTACATTACATATATAAGTGGTTTTAGGAAGACAATTTTAGAACGATACGGTTCTTCCATGTAATAATGGTTCATAATATAAAAACATAGCTGAAGATTCTCTCTAACATTTAGCAGCACTTTAAAATTTTCATTGTAACTTTCATTAAACTCTTATTTTTTTTTAAATGCGCAATGTTAATTCATAAGGAATAGAGTAATTTAAAAATAAAATACTATTAAAAAGAAGTTTTTATAAAATTAACTTTTATTTAAAGTGGATGTGATAATTAATGCACTAGGCAAACTGAAAAAAGAGATTAAATAATTCTATTCACAGAATTCCTCAACAATTTTAAATCGTGAATAGTAAACGCGGATAGCGTTGATAATAAATTAAAAAAGATAACTACGTATACATTTGACAATGCAATTAAATTAATAAATTTCGTTATTTAGTCGCCCCACTCTTTTCGTTATTTAGGCGTTACATATTCGCGATGTAAATTTGCAGATGAATTCTGTAAATATAATTAATTACTTAATATATTATTCCCATTAAACTGTATGATAAATTATTTTTCTTGGCTTAGTGCATTAATTATCATATAATTTTTAAAGGAAAGCCTATTGTATAAACCCATTTCTTAATTGTTTTCATTTTCTGTTTTTCAGTCTCAGTTACCTACTATCAATGAGCAAATACTTAGTCATTATTAAAACACAAGCAATAAATTATAAGAAAATTATTAAATAAAGAATAATAATTGGAAGCCAATCAGAGAATGAAGAAATCACTTTGTATATTCAGTTACGAACATTGGATGAAACGACAATATTATAAAGAGCATTTTATATGAAGCAAAAAATGAAACATGAATCTTACCAATTCTTCATTAAATATGTCAAGTAATTTTTCTTCATGAAGCGCATTTTTTTCGTTTGTTTCAGGCTGCAACACACTTTTACAAAATGCACAAAATCGTTTGAATATTTTTTTACCATCCTTACTGGAAAAATGTCAAAAATTTATATCCTATATATTTTCAGATTTTGAAATTACAAAATCCTAAGCGTCAAATAGTCGAAAAATTTTACCATTTTGTTGTGTCGCGAAACTTAAGTATGTTTAGTCAATTAAGTAATCAATTATTTAAGCATTTTATTTTTATTTGTATTTGATTTCTTTTGTAATTTGAAATTCAGAAGAGCGCAATGTAATATATATATATATATATATATATATATATATATTTAAAGAGTGTATTTAAAATCTTTAGGCAATTATTTTTCTTCAACGGTCCAATTTTCTAACGAAGAAATGGAGCCTCTTTTAACGGAAGTAACATCTGTGGAAATAGTTTTTAAGATAACAGTTGGAATTGAGGGCAGTATAGTGTTGTTTCCCATGTCTTTTGTTACGAAGCAGTAAAATGGATATCGTAATTGGCTTCCCGCATTCACTTGCACTCTCGCTTTGTGAATGTTGCTATGCTTACATAACTTCGGAAGAAAGGAGGGCTTGTAAATTGAACTTTGAAAGGGAAGTTTTTTGTTGTTTTTCCTAAGATTTTTCAGCTTGTTAGCAAGGGGGTCCAATTTTTAGTCTCAAATTTTCGCATGTATTAGGATGACTCATTCGCAGGTGGTCAACCGTCGACTGTGGACAATGACTCTATTTTGGTTCGTTCGAGGGGGTGAATTTGTTCGGTTAAATTATAGTGAAAGTCTCGGATTGGCGAAATTTAATTTTATGTGTTAGGCTTTGACCAGTAATATTTTATGGGAGGAGAAACCGAGTTTTCCTTGGCTCTTGCACGAGTTTAGAAATCAGTTTTTGAAGAACGGTTCAACTAGAGAGAGGAGAATAGTTCAGACACGGTCTTTGCCCTTGCGGGTGGCTCGGCGATGCTGCTGCGGCCTGCGCTGGTATTTATGAGAGACTAATTCTAGTTTTGAAGATGTGATCAATTGAAAGTTTTTCTGAAATTTACGCGAGATGTAGAACTTAGAGTGATCTCTTCCTAGCTTGAATATTCACATTTCCTAAAGTGGGGTTTCCTGCAAAATGTATGTTTTCTGCCGCCTCGTGGTTGAAAATCGTGTGCAAGGCTTTCCGATCGTGAGAAGAGAAAATTCAACCTGGTGTCTTTGCTCGTGCAGTTCCCTGGTCGTTGACAGCTGAAGCACCTGAGTGTCACGTAGTTTATTTCCTTGGTTTCTCCTTTCGTCTACTTCCATAGTTCAGAATTTTTGATTTCCGGGAGTCTTCATTTATGGTTCTACAACATGTCATTTTTCTTGAATTTTATTTTGGAGCCGATTACTTAAGGACGAATTTTATTTATGGTCCTACAAGATGTCATTTTCTGGAATTTTATTTTGGAGCCGATCACTCGACGACGAATTCATTTATGATTCTACAAGATGTCATTTTCTTGAATTTTATTTTGGACCCGGTTACTTAAGGACGAATTTATTTATGGTTCTAGAAGATGTCATTTTTCATGACCTTAATTCTGGAGCTGATTATTTATAGAGCGAATTCATGAGTTCGATGGGGGAATTCTTCTGCCTACGTCGCATATAGATTCTTATGACGTTGGAGCCCGGTAGTTCAACAGTGAGTTATGTTATATTTTCATTGGTACCCTTTTAGTATTTGTCAAGTGAGAGTAATTTAATTTAATCTTGCGTAACTGGTAGAAAGAGAAATCCATTTGATAATAGATAAAATTGTTTATGTTCGACGGTTGACCACCTGCGAATGAGTCATCCTAATACATGCGAAAATTTGAGACTAAAATTTGGACCCCCCCCCTTGTTAACAAGCTGAAAAATCTTAGGAGAAACAACAAAAAACTGCCCTTTCAAAGTTCAATTTACAAGCGCTCCTTTCTTCCGAAGTTAAATAAGCATAGCAACATTCACAAAGCGAGAGTGCAAGTGAATGCGGGAAGTCAATTACCATATCCATTTTACTGCTTCGTAACAAAAGACATGGGAAACAACACTATACTGCCCTCGTTCACAACGTTTATTATAAAAGCTACACTCATGTTTGTGAAAATTGCAACACCATGAAGGACTTACGCGAGTGAGCTGAAATTTTCAGGAAATGCAAAGTAGCGCATGATATGCAAATGATTAGAATTGCAAATCCGTAGCGCATGCGTATGCTGAGCAGCGCCCTCTGAACGGCTGATGGATCCGAATAAATAGACGGCTGTAGCGAGGCGTGTATGGTTATCGGTGGTTATCTGCTAGAGGTAAACGTTAACTCAATCTGTACTTATGCCTCGTCGACGAAAGAGAGCGAGATTTGAACAACTTACAGAGTTTGAACGAGGGAGAATCATCGGCCTTCGTGAAGCTGGATTGTCGTATCGTGCAGTAGCCTCTCGTGTGCAGCGTAACAGCAGCACAGTGATGCGCGTTTGGAAGCAGTGGACGGACGAGTGTCGGACAACTCGGAAATCCGGGAGTGGACCCCGAAATGTGACGTCAGCTCGCGATGATAGACACCTGGTCCGCATGGCGCGGACGGACCGTACAGCTTCCTCTAGACAATTGGCAGCACTGTGGTCAATAGCTACAGGTGTTTCATTGTGTGCTTCATCAATTCGTAGACGTCTGCTGCAGTGTGGACTGCGCGCACGGACTCCTTTATACAGGATCCCCCTAACGCACGACCATCGCCGCCTGCGGCTACAATGGGCCAATCAGCATAGAGACTGGCGTGCTGATTGGCAGCATGTCGTGTTTTCTGACGAATCCCGCTTTAATTTGTGGTACCATGATGGCCGCATTCGTGTCAGACGCTATGCCGGTGAACGCCACCTTCCGGAGTGCATTATCGAACGCCACAGTGGACGAACACCCGGAGTTATGGTCTGGGGCGCCATAGCATATCATAGACGATCTCAATTGCTACGAATTGTGGGCAATCTGAACAGCAACCGGTATATCCGTGAAGTTCTACAGCCCGAAGCTGTTCCCTTCCTTCAAAGCTTGCCAGGCGCTGTATTTCAACAGGACAATGCCCGCCCTCATACTGCTCGGATTGTTAAATCCTTCTTTGCAGCGCAGCAGGTACAGCTTCTTCCTTGGCCTGCGTGTTCCCCGGATATGTCGCCAATTGAACATGTGTGGGATGTCATTGGTCGGCGTCTTGCTCGTGATCCTCGTCCTGTTGCGTCTGCAGACGAACTTTGGGTACGCGTACAAACGATATGGAATGCTCTTCCTCAGTCAGACATTCAAACTTTGTTTGACTCCATGCCACGTCGTGTAGCAGCACTTATTGCGGCGCGTGGTGGCCACACAAAATACTGATTCTGATCTCTTGTTCTTGTTTGTTTGCTTTGAACATTTAATCATTTATTTGTACCACTACCACTCAACTGTGTATTAAATTGCATTCAATTATGACGATTCCTTCTTGGTGTTGCAATTTTCACAAACGTGAGTGTATTTCCACAGATGTTACTTCCGTTAAAAGACGTTCCCTTTCTTCGTTAGAAAATTGGACTGTTGAAGATAAATAATTGTCTAAAGATTTTAAATACACTCTTTAAATATATATATATATAGATAGATAGATAGATATTACATAGTATTTCCGAATTTCTCTCTTCTGAATTTCAAATTACAAAAGAAATCAAATACAAGTAAAATTAAATTACTTAAATAATTGGTTACTTAAATGACTAAACGCATTTCGCGACACAACAATTTTGAAACATTCACCAAATATTCAGAAATTAAGTTGCATTTTTCAATACAATTTTTTTTAAAGATTTTGTTTTTGCTTATTCGACGGAAAACAATAAAATTCTAATATGTTTAGTTTGTTCCTTAAACGAAGATATGTGGGGAAAATCGTTTAAACTTTAAGTAATAAAATCAAAATCAAATTTTGAAAAATCGCTTTATTACATTATAATTTCGTCAAGGAACAGTGTGTATACAAAACTTGAAACCGTTAGTTTATCAAGAAGTAAGTTAAAAATCGAATCCAAAATGCACAGCGAAATATCATCTGTAGACTAAATAAAAACTTGTAATAATTTTAAAAAATAGAAAACAAAAATTTGAAATGTTTCAAATTTTAAATTACGTGCAAAGGGACTTTTTTTAACATTTTGTGTGTTACCTTTATTTGCTAAATATCATGTTCTTCGCACTTAAACCATAAAATTCAGTTAAAGAACAATATCGCAAAATAATTTTAAACTGTGCATATCTTTAGAATTTCCTATACACAGTCTCACAAACTGGAGATAAAATTTTTTTCCTGTACGACGTTGCCATTGCTCGCTTTGAAATCCTTGAGTTTGTTGATCAAAAATTCGTTAAGGTTTTACAAAATAAGGAATCGATAATAAAACAAATTCAAAATTTCAAATTTGGGCTTCCAGATGGCCATCTTCGCATCAGGATTACGTCATTGAAAATTCGATGGATCTAGGTGCCGTCGTTTTATCACAATGCGAGAAACATACATACATTTATGCACATCCTTGATTATTTAAGTTGTTTAAATATAATACAGGGCTGCAATATTTGCTGGCAACAGTTTGAAATGTGAATCGGCATTTAATGTTTCCGACGCAAAATCGCAAAACGAAAACAATAGTCCTTCAGAGACAAAGCCCCTTGGGACTAATTATATAAAACTGAAGTGTTTATAAAGTTATTGATACTTTAAAAGAAATTATGTACATGATTAAGGTACTCACGTAAAGTAAATAAATACTTACTGTGTGCCCACTTAATTTCTGGCGTACCACTGATTTCAAGTTAGAGAAATTAAACAAATTATTTAAGTAAATTTCACATTTGTGTAGTATAATTAATAACCAGCTACCTTTGTAAGGTTTTAGTTAAACTAACAGAGTTTTATATTAATTTAAATCTTTCTATCTCTTCTCATTTTCAACTTGCCGTTAGAAGAAGCGCGCGTTTTCAGCTTATGCTAATTTGAAGTGGAGCCAAGTTCTATTTAAGCAAGAAGTAGAAACCTCTCAATGTGAGAGAGCTTTTAGTCTCAGATCACGGTCACTCTATTCGACGTTCGCCTGACCAGCTAGCAATTAAATTCTAAGCCATAGTGCTTGTTACGTGATTGCCTATTGAAATAAATTTAAGTGCGTTAGTATTAGTAAATCTTGCTACGCACCATTTAGTTAGAGGCCAACCTCGCGTATAGCTCTGCGAGCAACAACTAGTTAAGTTCTATTTAGCGTTAGTTTTAAATTTATTTAATTGTTCATTTTAGACCCAAGTGTGGTCTTTACTTTCTGTATCCCTCCCGAGTTGGGAAGCGGTTGTAAATAATTGTGATCTAATAAAAGAGTCCCTTTCAAGTGCAGTTCTTCTACCACTTAATCACAGTTTCTACCACCAGAACATAGCTGCATTCAACTTCCTGTTCCAGATCAGGACTTAAGGAGTTCACGAAGATGTTTTCCAAGAATATGCACCGAACACTTAGTCCTGACACCTTATGTTGTAATACGCAATATTTCTGCCGATAATTACAGTTAATTAATGAAGGGTTCAGAAGATTTGAATAGTAAGAATTTTCCTAATACTTAGAAGTTTTCTGTATGCATTATAAATGTGAAATAATTTAAATGGACTGAAACGTTTAGATATGAACTAATCAAGGCAGCAAATATTCTGATAAAAAAAAAGAACAGCTTGAGGGATCAAGGCATGCAGATAAACTATTTATCTACGTAAAAATATCAAAGAGGCCAATTTCGTACAGTTGACATTGCCTATTAATGTTTAGCTACCGCTTTAACTCAGTCTCTGTGCCCCAAAAATCTGGATTATAATTGCTTTAAAGAAGTTTTCGTCTTCCCTTAACTTAAAAAAATGAAAAATAAAATAAATTATTCGTTTAATAGTGCTAAATTTTAACTGACACAAAAAGTAGACAAATTAATTACAGTTACTGAAGTGAAGTGAAGAAATGTATTGTTAAGAATTAACTCAAACTGCAACTTAGGAGTTGCTTTGGCAATTTAACAGCAATTTTTATGCCTACATTTATGTCATAACCCAACATTTTTCATCTCTTGAATAGAATATATGTTTTCTAATCTTTTGACAAGTCCTACAAAAGCAACAACCACTTTTCAGGATACAATCATATATTAATTTAAGGCACTGAATTGTAAATTTCAAAAGGATACATATGGTGAATTTATTAAATACGTGGAAATACCTTCTGCTGTATTTAAGAACGGAATAAAACTATGATAAAACAAATTGTTTCTATTTGCCAGGTATAACTGTGATAACAGAAAATTGTTTAAGGTCTAACTTTTTATAATAGCAAACAGTGTCTGAATTTTTGATGTTCTTGAAAATTTTACCCTAAGTAACACTACCTCTTCAGCAAAGTATCACACTGTAGAGCATTTTCATTACTTTGCACGAAGTAAAGGAACTGTAATCGCAAAAAAATTTCTGCTAACACATTTCAGCGAAAATATCCATTCTGATCCTTCTCAAATCTATTTTGACTATTTTTTTGTGTCCTGTGTACGCACGGACAGAATAAATGACTATGTGCTTCAAGCGGTCTGTACAATTAATTCAAAATGGATTTTTTTTCGTTGCGTCTTTACGTACCTATACATATGTATCTCGCATAACGATTAGCCATAGAACGTTAAAATTTTCTATACGGGACTGCTATAACATCTAATTGTGTACCTGCCTTTTTTGTTGCTATTGACAGTATCCGAAGTATATATACATATATAAATATCCCTTAATCAGCCTTCATTTGCAGCATCGTTGGTCGTAGTCATATATTTCCAACCACAAAAGTGTTTTAATGACGAAAACATTCACGTTTTCGCAGCGTCAAATTTAAAGAAAAATTAATTTTGGACCAATAACGAAATCTAACTTTTAATGCAATCAACCGGTTCCAATATTGGGGAAGTGTTTTTGCTTGTTATGAAAAAATAAAATTATAAGAATTTTGCCTCCCGTACGATAAAAACTGACCAGTACGTTTAATTTCAAAATTTTCAAATTTTGATATAATTTTCAACTTGCATTGATGTATCGGTTAATTAAGTTAGGATAATCCTAGGAAATAAGTTTAACTAAAATACAGCGAAAAAAGTGTATAATTTAATACAATGTACAAGGATATCATGTCGTGTCCAGAGACTTTTTTATTGTTACAGTAACAACTTTAATTTAAAATTACGCATAAGTAGCCATCGGCAGAGAAGAGTTACTATGACATGCTTGACCGAATTTTGGAAGGAAGTTAGAAAAACGCAAATTAAAAACGTGGAAGCTTTTATGTCAAAGGAGTGAGCAGGCCTTATCCTGCGTGGTTTCTATATTTGAAGCGAAAGGTTTTCTGCTGACGTGTCCACAAACCATTACTTTTCGACGTCATCCATTATCGCCAAACCTGACTTCTTTTATTGCTGTCTTGGAAAGAATGTGAACAAGGGAACGGCTTCAAGAATATTTTTCCTATCTATTGCGGGAAATAGCCTAATCCTAACTAATAGTTTTCAATTATTTATTAGAGAGCTAAATAAGCTGTTTATGAAGTTTAGAAACTGCTCAGAATGCTCTTAAAGTTACATTAATTGTATTGTATCATGGGACAGTGATCAAAATTTTATGTTAGTAAAAGGATTGATCATAAATTCATAATGTATGGTATCAAAATATATAAGTATTTAATCGTAAGGAACATAATTATCATGCAACTGACTAAAAGCATTCTTTAGAGGGTAAAACAAATTTACAGAATATAGAGCGTTATCTTAACTGTACCATTTCAAAGATCAAGTCAGCGGCTGTAATTCACTCATTCACATTTTGTGGCTTAAAAGTGAGAGGCCTTCTGATTCTCATATTCTATAGAAAAAAGATATCAAGCACAGCATGCATAAACATTGAGTGCTATGATATCACCTGTGATCCACAATAAAAAATAAATACATAAAATTTATGCATGTACCGTAAAAGTTTGGTTAAGTTTTCAACGAATACACAGAATGTATCAAAAGAATTACACAACTACATTTCTCTTAATAGAACATTTTTGCCATTTAAAAAACTCATGAAATAAAGCAGATTACAATTTTGTACTATGACAAATATAGATTTCTACTTCATGCCATTTGATACGTTTTAGTACTGACCGAGTTTCGTGAAACAAACTTCATTGAGTCAAATGCTTACGATCAGTGATTAGTCACGCTAAACAGTTATTCCTCGCAGTAGATTCTAAATTATTCTAAATATTGTTAACTAAATTTTGATGAAGACGTTATTCATTACAGGTATGCATGTTGAGATTCGAATGTAAATTTCTAAAAGATATGCAGCGAGACAATAATGTCGAAATACAAATATGTATTTAAAATTCCCATTTGTAGAAAAGTTAACATAAAAACTTCAGTTTTATACTTAATGAAATTCTGATTTATGCAATCTTTAAGATCTCTTCTTTGACACTAACTGAAGTGGCTTAAGTCATATATATTTACTATTCTTTTCAACCGAGATTTGTGTAATATAAAAAAATCTTTAGTACTATGTAGAGTAACTTAATAATAGAAATTTCTTCTGAAAACAACCTGCACAGAATTTAAATATGACGTGTCTGAAAGATGTGACGTCAACAAAGTTATCTATTTCGAAAACTTTATATTATCTTATTAATTTTGTAGAGTGGAAATTTCAACAGGTATTCACACGCGCAATCTTTTTGATAAGACTAGCAGTATAGCTGAAGAAGTGGAAGCGGTCATACGCAAACTGAAAACTGAAATCTTTTGACAAATGAGACTGTTTTTTCTCTAAATGTAAAACTATCTCATGTTTAATTTATTGATTATAAAAATTATATTGCATAATTATTTTTCAATCTAGTACTGACATTCGTAATCATTATATCAAATATCAAAGCGCTGCTTTTACGAAACTTTTTCTGATTTTTTTTATTTGTTTCAGTTCTTTGGAAGTTATTGCTTAGCTAACGGTTCATTTTATTCTAATTATTCAAATATTCCTCTTTTCAAATTTATCAATATAAATACAATAAATTTACAGCATCTGTTTAGTATGAGCTTCGGTTAACTTCGGTAGTTGTGGGAAGGAAGGAGATGTTAAAATATAGCGAAATGAAATTTCAAGTACATAACCAAGACAGGAAGAACTAGGCCGGGACACCAGAATTTCATGATTGGCTGTTCAAGTATCACCCCACTATACTAAGTGAATAGCTTCGCTCCAGTTTTGACGAACAGCATTTCGTAGTACGGATCCGAGCGTCTCTTCTTCCTCTGCCTTCTCCAGCTATTTGGATCCATAGCACGATGCTTTACGCTCAAGTACAGAGTTATTATACTGGTATCAGCGGTCTTCGATAACTCTTCCCTGTAACCTCAGGTAATACCAGTGTGAGGAATGAGGAACGTAATAAGTTATTTGCACTCTCAAGAAGAGTGACTCGTAAAATTAAAAAGAGATGAGGTACTTCATCCACTGTTGAAGCTTTTATCTATGTCCGGGAGGGGAGTTGCCGGTGCATCATTTGTCAATACATATATTCACAGTATTCTTGCGATAAAATTTAAAGAAATGAATTCCACTAATTCAGTGAAAAATTAAATATACTTTGTACATGAATAAATATTCGAAATAAACAATATTCTAAACCAAAAAAAAATATATACACCACAGAATTTTTTTAGTTAGTTTAAATTTAATCGTTTTGCCTAATTTTGTGAGCTGCAAAGCTGAGTTGCAGTCTTAAAGACCTCAATATTTTTGAAAACTAAAACAGCTATGACTTTTCATGAAGCGAGCTTCGTTCAAAGCTATTGGAATTTGTAAGACGATTTAACAGTTATTTAACGTTCCCAACTACTCCTGCTAGTTGTGAGAAGCATTTTAACAAAATTAAAATAATAAAAATTTTTCTAATATTTTTCTTGCTCAAGAAACATTTAAAACAGCTACTCTCGTTATAAAATACAAATTTTATATTCAGGTAGATTTTGAAAGCATTAAAGATTCTGCTTCCTCAAAGAAAAACGTCTGAAAGACTTCAGGTTTTAACGTCGCACCAGAAAGTTTTCTTTAAAGTCTTTTTTTTATTCTCTCGCTGAGCTCGCAATTTATAAATCTGCTCTTGGACTCACTCCTAATAACTAGATTTTCTTATTATTGTTCAGTTCTTTCCAAGTAATAGACAATGTTAGCAACACGTCATCATGTACACATCTGCTCTCATGTTTTGAAAATATAGCGTTGATCATACTGTAAATTATGGTTATATAGTGTTTCGAATTCTTCTGCAATCCGAAGTTCATGTGTTGAAGATCGTTCGCGAACTGTCTTGCTTCCGGGCAATCGAAGTCGCTGTTGAATAACACACCTTTTTCATATTTCAGTGATTTAAGTTAGACATTCAGTTCTTCGATATCAAGGTGCAGGTTTTACGTTTATGACAGCGAATCCGATTTTCTGTTGCGCATAGGATACGGCTATTTATACTTTGCTGCAACTTTCTTTAAACGATTGCCCATGATTATTGATCAACTTGTCTTTCATATAAATCATGACATCGGAAAAATTTCTTCTGCATTTAGAACATTCGATTTGTTGCATGAATGTAAATCTGAGTATTTTAAAGCAATATTTCGGCCAATAGACTTAAATCGCAAGTAGGTGCTTATAACATCGCCAAAAACCTTGAAATTAAATACGGAAGGTTGCGTGATGGAAGCGACAAAAGAGATGCTAGGCGTTAGATCGAAATTGAAGAAGAAATATATTTTGCATTATTTCAGATACATGAAAGGAATCGACATTGCAAATTTATCATTGTAAATTCATCGGAAACAGTCGTCTAAACGCATGCTCATATAAAACATCAAAACGTCGGAAGGATTGACGAACAATGCGATAGGTACTCAAATTCGCTGCCTTTTTTAAAGCGAAGCTAAATTAAAAGCTTTGTTTGTGTTATAAACATATAAGCGTTATACGTTGTTATAAAAAAAACGACAGAATTATATTTTAGAGATTTAATTGTCACAAAAATACGTTACACAAAAATGCATTATATGCGTCAGTGATAAATTGATTGAGTTTAAATATTTACAAAAATGTACAATAGTATGGATTTTATAAGTGATTATATGGGTATATACTAGTATATGATAGACATTTACATATGAAAAGTATTCAGGACGAAAGGCATGGTAAACATTTGATGCTATAAACAAATAAAAATGCACAGTTATAAAATTATGCTTGAAGAGTAGTGCAATAATTATATTCCTATTTATTATGCTATTATTTACATTATGATGCATGGTATTCCAGTGTTACTGTATATCAGAATAGCATTATTTTAAAATTGTTCATTCAATCATCACATCTTTTTTTTTTTTGAATTATATGAAACTTCGAATATATCCTATATGTTCGAATATTATGACTCAAAATAGTTATCTTTGATGAACATAGTGCAGATGTAGGGATGTAGTAAATTTGTCTGCATTAGAGTTAATTTGCTTGCATTTACACTTGGCGGCCTCTGAAAAAATATTTAACCTCAGATATTAATTACAGACTAGTCTGCATGGTTATAGATTATTATTACTCTATTAATACACTGAATTCCACGTTTACCTTCTTTTAATAGTAAATGTATCGAAATTTGAAATGCTTCGGAAAATAAAATGAAATAAAGAAGGTCTTCTAATATTTGCAAAAAAAAAAGAGATACTTTTTAAGTTATACAAAAATTGCCAAATCTGATGCGTTTGTTGCACAAAATGCTTTGAGATTATATTATCAAATTTTCTTTATTACCTGAAACGGCTTATGCTTACTTTTTAAACATTGTTAATTTTTCATTACATGCATTGAGAATTGGTTTTTTGTTTTTTTTGCTTGGCATTACGTGAAAAAATGGATTAAGTGGAAATAGATGTTTGTACATATATTATGTTTTCATGTTAGAATGGCTTATGATTTCTCCAATTAAGGCAGTATATCTTTTCAATACTGGAATTTCAATATTTTTCCACTTATTAATTTTTTCTTTGAAGCCACGAAACTCTGAAAAGAACTGGAACTATTTCCAGTTTGCCTTTCTAAATCAAAATATGACCGATCATGCTCCTAACACAATTTTATCAGCTTGTTGTTTTACAACATTGATCTTTCTCAAAATGCTAAACCAATTTGCTATCAGAATTGTATCATTAAAGTAACGTATTTTTCCACAAAGAAGTTTGTTTCTGTGGAACAAAAGGGAGAAAGGGGGAAATGAAAGACAAGACGTTGGGCAAAATCATCCACTCAAAAGCAAGCAGGGCCTTGTTACAGAGCTTAAAAAGGGCATTAGTAGCCAGAAGAAGTCTTCCAGAGTATTGATCCATAGCCCTTTCTTCGTTAATGGTATCGAGAGTTCTTCGAGATTTTTCTTTCTACTTTTTCCCTTAAACGAACACGTCCTCTTTTTTGGAATCTGAGGATATCTAATAGCATTAAAATGGCAAGTTAGAGCTTGCGCAAAGCATCACAGTTAAATATCCAGGATTCGTTTAACCCAAATTTTTGTAGTTCTAGCTGCATACTAACACATTTTGAGTTTATTAAATAGTACAGTAGGAAAACGACTTCGTTTATTGTAGTGAAGTTATTAATTTCCGGTTTAACCGATATTTCATTACTGCAAAACTAATTTCATACATAAACCAATACAAGTCAACGATTCATTGATGTACAGTTGGAAATTCCTGTATGTAAGACAGATCTCAAAGTAAAGCTTTCTTAAAAAAATTAAAACGAGGCCAAAATTAATTTTAGGTTGACGTTAATGGTTTTATAAGAAAACAATACAGATATCGAGAGGAAGAGAGGCATTTTATAACAACACTTATTTAAAATTCGGATATAAAAACAAAAAAGTAACAAACAACAACAAAAAAAAATCTGAAAGATTTCAGATTTTAAATTACGTCCAAAGGCGCATTTTTTTAACGTTTTTTTTTTTTTTCCGTACAGTGTTGCCATTGCTCGCTTTGAAATCATTTAGTTTGTTAATCAGAAATTCGTTGAAATGTTACAAAACATAAAATCGATAATAAAGCAAATTTCAAATTGAAAATTAGGGCTTCCAGATGCCCATATTCGCAGTAGGATTACGTCATTCAAAATTCGATGGCTCTAGGTTTTATCACAATGCGAGAAACATGCATACATTTATGCAGATTTTTCATTTTTTAAAATTTAATGCAGAGCGATAACATTTAGTGCCAACAATTTGAAAAGTGAAATGGGCATTCAGAGTGAATCGACGCAAAATCGCAAAACGAAAGTAATAGTCCTTCGGGACTAAATCCCTTTGGACTAATAAGGCCACATTATGCTTTCCTCGTGTATGTGTTTCCAGAACAATCAAACGTTCCTATGTGAATCAAGGATATATTACAATTAAAATATATTTTAGTGAAAAAATTAATTTTTTTGTCTGGAACATATCTATGATTTGTGCGTTAATACACTGTATTATTAGAATTACAATTTTATTGGCTGTACTTTTAACCAACCTCGGCATTTAATTTGTCCTTCCTGTTTTAACTGTTAATCGACAGAGCAGAAAAGAATTATCCCCCGATTCTCTAATGAATGGAATAAATGAACGCATGAAATTTGCCAAGATGATGATACTACTACAAACGCTGGAAATTGTAATTAAAGTCATAATAAATAATAACTAATCTAAGCACCTCATGTCTGTAAACTCGTCATTTTCATAATATCTTAAAAAGGAAATCAAAACAGTTTGCAGAATGAAATAAAAAAATTAGATCATAATAATAAGGCTTATAATATAGACTTATATGCTATTGACTGTATTAATGGAATCTTAAAATTCAGAAATTTAAATATATAAAAATTACATCTGACATGTTTCCCAAAGTGAAGATCACAAAACTTAGAGTTATATTTTAAACTGCTTTAAAAACCTCTCACATTCTCAATTTCAAAAGAAGGAAAAGAAATCCGAAAGCTTTCAGATTTTATATTACGCCCAAAGGGGCGTTTTTTAACGTTTTGTGTGTTACCTTTATTCCTTAAATATGATGTCCTTCGCACTTAAACCATAAAATTCAATCCAATAACAATACTGCAAAATATTTAAAAGAGCATATCTTTAGAATTTCCAATACACAGTCTCGCTCACTGGAGATAAAAATGTTTTTTTTTTCGTACAGTGTTGCCATTGCTCACTTTGAAATCGTTGAGTTTCTTAACCAAAAACTCGTAAATGCTTTACAAAATATGAAATAGGTAATAAAACAAATTCCAAATTTGGGCTTCCAGATGCCGATATTCTGTTGGAGACGTACGTTATTCAAAATTTGATGGCTCTAGGTAGTGTGTTGTTTTATCAAAATGCGAGAAACATGTATACGTTTATGCAGGTTCTTCATTATTTAATTTCTTTAAATATGCAAGGTAATGCAGGTCGATAATATTTGGTGGTAACAATTTCAAAAAACATTCGCCGTTTATAGTGAATCTACGCAAAATGCCAAAATGAAATTAATAGCCCTTCTGAGATAACGTTCTTTTCGGCTAATAATTAAATTAAAAGTTTTGATAATTTACAATGTTTTCAAATACTGAGTTGACATTTTTTGTGTTAACAGTTTGGAGCAAATCTGAATATCATCATCAATTAAAAACAACTATAAATAGTATAGCGAATGTATAAAGAAGTATAGCTACACTCAACACTCTGTGAACATAAACACTCTTCAGCTGAGTGCATTCATGAAATACACATATTTTCTATTTCCTCTTCGTAGATATTTCATGCACTGTTGCCACTCAAATCTTTAAGCAATTTCTAACAAAAATGATTAAAATTCTTTTATAGCAAATTACATATAATTATGAAATGAAAACATAAATTGCTAAAAAAGGACATTTATGTACTTTTTAAATAGATTATTCAAAAATTATTTTCTGATGCATTCGATTTGACGCAAAATTAAGCATTGCATTGAAAAGTATAAATTTTGCAATCTCTGATTTCATCAAATAATAATTTGAAATCTTTAACAGGTAGCTCTCATTTTTATGTTCGTTGCAACAAAAAGATTTTAATTAATTAGGTAGATATTTCTTCAGTCTCTAAGAGCCATATCCCGTTTTATTACAAGCAATCTATTATTTGAAAAAGTTTTCTAAGGAAAAGACAAATTTCAGAATTAATTTCCTCCTTCCGACACATTATACAATAACAATTAATATTAGCTAAAATTCAGTATTCATTTTTTGAGTTTTATTATATATTAGAAGGTAAAAAATAATCGCGTCATTAATTAAATAGTATAAATGTTCAACATCATAAATGTTTTAAAATATTCAACTAACTGAATGCACACTAAATATTTCGACACTGTCTTCATTCTTTTCCTACTACTTCAAAAACCTTAAAATAACGCTTTCTCTTTCTTATTTTCTTTTGACTACAAACCAACAGAATTCCCCTTTGGTGTGAAACAGAAAAGAAAAAACTGAGACAGAGAGAAAAACTGAACAATTCGCGAAGAAAGCACCGCAAATATTTACTTTATAAAATTTAGCGAAGCAACTATACTAGATCCAGCTATTTTAACAGATGTGGAAAAAACATTATTCCTTCAGGATATTCTGAGTGTGATTTTTAAAATGTATAAATTTCGTCAAATTGTTCACAGCACAATTAAAATTTATATTTACTAAGATAGTCATTTGATTTACTAAGCAAAAGTATGGAAATGAAATACTGAATTTGTTTTCTTTAATATCATGAAAAATAATTGTTTCATGAAATTTCTGGTAGTATTCAAATATGGATTAAGAGATACTGATTTGCTCGTAAGGAAAGTTAATTATTTTATTTCTGTAATATACCTAACGTTACGAAAAATAATTAAAAGGAGACTGAATATTTTTGTCTTAAAGTATAACGTAATTTTATAAAATTTTGTTTTTAGGGTATTTCTCTGTTATTCATTTTCTTCTGAAAATAAATGGTTTAAAAATCAGATTCATGTTTCAAATGGATTCATTAAATTAAGCTGGAAATTTTAGTAAAATTAGCGGAACGTTCAGCAAATCGTTTGAAATTTATCATTTATACGATTTGTTTAAAAAATGCAAAACAAATTGTATATGATATTAAATTAATAATGGACTGAAAATTTCAATCAGGATGACAATTTTAGTAATAAAACGTTATGAAAAAATAAATTGTTTAAATGAATAGAAAATATATACGTCTTGACAAGCGGCAAGATAAATAAAGAGAATTATAATCATTCATTAAAGATATTACATTTTGCTTCATAGAATTCTGTTTGCTTTCTTCCAATTTTTTGCCAACGTTTTCTCTAAAATAAAGCTAATTTAAAGCTGCTTGCTTTAAAAATGAGCTATATTAAAGTAACTACGTGTTCTACGTAACGTTTTTTGAATCCTTTCTATTGTACTTGTTAAATACATTTGGTTTAAACTTTCATTTATTTCAGTAACAGAAACTATTTATTTTATTGATTGTTTTTTTCTCAAATCAGTTTATTTCCAATATCACTACTGAAAACACCATAGCTCCATTTATTAGATATGCCGTTAGTAAATTTAATGCTTTCATTTTAAATCTTGTTCAATTATTTTATTTTCAAAGCAATTGTACAAAGAATATTTTATGAGAAAAACATGGGCTTTGAAGGTTGAAAACTGGCCATGCGGAGACTCATACGTTGACACATTTCTGCTTTCAAAGCTTAAAGTACGTTCATACTATTCTAATACCTAGAGGTGTCTACTTCAGTAAATTACTTTCTCACACCTACCATTCAAGCTTTAGAAGTTAACTCTGCCAGTTGGTGAGTTATCGCCTTTCGTAATGCTTACTATGGATGTAAGATAAAACTCAAAAGTTAAGTCATTTTCCACAGCTTGTATTATTCCAACTGTTACATGTGGTATTAGTAACAAAGTAAATATTTCGATATCTCGTCGACAGAAATTCGCTGCTAATCTGAGGTATATTGGCTGGTTTACAATTCTAGTAAACTCTTAGCAAAACGTCTGGTCGGACGGAAACACAGAACTTACTTCGTAAACTTTACTTCATAAACTTACAGAACATGAATAATATGAGTCATTCACATTTTATTCTGATGGCCAAATTTTTACCCAAGAATGAGCACATCAGCAATAATTCTACTTAGAACCACGGCTAATATTCCATTTTAATGTTAAGCTGCATCGTTTGCTGTAAAATTGGCATAAACCTCTGGACTGAACGAGAATGCAATGAAACAGATGTATATAGAAACGAAGTGTAAAGAATGTGAATTACCATAACGCTGATTGTTAATAAAACTTAAATCATAAATGTTCATCTTAATCACAGTAATATATTTATTTAGATGTAAATTTTGATAAAATTTTGAACTGTTAAAGGGCTCAAAATATACCCGTTATTTAAGAGAACGCAAGATAGTTATTTAATATTCAAAAACTGCCTAAGAAAGTTACTTAATACCCTAGTTAATTAAAGTGAAACTATATTTGTTCTACTTCGTGGTGTAATGGCCAGTACACTCGATGAGTATTCGAGAGGTCCGAGGTTCAAGTCCCAGTGACAGCATTGTTCATTTCTTCAGTTTCCAAAATTTTTTTTCACTTCCAGACATTGAAAAATTCTACGTTACTCTACAGTGGCGCCTGAACTAAGGTGATGGATGATGATTCTCCACCAGCAGGGTTTGGCGACTGGGTCCCCTAATCAGTGGTTGTCGTTTAAAAGGGAGTGCATATCAGGTATTTCTCCCGCCTTTCTTGGCATACCTTCGTGGTGTAATGGTCAGAACACTCAGCGCGTATTCGAGAGGTCCGACGTTAGAGCTCCAGCGAGGGCATTGCTCATTTTGTTTTCAAACTTCTGATCATCAAACCCTAATGTCTCTACACACATAAATGCTGTTTTAAAAGTGGAATTTCATCCATTACTATGATGCACCCTGCGGAGGATTTTCGGCGGTGTGTTGGTGTTAAATCTAAAAAATATGGATTTCCTTAATTAACTCCTAACGGTAAATACCTAAACACTGGAATGAAAAATTCTGAGCTCTGTTTTCAGCTAATTTCTCAAGTATCCGAAATGACAAAATATTAATATGCAACACTTCTAAAATCACTAAAAACTCGTTTGATTTATTGCGTTTAATGTACATTAAAAAGCACTTAAAAATATTATTTCAACTGCGTGTTCTTCAGTGCATACGCATGAAGGAAATACAGAAAATAATAAAAAAATGCTCATTTTCTTGACATTAATTAAGCAAAAGAACAACCTTATGTTTGGCGTAGATTTTATTGAAACTCTGTCGATTTTGAGGAGAGACAGATACAGTTCCCTCATCGTCAGGATCAAAAATAATTCTGAAAAGATGGGAAAAGCAGAATTGTTTTGCTTCTGAGGAAAAGGGACCTGCACCTATTCACCGTTAAATCGACAGAGTTTCAGTAAAATCTATGTCAAACACAAGGCTGTTTTCTCTTGCATAATTTTCTTTTGTATAATTTTATAATTGCATACTAATATTTTGGTGTGTTTCTCTTCTATCTTGATGCCGTTTTTTTTTCAATTGCTTTCTTTTATTTATTGATTAATTTTTATGTTTTGCGATAAATGTCTATCTAGAGAATTCGGTAATGGAAAGATGCTTAAAAGCTAAATGTACGAAATAATGCTGATTTTTACTCTGATTTCATGTCGTCCGATAATATTATTTATTTTAATTTCTGCTTCAGAAATGATAGCAATGAAAGGATCATTGCATGCATGTGAATGAAAATTCAGTAAACAACATCATTGGTCAACAATGTTAATTTGTTTTATTGGGATCATGTATCAAAAATTAAAAACAGAATTTTCATATTGATAAATTTAATAATAAAAGTTCCATTTATAATGTTAAAAACAGTAGTATTAACCGGAATATTTAAATTATAACACTGCTGAATTTCATGAACTTTGACAAGTAGTTGGAAAACTGATTCTATTCGGCTTCATCCGTTTTTGGCAATAAAGTGAACTTGTGAAGGTTATTTCAATTTAGATTCTAATAAAATTAATTATAATAAAAGCAAAATTATTATTTAAAAATGCTTGACGCTATTACAAATGATTTCCGTTTTCCTTTATGTACGGTTTTTAGTCAAACATTTTCTAAATACTTCTTGAATATACAAACTCCGAATGTAACTGCATCGAACAGGAAATTGCGTGGAAAGGAAGTAAAAAAATAAAATAAACTTTAGCAAAATCACTTTCGAGAAACGAAAATAACGTGGCGTTGCTCGGATGACATTTTTGCAAGTACCCCATTAAATTTGGACCCAGATAACGACAACGTTTTCTGGGATGATTTTGAAAGAGATAGTCGGTTGGATTGCCTGCCCAGGGCACTTGACAGAGAAAGTTAGAAAGAACATTTCTCTCCCTAGCCCCTATCCTTTCGCGATTGCAAACGGGGAAATAAAATAATAATAAATGTTAAAAAAAGGAAATAGTAAAAAGACAGGCAAAAAAAGGAACCAGCAAGGCTATCGCTCGTGAACAGGCACATTACTGTTTCGAATCGCGAACCGACTGCCTTCTATGCAATTTATCTACCGAAGTTGTAGACCAGCTCCCTACTCTGACGCAATTTCTAGCCCTTTGTCCCAAAAGAAACAGTACTAAGACCGATTCTATTTAGTTTGCTTCCATCATTCCCTTTTCTTTCTTTTTTTTTTGTATCTGCGCTGGCTGTTCCAGGCTGCGGGCTAACAATTCATCGCAGAGCACTTAGGCTTAAAAGGTTTTGTGAATGAGCACTTTGAAGCAGATGAAGATATTTCTACTTCTGCTATTGTCCCAGCTACTGTCGCTGGAAATTTATTGACCATCATTGCTAATACACTATGCGGGGTATCCTAAAAGAGGAATAATAATAGGACGGAAGTACTGGAAAAAAAGTTCTCACTGAAAGCTAAAGTTATAACGCTTCTATTTTTTTATATATTTTCTTTATTTCCAGTGGCGTGTTGATCATTCATCGTCAAGTCTTTATCATATGCTGCAGAATCTGTTGTCTGTTTCCGATTTATTTTCTTATGGGCTTTAGTTTGTTTTTATTGAAGAGTTCATCACAATAATTTTTCGATTTTCGTTTGACACTTTATAAAAGTAGCTTTTAAGATGAAAGATGACTTGCGTATGAATAAACGCTTTTTAAAAAATTTCAACATATAATAGAAGATAGTAGAATAAAGCACAAATAGTTTGAAATATTTGAGATGCTGTAATAGCCTTTGATGTCAGATGAATATATTAAACGTATGACATTTGAAATATTTGAAAAAACAGTCCATAATTTTATGCGTAATAAATTAAAGTTGCTTGTGTAGAAATAACAATGTATTATTTTCCAAATTTATTTGTTGCTGGAGTGTTTGAATAAAATATGTTATCTTTATGTTGTATATTGAAATACGCCCACTACACAATAAAAAGACAGTTGTCCAGTGACTATTATTTCAAAGCTTTGTCCAACTAATCGAAAATTATATATGTTAATTGTCATCTCTACAATCCAAGTAAAGTCTGATAACACTGTATTTCTTTGTTTAAAAAGATAGTTGCTAATACAAAATAATAATAATAATACAGTCTAACCTCATTCTAGCGAACGTCAACTAACCAAACATTTCATTGCTATATCCGATGCGATAAAAGATTTGATCATCACTTAAAATAGAATAAAAATTGATCAATGAATCCCGCAGTGATTAGTATTTTCATAGCTTCCAAAAGATGATAAGAGTAACTTTAATAAAAAAATGAAGTTAATTACAATTATTATTATGTACTACTTAATATATTTTCGTTGTTTTTCAATTTCACCTTACGTTAAAAGTTTTACTCGAGACATTACTTAACATAAAAGTCAGGGATTTAACCCGTCCCATTTTCATCTAAACTATGCATTTATAAATAAAAATAATCATCAGCCTTCAACAGAGGGCTGTCTGCCTGCTCAATAGAAAAACTTGAATAGAATCAAAGAACCGATTCACGTTCATAGTCCCAATAGATCAACAATAGAATCTGTTAAGATATGATTATTGCATGTTCTGGTTTTCCAAGAATGTTACCCCTGCCTTCCATAACCTTTTAACTAGAGCACAGACAAACGTAGGCATGAAGATAAAAGGAACCCAAATTTGTTGTTCACTGTTTATTTGCTTTCTTGTAAAAAAAAAAAAAAACTATTTAAGCACTCGAATGCATCAAAAGAGGTTTTTTTCCGCTTTGCAAATAAAATGCTGTGATGAGTCGTTTTTTGAAAGAACGATTGATGCCGTAATAGGCACTTACCTAATAAGAAGTAAAAATCAAGCATTAACACTTAATAAAAATCCCTTTAAAGAAAACATTAGAGTTTAAATTTTCCGTTCCATCCTAAATACTCCTGTTTACGTTTATAAATTCCAAACGCTGCTGCTAAAGTTTTAAGGAAATTTAACACTAAAGCCTTCTACATACATATTTCTGATTTTAAAAGCCATTTAATGAATAAAAAATTTTAAATCTCCAAGCTGAACGTATAAAATAACACTACGTATAAAATATCATATGAAATTTTTCAGCATATTTATGATGCTGAAACTTCACAAGTCTTTCTAAAGGAATACTGAAGCATAAATTTTCTCGTATAATAGATCCAATTTCACTTTTAGAGTGCGATGTTTTCGAACTGGATAGTATTCCCTCTTGAAAAGGTTTTAAAACATTGTATCAAAGTATTGCATCCAAGAAAAGTCGTGAATTATACAAATTTCAAGAACTTAGATGCTGAAGGTAAAGGTATTAAATAGACATATTCTGAATTCTCCCTATCTTACATATAGTTAGTCTCCTATGTCTGATGGTTTAATTTTCTCATTTGCTATGTCTTCTCATTCCTCCATTTTTACGTTCTTGTTACAAAGTAAAGGAAGTTCATATTTCAACAAAAATATTCATTTTGACCTCTATCGAATGCAATTTAACGATGTTTTTTCGTGACATCTCTACGTAATGTCCTTAATGGCCTTTTTTTCCCAAGCGAATTATAAAACTGATTTAAAATGCATTCAGAATAAACTTTTTTGGGGCATCTATACCTACGCATGTATTTATCTCGCATAACTCATAAACGATTAGTCGTAGAATGTTGAAATTTTGTATATGAGACTGCTACGAGTATAACATCTCGTTATGCATCTCAATTGTTTTGTTTTAATTGGCATCACAGGACTACTATTGCATGTAGTTGTGCACTTCCCTTTTTGCTTGCAATCGGTCGCACCAAAAGTATATAATTATATATATATATATATACCCACTGTGTTACTCGGCTCAGTGAGCTCAGTTTATTTTATTCTTATATGTTGCTAAATTGTGCATTTTTGCTTTAAAATGATTGAATTATGTTGCTCCTATCATCTGGTTAAGGTTTTTATGCCTTTAGTTAATATGCGTGCAATAGTTATAGAATTATCAACCATTTAAAAGTTGTTTAATTTCGGCTAAGCCTAATTTTTTTTACCATAGAAGCCATATTTGTTTACATTTGAAACTTAGCAGAATAGTGAATTAAGACTTTCTGCGTCTTCATTGTCTTTTTGCCGAGTGGGACCAAAAGAAAATTTTGGGTTTTTTGCATTGAAACATCTGCCTTTTTGCCTGCTGACCGAATTGCTTATTTTTGCGAAGAAACTGTACTTTTTATTGTAAATATTTTTTAATTGTTTTTAATTGTATTTGACCTTTCACTTTTTAATGAAAATATTTTGAGTTTTTGTATTTTTGCTTGCTGACAAGTGAGAACTGAATTAATTGAATGAGAAGTATATCTCATGAAATTCGAAGAAATAAGTTTAAATGAAATGCAGGAAAAAGTGCATATAATTTAATATTCCCGTAAAAGGAAATCATATGGTGTACACATCAGATTTTTTTTTATTTTGCATGTACACTACATTTTTCGTGAACATTTTGAATTACACTTTATGGACGACAATATTATGCGTTTAAATATATGCTCAGGAACTATGTTGTTTTCAAATTTGGTTTTCTCGCATTTTACTGCTGTTTGCATGTCTGCGCTTGATATACGTGTGTCTGTACTTGACATCAGTATCATATACCTGATGAATTAGATCTATGTACAGGTTTCTATATGCCCTTCAGACCCTAGCAGGCTTGATAAAAGAGTTATCTTTTCGTCCAATACGAATGAAAAAATGTTCTATGAAGGTTTTACATAACAGTTTTATTTATGTTTGAATTTAAACAGGAAGCACCACTTGTGGGTAAAATCAAAACTCAGCAGTTTGCAGGTATTAAAACAACATAATGCTGACATTTACATTTTAAGAACATAGTAACATGATACTACGCAAATTTGGCCTAACTAAGCTGGCTCAAAACTTTAATGGTGCGATTTAAAGTCTGTTATACTAGCTAATGCCGCAATATTAATACACCGGTTATCATAAATTAAGAAAAAATCACAAAAATCACGATTACTGAAAAAGTTACATGTAGAATTTTATGAAACTTACCCACAATATACAACGCATAGTAAGGTATCAAATAGCATAAAAAGAAATTACCAGACAGTTATAGTAGTATAGAAATTAGCACATGTATAAAATGAACAAATCGAAGGTGTTAGTTTGCTATTACAGCGATGTATGATGCTTTCAATTATGTGATCTGTCAGTTCCATAGTAAGCGAGAGCCATTGCTCTTGCAAAGCAGTTGCAAGCGCTACAAGGGTCTGAGGGGGAGGATTGAGTGCAGCTAGACGTCTCCCTAAAGCATCCCAAACGTGCTGGAAAGGATTCAAGTCCGGGGATCGAGCTGGCTCCTCCAAGCGCATAATTGTTTCCTGTTGAAGACAATCATCTACAATGCGAGCACTGTGTGGTCTTGCGTTGACGTCCTGTTACAGGAAAGCATTACCTATTGCTCCGTCATATGGGCGCACATAAGCATCAAGGATGTCATCTCTATAAACCTGAGCATTCACGGTTCCCCTTGGAAATACATTTGGGAGGTCTGTGCGTCCACCCAAAGAGATGCCATCCCAAACACAGGCACTGCCTCTTCCGTATGCATCTCTTTCACGGATGTTTGACGGATGATAACGGGTTCCAGGTTCTCTCCATATCCAATAACGCCTACTATCGCTTTCTAGACTAAACCTGGATTCATTCGTAAAGAGAACAGCCCTACATTGATCAGGTGTCCGATGGACATGTTGTTGTGCCCAGTGCAAACGGTCCCTCCTATGGCGTAACGTGAGCGGCATGCAAATAGTTGGTCGCCTCGCATGCAGACCACCTTTGTGAAGCCTTCTACGCACAGCTGACGTTAACACCAACCTCACTGTGACTGCAGCAAGGGAGGATCTAAGAAGAATCGGAGCAGCGGTTCTATTCCTGCGTGCACATAATGTCAAATATCGGTCATCGGCGCTCGTCGTAGCCGATGGCCGTTCTTGGCTGAACCTCCTACATGCCGAATCTGTGATTTGAAATTGCATCAAAAGTCTATGAACCACAGAAGGACTCACATTTAGACATCTGGCCCCTTCTGTTTGACTTTGTCCTACCTCTTCTCTCTCAATGGCTCTCCATCGTAGTTCTGCAGGCAAATGATGCCTGGAGGTCATTGTTACGAATTGGTTATCTAAGATTTCTGATGTCATTATCACAGAGAAATTGGTGGGCTTGCTCTGAAAAATGGACTGTTATGCTCCACGAAGATGACGTATTCCGAGTGCAGCGCCACTAATTTACATATTGCAATTTTACTCAGCTACTCTTACTTGGCAACATATTCAAATTTTACACGGTTTGGCTTATTTTCGAGGGAGTTATCGCTATTTTTGTGATTTTTTCCTTAATTTATGATAACCGGTGTATATAAAACCTCAAAATATCTTTATTTAAACTTGAAAAATATAAACATAAATTTAGTTAAAACAATTTAAAGAACAATTTTTTCAATTAAAATTAGTTTTTAATACTCGCTTTAAATACTCGATTTATATCCCGGAGAACGGAAAGCAAAAGTTATACCAAAAATTTAAATGTTACATTTAAATAATACATAATTAAAATGTTAAATTTACGTATGTTGCTTTTACTCTTCAGCCAATGTCTTCTATGCGCAAGGGCAGCCGATAGCTGGCGCTGAATAAGAGGATTATCTTCTCTTATCAAAATATACCTTACCTTAGTCAGATAAATTTGCAATTATCCAAATAATCCTATCCAATTCCAAGTTTTGAATACGGAAAAGTTAGCGCAAGACGAGAGGTAGAAACCCAAAACAGCAGTAATGGGGCCATGATGTTGCACATATTTTAGTTCAGCTTTATTGAAAGCATTCAGGACAATGAAGTTCGAGGTGTGTTACATGATTTTCTCTATTTCAGGAACCTGTTGAGTATACCTTCTAAACCAGTGTTTCTCAAAGAGTTTTTTTCCGTGTAGATTATCTTTTATTAATTAGAATATTCTGCGCATCATTATGCTCTTGTTTCTTTCAAAAGCAATAGTTTTAGCATATATTACTATCAGTACACTTATGATTTTAAAATTTATTTAATTAAAACTAGTTTAATTTTATATCGGTAAATTGTTTAATTACTTTATTAGGATAATTAACATTTGTATCAAGGGATATTGCTTATTTCATTGTAATATTATGTTTTAATTATACATAATTTTAATTATAAAAAAGTTTTGCATGATATTTTTTTAATCTGTTTATACCATTTGAGTTCTTAAGATTTTGGAAAGGGAAGTTGGTTAATTTATTTATTAGGATAAGTAATATTTGTATTAAGGGATACTGCATATTTCATTGTCATTTTTTATATATATAATACATTTTTATTGATTTCTTTTTTGATAAAGTTGTTCTTCAGAGTAAAATTCTGCGCGAAATGTTTTGTTTTTTGAGTTTCTTTCATGTTATTTTTTGCTTTTTTCACTATTTGTAAGATATTGAAAAGTTTTGCATGATTTTTTTGAATGAGCCAGTGCACCTCGAAGCGAGTTTTTCGAAATTCGAATTAGATTTTTTTTTATTTTATGTTTTCTGACGAAATCGCGTCATTTTAAGACATAATGGGCTATAGCATAATGGGCAATTCACTCTATTGAACAGTTTAAGAGATTGAAAGATTGTTTCTTTTTGCAAAGGTAAATTGTTTAATTAATTTATAGATCTATATTTAAAAGGGCGAGTCTTTCTGTGTGTGTAGGTGTCTTTCGTTCGTACTGCGCGTAAGCTAATAGACCCAGGCCTATGAAATCTGGTACACAGGATGCATCTAGACGAGAGCCAGTGCTTTTTATATGTAATGCATTTTTAACTGAATTTTTTTTCCGTTGTTGTTTGTTTCTTTTTCGATAAAATTGTTCTGCAGAGTAAAATTCTGCGCAGTTTTCAAATTTAATGTTTGGCGTTCTCTTTAGGCATTTTTCCGGAACACTTAAAAGCCAGACGAAGGCTGGCCACGCAGCGGCTAGTATTAAGAATATAACAAATGAAAGATAGTCACAGAAATACTACTGGTAATTATCTTAATAATATGTAAATACATTTTGTACTTTTTTAACAACTATCAATATTGCTATTGCTCTCGAGGGGGTCACGGACTTATCTTCGGATTATGTGCCACTTCACATCAGTATTGTAGCAACCACGCAAAAAGACTCTCTACCACACTTGACTAGAAACTGCTCCATAACATAGCTTTGTATTCACCATTTAACGCACTGCAAATTTAAAAACAGTCAAAGAAATAGATGAAGTTATCAAATTTACTTTCAAATTGCAGAATTTTTTAAAGTCACCCAGCATCACACTAGACGAGAAGTTTACTCAAGGCCAATAATCAGTTCACACCAGAGGAATTATTAAACGGCAGAAGTAGCTCAGGGGACTGTACAATAGAATCTAGAATCCAATCCTCAAAACGTAAATACTTACCAGAATTATTACAACTCTAACTAATGAACACGGGACAGAATTACGGAATACCAATATTGATAATTTAAATTTGGAGAACTTCGTCGGAAATCTGAAGCGGTTGTCCATTTGGAACTTCGTCAGGAATCTGAAACGGCAATGCGGTTATCTTTCAGCCAGTTGAAGCTGTTCGTGGACTTGCTTACTCAAATGATAAAAAAGCAGAAATATCATCAGCCAATCAGACTGAACAGTTCACACCAGACGATATCCCTGTAGGTAAGAACTCTGATCTCATAAAGAAGAAACTGCAAAAATGTATTGATTCTTCTTCACCTAATAACATCCTTAAATTGGCTGTTCTAATAGACGTTCTAGATATTATCAAGGACATCCAGAAAAGTTCTTGCAAAAGCTTTCCTTGTTCTAGTTTTTATGATAATGGAAGCCTGCAAACATTTTCCTTATCAAAAACTTTGCGAAACCACGTGTCAAACTACCGTCCACTTAGTATCCTGTCATCATTGGGAAAGAATTTGGAACTCTTCATCTATTATAGACTGATGCCTTTTTTGTGCTCATTTCAGTTGTAAACTATGGATTCCATAGGAGCCTATCCACCACGCATCAACTTGTTCGGATCTCGACGTTCATCGGTACGAAAATCCACAATAAATTAAGTTCAGCTCTTCTAATACTAGGCGTCGCCAAAGCTTTTGGCTGTATGACGTTGTCAAAGCTTTTGGCTCATAAGAGATTATTTGCTGCTTATTCAGTTTGTTGTTCTTTGAGAAATAATGTGCATAAAACCATGCCTTGACCGTAAGGCTTTCCTAGTGTGACAAAGAAACTTCACCTCAAATCCCCATCTGATCTACGGCGGTATTCCACCAAGGGTCCCACCCTCTTCAGCCTATTCCTATACCTATATGATTTCCCAAAATTCTCAGAGGAGTGCAGCGCTATCTTAGCCTTGCTACGTACAGAACACGGTTATCGCTCGGCGACCTAATCATGCTCTGGAAAGACTTTAGGTAAAAGTCCAGAGATTGATCACTGGTGAACGAAACAGAAGACAAGAATTAACCCGGAAAACACCAAATCTCATAATAAGGAAATACAAGACTTAGGAAATTTTAAATTGTAAAGCAATTTATATGGAAAATATTACAAACGTGGTAGAAATCCAGTATAACCACTGCGGTATCGCAATATTTTGCATACACATGTTTCGAAAGTTTTTAAATGTGAGAAAACCTGACACGTCCAGGTAGCTTAACGAAGAATATGCACAAAATGTGTTTCAAATAATAAATATAACGGGAAATTATATGGATGAAAAGATAATACAAAAATGTATATACAAATTGAATGCCCTGAATAAAAATAAAAGTAATTAAGAGAAAACAGTGTACCAATAAACTAGTACTCAGAGAGAGAAATTACATAAAATAAAGGAATGGGAAAATATGATAATATTTTTTTAATATTTAGAACTTAGCGCTAAAGGGCTAGGAGGGCTAAGGTGAAAGCATCAGGAAGAAATACGATATTCTTCAAATGAAACTTAAAGATGGTACGAAAATTGGCCTTACATGTTGACTGTTACTCATCACTTAGAGCGTGGTGTATTTGACTATGGCTAAACACTTGCTATTTGCCTAAGGTGAAAGGGGTGCTTTCATGAAGGTCTTTGGTTTGGTTTAATTTATCATGGCAGAACACTAAAAAGCTGTCTCCTTGAGGGCAAGGACACCTCTGAGGAAGATTTTCTAACTGGCTCCTATCTACTACCTTACGCTTGTGAAAAACAGCGAAAACGCTCACGCATCAGCACTGCTGTAAGCCTCTAACTTATCGAAGGGGAACTTAGGCGATGTTCCTGGATTTTGCCGTTCGGCTGCTTGTGGGCTAGCGTTTCGGAGTGGAAATCTGTTTACAGCTTCGAAACAAGGCTCTTTTTTCCCAGACGTAAGCATGGCCTGCAGACACAAATTGCTTCCATAGGCTTCTAACGTGACTGATAAAATGAAGTTCCTACTGTAATGCAGATGCATTCAGAGTATTCAAAGGCGAAGGGGACACCATGAAATATTCCTGTAGTGTGTATGATATTTAAATTGACCCAGTGTATTTAATTTTCGCCGGCATATTTAATTATATTAAACAAACAGACAACAAAGATTTTGAAGGCAATTTTTGCGCGAGTATTTTCTTAATTTAACGGTATCGAAAGAAAAGAATTCTGAAAGCCTGGCGATACTGAGAGAATGTTTGGCTTTCGTGTCTAAACCATTTTTTTAATAATTTGTATTTTATCTATACGAATTTAACATCTAATTTTTAACTTCAAAGTTTTCTTTTTTGAAGTGTAGAACCAACTGTACTTTTTCCTCGAATCAGTTTGAAGTTCAAATAAATTCCGATCTTTGTTTGATTAAAAAACTGAGGAAGGGTTTTCGATAAACATTGCATTTTTTAGAATGAAAGGGATGCACACGAAACTGAAAATGTATTTTCGCATTTAGAAGTACTTAATCTTAAAAAAAAAACTGCTAAATCGATATAAATTGGAAACCAAAAAGCGTGCCAGTCTAAATGTATTTTATAATACAGCGCTGTTTTAGAGATTTAATGTAAAATACTGCTAAATGTAATAACTGCTAAATTTTGTCAGATAGTTCGCCATTGGCAAAGGAAAATTTAATAACTTTTTTATTATTTTCTAGAATATTAGCTGGTTTTTGTTTACAGTTATTTATTTCTAGATGAGTAATTGTTTTGAAATTCAGGTGTATAGTTGTATCTCTGGATACGAGATTTTCGTGATACAAGCAGACGTTCGAGCAAATTTTTGTATTTGGGTACGAATAAAAATGGAATACTAGCCCAAGCAACTTGTTCTCTGGGCACGAACAGTTGACCGCGTTAACAAAGCGCAAAAGCAAGCTCACTCGTTATTCTGAAAAGTGGTTACCTTGTACTAGACGTATTCTCATAATATTTAGTGTTCGCTTCCTCGCATTCTTTACATGTTTATGCAGCTATTTTGCCACTATTATTAACAATAAGGATATTTAATCCATATAAATATTAAAATATATTTCTAATTATATTTAAGATATACTTATAAAACTGGTTCCTGAGAAAGTAACAATGTGAAAAAGCAACTTATGCTCCTATAATTAAGGCATCAAATCATTGTTATACATGAGCACGGTGTGCGTACAATCGACTTGGCCAAACGGTACGAGCATAGTACTTCTACGGCATATATACGATATTGGAGCAGAAGGAAGCAATAAAACCTATACCGCTAGCCGAAAGCATTACAATAGCATCGAAGCAACGGATATTTTTTAAATGAAAAGACCTAGAAGTTGCTGTTGGTGTGTATGAAGGAGAAGTAGGCGGGGAGCTCAGGTAGGAAGGCAGCGAGGGAGGAAACTTTTGTGGTATTATAGAAAACGAAGAGGACATCCTCTGACAATTCTTCAACTGTGAGGAGACAATGCTCTTTTGGGAAAGGATACCAATGAAGACTCATATAAACGGTAGAGGAAACAAAGATGCCAAGCCAAAAGCCCATGAAAGGGGGACTAACTCTTGTACTGCGCGCAAATGCAAGTGACGACAACTAAATAAAGCCGGTGTTCGTGTAATATTTAGGAAATGTCAGACCATTAAGGCTCATCAAATTATAAAAGCAGATCTTTAGGTTATATGGAGGGAAGTCGTGGATCATCAGAGAGTTATTTTTAGATTGGATAAACTTGGCCTTTATTCCTGCTTTTGAAAAGTAAAATAACCTAGAAACCGTCTTCTCACTCGACGATACTTCTGCGCATCCTCGAAGACATTCTCAAAGAGTTCATGATGAGTAGTGACCTTCCTCCCCAACACTACCCCTATAATACAACCCATAAACCAGAACATGATTTCAATTTTAAAATCTCCTCGCAAATTACTCGTTTCGCTGCTTCTTTCATGTGACGGAGAGCAAAAATCTGATCATTAGCGAGTTCGAATAGGATCATTATAATATCGCAATAATTTTAGAAATATCGACATGGTATGGAATTGTGTTTCAAGGAGGACCCTCTGTGTAATAGAAGCTGTGACTTCGTGGTGACTAGAGACAGAGGGCGGAGACACCTGATGTTTAACGTAGGTAAATAGGTGTAAGCCCCAAGCCTGAAGCAGATCCAAAAGGCGTTTTGAAGAATTAAACCCGAAATTCAAGGAGGAAGTGTTTGAGTGGATTATGTGCCTCAGAAAGGCCGTGGGTTTGTAGGCAGATAAAGGAGTTGTAAATGAAGACGTTCAAAATCACACAGGCGATCTTACGGACAAGAAATTAAATTTTTAACTGTACGCCAATACTTTAAAAACAGAATGTAAGCAAACAACAAATTGGCTTATAAGACCAGTTCTAATTCTTTATTTAAAAAAAAGAAAAATTAAAATATTTAGCTCATGCACTCGAGAAGTAAAAATATAATTCATACTTTAGATGCATTACTGTAAGCCATCATCCAGCGGTACTTACTTTACCTCTTACCGTTTGCAACACATGAAACTGTAACATAGTCCGTATAAACTTCAAGAATAAAAATGCTAGAAGGGCAAAACAATTAATAGAATTGTTTTCCAAACCGAAACAAATTTAAGTGAAGAAATCCGGAGGAAATCCAGATGTATTTATCAATTTGTATCCCAAATGTAAGCATTATGATAATTATAAAAATGTTATGGCAACAGTTATACTTTGTAAACATTGACCAGCTGGGCAATTTACACTATCCAAATTACACTAATTTAACTATACAATATCACTATTATTTACACTTACGCAATTACTTATGTAAGTCAGACGTATTATATATAAAATTTATATTCCGATACAACACGATAAAGTTACATTGAATTACATTGTTGATATAATTAAAAGATGTATTCTAATTTTGGGCGAACATTTACTTATATGAATATTTTACACTACTTATTAAATGCAAATGATGAATATAGTAATCGGGAAACACATGCATTGTTTAAAAGTAAAAAACCTCTTTGGAAAATCTCTCTGCTAATACCTATTTTTCTGCTAAACGTATTTTTGGTAGCATTTTATCAGCAGAAAACACAATATGTTTCATTATAATTTATGTTAATAAAAGCTAATATTAATAAACCTAAGCTTGCTGCTAAACGTACTTAGATGCAGCTTATATAATGAGTTGAGAAGAAGGTTTACTTAATTATTTTAATCTTATTAAATTATTTATTACTGTTTTGCTAATATTAAATTATTGTAATTAATTTTGCTGCTGTTAACAAAAATGCAGTTTATAAGCGACCTATATCAAAAGTCTTGCAAATTTCACGTTTGGTGCACGCAATTATGAATAAAATATTTTAAATTATATTATCTTTTGTTTAATAAAAGATGGACCTTTTAGATTAAATTATTCTAAGGAGAAAATTGAATTCTGTTTCTGCGAAGTAGATAAATGCATTTTCAATTTCTTGCAAGTTTATGCATATTTATTTTCTTTAATGCATAATGAGCAAAGTTTTTAAAAGAAAGATGTCCTGGTATGCTAAAAAATACCATAGCGAATAAACATTAAATATCATATTTCTTCGGGATCATAAACTGAACAATCTAACAAATGCTAAACTGTAGATGAATTAAACCTAAAAATGTCATTAATTTTATCACAAATTAATTAACAAATTTATGGACAGTCTTTGACAATGGATAAAGCCAACACCGCAGAATACCTTTCAAACTTGCTTATATATGTAATACGTGAGATTATGTGACTCTGGTTTAAATTCCGCCTGAAAAATCTCCAAGACAGAATAATGACACGTTACTGCATGTAGAAAAACATACGTTAAAATTATATACCAAGAATAATGATTTAATACAAAGCTAAATTTGGTACTGGAAAGGGATTTCATATTCATGTAGTACTATCTCTAGATCGGCTTTTTGCACTATCAAGACGATAGGGTAAGAGTTATGTATTACTCCCTTGCTCTTACTTTTATCAGAATATAGTAGACCAAATCCAGCTACTCGTAGTCATTGAAACTGCAGTGTATTTTCGATTATCTGGGGTGGATTATTCGGTTTGTGAATTATTTGCGCGACAGCGTGTAAAAAAATAAATACGTGTAAGGCCGAGCATGCTTTAAAAGCTACTGAATTGTATATTCAGGTTGAGTTCAACGATTACTTCGTAAAATTCGTTCCGCGTGTGCGTAATCGAAGATATTTTTTCGGTTGATCACTGGGATTTCTTCCTATTCATTTTAAAAATGGATTTCAATTTTTAGAAATAAAAAATGAATAAAGAACACGCTACAACTATTAAGTGCAAGAAAGTTGTTCTGACATTGAAACAAAACCTTACACTTATCGAAAGATTTGAGCATAGCGAATCGACAAGAAACTTCTCGAAGATTATGGAGTGGCGAGCAAACTGCTCGTGATAATTGTTAATCGGTAAAAAATTTTGATGTGTTCACAAAAGATTGTGACAAGGCGGCAGGTTCTTCGTACTGAAAGAGCGTGAAAATCTCAACACGCGAAAAGTTAGATTCAGCTATGTCCGAAACGTGTCCCGTGACAGCAATGACCTTTGCTGAAACTGTTCGATTTCATTGACCAAAAAGAATTCGAATAGAATGATAAAATAACACTTCGAATGCGCAGTGAATTTAGGCAAATATTGAAACATTTTTCAAAAACAAAGTAAAATTACTGATTTTTTTAAAGAAATGAATACATACAATATGCATGAAAATTGATAGTTTGGATTATCCCTGTATTTCAGCTGTGCGTGACCTGCTTCCCCGCTTCAGCATTAAGCCGGAAAATTGAGAGTACGCTGTAGTAGAAAATTCGTTAGTTTTAATAAAAGACAAGGGCGTATTTAAATGGCCCGATCAGAAGCAATCATGCAGCGTAATACCGTACATAATTTAGCGACACTGGGTATAGAAGTGTCGCTAAAGAATTGAAGCAGGATGCTATACCCCAGAGGTTTCTTAGCGGTCTACTAGGTATCAGAAGCATTATCAGCCTATTTGCAATTGAAATTAATTAACAATCCGCAACAGATATTTGCATTATTTTATTTCGAATTTCGTTTAAAGTTTAGGTACAGTATATTAAATGCAAGTGACTTAAACAAAACTATTTATTGTGGCTCTGTGGTTCTTTTAAACTATGGAGGTTTAAATTTTGCTACTTAACAGAGAATAGGAAATGGTTGAGCCTGTTGGTTTGTTTTTTGTTTCTGTCTGATTGTTTGACTAAGTGGCTTCAACGCACAAGAAGTTACGCTCTAATAGCTCATGTAAAAAACTTAAAACTGGTTATCCGAACTATAAACTATGCTCATAAACTATTGTTGAGTTCAGTATTTTAATCTTCTCGCAGCTGCTAACAACGGGAATGAAATTTTACTTTCCGAGGGAATATATTGCCAAAGAAAATGTTATTATAAAGCGCAGTAATGTAAAATTTAAATAATGCATACAATTTTTGCCAAGAAAAACTGAATGCGATTGACAAGTGTTTAAACTGGCTAAGAAATAATGGAAAGCGTTAAAAGGAACATGACAGGCAGGAGCGAATGATTTATGGCTTTGCAAATCATCTATTCAAACTATTTTGGGGTAGTTTTGTAACGTCAAAGACTGCTTGTCTGACGTCGTTTTTAAGCTTTTAATCTGTCTGTCATTATATGCTCATCGCTTCTGATAAGAAGATATGTTTTACATAGGTTTTGATAGTATGAAAAGGAAACTTCTGTTAACATCTTTCTAAGCAATTGCATTGCTGAAGAGCATTGGACCATGTTCTTTAATTTCAACATATCTTTCATTTTGGGTAACACCAACTGTACAAGCATGCTTTAATTCACTAAAAGTAACATTGTTTTTTATTCCTAAAGAGCATTTTGAGAGATTCGAAAAGTAAAATTATTTTTTTTATTATTGAAGAAGTTAAATATCCAATTTTAATAATGGCTCGCAGTCAGATTTTGAAAAAATAAATAAATAAATAAAAGAATTTTGAAAGTCTGCTTAAAATTTCTTACACCTGAAGCAAGACTTATGAAAAGATAGTTCACGTTACTCTGACGTTAAACATGAGCACAGCTCTCTCTCAGAGCATGTATAAAGGATTGAATTTCACAGAAGACAAAAAGTAATATTAAGCTTTCGATTGTAGTTGGAAATTTAATGCTAACACTATTACTTCCTAATCTGTAATTTCTAATTTCTTTTCATTCCACTCAATATACGAGTATAAGAACTTTGCTGATATTTCCTCTGTAATGTTTCCCTGCTATTTATACTGCAAACTTACAGAAATCAAAACAATTTCTTAAATCTGAACATAAATGCATATCAATTTAAAATTAATAACTCAGATAATATACCGATACAGGTAGAGAGTATGATTTAAAATTTCAAGCTACGGAAATGCGTTTAAATTTTAGCTTCTACATCTAATCGTAAGTAAAATCTTCAGAATAGTTTGTCTGAAACACAACTTGTAGTAACTATTTTATGCAACACCTACCTTGTAAGGTATTTCTCCCGCCTTCTTCGCATGCCTACGTGGTGTAGTGGTCAGCACGCTCGGCGCGTATTCGAGAGGTCCGTGGTTTGAGTCCTGCCGAAGGCATTGCTCATTTTTCATCTCTTTTGCTCTAAAATACCTAATGTCTCTACAGTGGCGCCATAACAGCTGTTAACAACGGGAAAGAAATTTTACTTTCCGAGGGAATATATTGCGAACGAAAATGTTATTATAAAGTGCAGCAATGTAAACTTTAAATAATGCATACAATTTTTGACAAGGAAAACTGAATGCGATTGACAAGTGTTTAAACTGGCTTAGAAAGAATGGAAAGTGTTAAAAGGAACATGACAGTCTGGTGGCAGGAGCGAATGATTTATGGCTTTGCAAATCATCTATCCGTCTTTACATTTTCTTTGATCAAAATTTTTAATTTACCCAACAGATTGTCTTTTTTTCTTATTATTTCTAGAATTCTGATTTTATACTGTTTATTTTTTAAAGGATTATTTTAGGGTCATATCGGACAGATCACATCTTGATAATTAGTTAAAATAACCAAAATTATTTTTTACTTTATTCCTCACTGTATTATTTTCCAAAACTGGTTATTTTCCAAATAAGAACAATTAATCATCGAGTTGTACTTCAGAAACGTGCTCTATTGGAAATTCTTCGGCTGCTCCTTAAAAAAAGACGAAAGAATTTAACAATTGATTACGTATTTTATGTTATTTTATTGAGTTTTATGGCTTTTGTTTAAGAGGACAATTCTATATCTCCCGTTCTACTAGACCGATTTACGAAATTCAAGTTGCTTTTTTCATGTCTTGAAAGTGCGACTTAGGATATATATGAGATTTATATATAGCTTTGTTCTAATATGGGTATTTTGATACAAAAATCGGACTTTTTCTGAAATGAAATGCCATTTTTTTTCCTTATTTCGATTCTACGATTCAAATTATGCCCAAATATTAATTTTGTAAAATTTGGTGGAAAATTTACCCACACATTAAAAATTTATCTTAGCGCATTTTTGTTTTCAGTTTGCTCCAATAATAATTCACTTGGCGAACTTCTTAATTCCTAGCAGCCTATTTTCCTTCCTTTATTTCATTATACACGAGCGGGAAAAAGGTCACCTTTCATACTTTCAAATAATTTTAACAAAGTGCGTAAATCCCGTTTGGTGTTACTATCACTTATAACGAATATGCTAATTTTTAATTCATGGATATCTTAAAAAATTTTGAATAAAAACTAATTTTTCACCGGTGTGCTTAGAAATATATCTACTTTAAGATGATATTAAAAAATTTGGGTGTTAAAATTTAAAAAAAATTCAAAAAAATTATCAAAAATATTCAAAAATACAAATTTTAAAAATAAATTGTAAAAAATGTGTGAATCATACTTGGATTAAGTCTAAATTTGGAATTCGGGAAGAAAGAATCTACTAAGTTTAATAAAAAAGAGATATTAATAAATGTATATCAAATTCAATTAAGACTGAGGGCCTAAAATTTTTGAGAGCTAATTTTTTAAAAACTACTCTTGCTAGTACTTCGAGTCGCGCTTTCGAGACGTGAAAAACTCCAGCTAAATTTCGTCAATCGGCCCTGTAGAACTGTCCTTTTTTTACGCAGTGTACATTGTCTTAGACTGTTAACACCTATTTCGACTAAATTATTATTTGCTAATTTGAATTTTTATGTTCCTGTTACATTATTTTTTAGAATAACTTTATAATAATAAATTAACAACAGCGCTTTAGCATGCTCCCCTCTTCATTCTAAAATTAGGAAATCAATAACTTTTCTAATATAATCTTTTCTTCCGGTAATTCTGAAAAATGATCCATCGTCTGATTTCTATCGGGCATTTATTCCTGGAATGCGATGAAACCTTAACCCGGCATCCGAATTATATCTATTATTTATCTGAAATTTAATTCCCTTAATGTAACATCTGTGCACTGTGACGTGAAACGTAATCCGTTTAAGTAATTTTTGTTAATCCGTTAAGTAATTTATGTCTTTGTATAAATGTCTTTATATGTCTTTTATTTGCATTTTGTCTTTGTAATTTTGTCTTTGTATTGTGTATTTAAGTCTTTGTTGCGCAATCTGGTTCGCTCTTTCGCAGTCCTTTTTTTTTCCGCATTTTCGCTTCTAAAAATTAACATGTGTTTATTCGTTGCCTGATTTCTTTTATCATTAAAGAAGTATAAATACGTCATAGATGAATCCTCGTGTGCTTACTCCCCGCCGTAATGTAGTGTTGTGGAAAAATTATTTTTTAAGAATGTTAAAAAAAATTATATGTTAACTCGCAGCATGTTTGCAAATCATTTATCATTTAACTACGAAATTATGCCATCATTAGCCGGTCATCGGTCACAGTGGTATCAACCTTGTGTTCTAAATATCTCAACGACTGCCAGAAAACTTTCTTCATCAAAATACAATAATATAAAGTATTATTGCTGTTACGAATTTACGAATTTTGCACTCAGCCACGTAATTTTAGTAGAATTATACGTAAAATTGTATTTTTCTGTGTAATGCGGCGCGAGACATATTTTAAGAGAAACCTATGCAGGAAAAAAAAGAATATAGAGTCAAGTGCATTTAACATTCAGTAAATGGGTATGTCTGTAATTTGGCTTGATATCGTCAAGCTGACGACGGTTTTGGCGACTTACTTTGTCACCAATTTTGGTGGCCAAATTTAGAGACCATTTGACGACATTTGGGTCCGGTCCCTATATCATTGTAATAAGTACTGAAATTGAATAAATGTAATTGACCACTATGTTAGCTGCAACAGTAATTCCACTTTCTATTTTTGCTATCCATGACATTTACGTTTAAGTTTTACTGCTTAGGTTTTACGATATAAATGTTATTTAATTTACGTCTTTCCTATCTGTCTCTTTTCGAAATGAGACTCGCTCATTCCCGAATTCATGTCAAAGATTTGCCGTTTTGATTCTCTGCGTGTAATTAATCAGTGGATGACAAATATTAAAATAATATGTGCGAACACATTCAGATGATATTGAATTTGCACAAGAAGTTTGTAATTCTACTCTCGAGTTAGAAGTAATTTGGTTTCTATTAATCTCAGTTTGTGTAACCGTCAGACAGACATATTAATAAATATTTTGTTTGTATTATACATTGTTTGTGATAACTTCTAATTAAAATGGCAAATGCATGAAGATGTTCGTTAATATTAGCTCTTGCCAGAAGTTACCGAGAATTTTAAAGAACATCATCGATTATGCTTTGGCAATACCGACTGAAAATTGCTCCAAAGTAACTACACAAATTACAAAAACATCTCATATATGAAAGGATCTGCATATATGAGAGAAGGATAAGTCAAAGGATTAATCGAGAAAGATGGAATGAAAAACTGTTGATTTTGTAACACCAGCTGACAGTGAAAGCAGTGATAATGCATTTTTAATTTATAAGACGTTAAATGAATTGTTCGAAGAGGCGCAGGAACTGTTCGATTTTGCAATGGAGATTGGTTCAGATGAAGAAACAAGAGAACACTTTACGAGAAACATTGAAAATGTCTGCGTTTCGTACTACGAAACTTATATACGGTTGATTCAGACAGTGTCCCAAGAAAAAATCAACAGCTTTTTAAAAGAATAATTTCATCACGCACCTTGTAGAGACATTAGGCATTTTTGGAAGCATCACACATGAAAATTTGAGCAACGCCTTCGCCGGGAATCGAACCACGGGCCTCTCGGTTACGCGTCGAGCATGCAGACCACTACACCACGAAGGCATGCGAAGAAGGCGGAAAAAATACCTTATATACTCCCTCTTTTAAAAGGCGACTGGGTTTTGGGGACCCAATCGCCAAATCGCGGTGGTGGAGATTCATCATCCACAAACTTTTTAGTTCGGGCGCCAGTGTAGAGAATTTCTGAAGGAGGAAAGTGAAGAAATGAGCAACGCCTTGCCGGGAATCGAACCACGGACATCTCGGTTACGCGTCGAGCATGCGGACCACTACACCACGAAGGCATGCGAAGAAGGCGGAAGAAATACCTTATAACCTATTAAGCAATAATGAAAACTTTATCAAATAACATATGTTTCTTTTTTTCACTTTTTAATTGCTGAAATCGTACATTAACTCGGATCAGAACATTAATTCCGAGGAAAGCGATTTTGCCGTATACGCTATGTACTGATTATCTAATTTCTGCGCTCGGCAAAGTTTTATTATAATGATGTAACAACTTTTCAATTTTATTCAGGGCATAATGAAGGTTTTTGTAAAATATTCAGATGTTTAAATTCACATATATTATAAAAAATTAACGCTAGCAAGATTGTTCAAGAATGGAGTTTTTTATTGAAATATAATTCTTTTTTTTCATTGATATGCATTTCGAAGACATAGCATAACATTTCAGATTAATCAAATTCCAGCTCAGTGCGCAGATTTTCAATGTTTAACATTCTTTCATTTCTCTGAAAATTTAAGGGTCTATTTTTCCCCTTACTGTTAATAAATGGAAGAAAATATTAAAGACTTTGCTCATTATATCTAATTTAAATGGACGATATTTAAAATTTAAAAATCATTAAATGGTTTATAAAATTTAAAATGCGAATTTTTCATTTTTTAATTTTTCATCTGCCTTCGATGTATCTTATTAAGCTTGATATGTATTCGCTATATGACACTCAAACATATAGTTTTTTTTATCTGTAAAATTTTAATTCGTATTTTCTTATTTTTAAATATTTTTATACTCTTCTGAAAGAAATATAAATTGAACGGGCAAATTGCATTATTAAAATTAAAAAAATCTTGTTATGAAAGTTAAAATCTCCTCAAGAATGAGAATTTTATTTTAGTTATTTGATATGAGAAATAATTTATGTTATCTTTCTTACAGTTTGATACACTGTTTTTATGCTAGTTCTTCGAAATTCATACGCATGAAAAAGGTTTTTATGTTTTAATAACACTTTCTGTTCTGGAATAATTCCCCTACTAGACTTAGAAATGAAATTTTTTTAAGAAAATATGCGAGTAAAAATATTTAATATAAATTCTCAAAGATATTCCGTAGAAATATCTGATAAATTAAAAGTGTTTTTAAACAATTTGTAATTTAGAATTTATATGCATTTGTTTCGAAAGCTTAGTAACATGAGGATTTGAATAAAATATTTAATAAATTTACCTTTCGTGAAGCTGATATAGTGTTACATTAGTCATGAATGAGAAATGGCTACTTGTTTATATAATTAATGCTTAAAAATGTGTAACGTTGCTATTATAATCTCCGTTAGGTCAAAAATATGACATTTTTTATTTGCATTACAAATTCATTTCCTAAAATATCACGTTATTAAAATTACCTGCCCTATTTAACGTAAGAAATATTGGAATAAGAAATGTTATTAAATTTATTACAGTCCTTTTTGTAATTTTGGAATATTGTGTAAATGTATAATTACTTTGAGAATGATGATAATATCGAATATTATTATAATGAGTTTGAATCTAATGATGATAATTTGTACATATGATCTTTAGCAAACTATAAAAACAGCAAAATAAAATGCAGAAGAATATGAATGATATAGAGAATACGGGAAGAGAATACAGAGGGTTGATTAGCCTCTAGATTAACTGTTTATGCAAAGAAAAAGATGTAAAAGGAATTGATTATTAGATCATGTAATTATTTATATGTTTGGGAAGAATTTAAAAAAATCTCGAAGATAAGTTTATAAGGTATATCTCCCACATTCTTTGCGTGCCTTCGTGGTGTAATGGTCAGCACAGTGAGCCGGTATTTCAGAGGTCCATGGTTCGATTCTCGGCGAAAGAATTGCATATTTTTCATGTCTCCTGCTACTAAATAGCCTAATGTCTCTACAAGTTACCTTTTGCAAAAAATGCTTGCTTTTGCAAGTAATTGCAAACCAGCATTCGGTTAACATCTGCTGCTATGCAGAACTCTAAAAGACATTATATTTAATGTTAAAACTGTAACCTTTAAAGATCATTGTTAAGTTTATATTTTTCTTTTCACTATCATTAGATGTATACCATTGCAAACTCAATGATGTTTACTAAAAGTATCGGTTGCAAAGATATAGGACATGATAAATTTTCGAATTTTTTTCCTTCACAAGTAGGAAAAATTAAATTCATTTGGAAATTATTTATGCGTAAGTTTTGCATAATCAAATAATTTTTAATTTCCCATTCAACTATTTTTATTAAACGCGATATGCAAAATGCATTGGAGGAAGTAAGAAGATAATAAATAGATTTTTGTAATAAAGAATTTAAGAAATAAGCTGCGGTGTTGCCTAATTTTTGTTCAGGAAATTAAAACTACTGTTGAACATACATTTTGTTTGGTTTTGTACATGTTTCGTCTCTGTAAAATTTCTTTTAATTAATTTTCTAATTAATTTTTAGGAGTGAGAAATTTGTTACTAGACTACAACTTTCTATTCCTCAACTTAAGAAGCAACATTTTTGTTCAATTTGTGTGGAATTCTGGTTTTACTGAAATTTTAAACTTATATATAAGCCTTCCGAAGTGGCTTGATTATATTAATATTCAGCAAACTTTTCTCAAACCAAAGAACATCGTTACTCAACTTAAAATTTACACAGCAGCTAAAATAATAATATATGTGCATCTACAACACATTAAAGTTACAGCTTTAGCAAAATTACAAGTCAAAGTTATATTTCAAATTGCAAGCACGAACAAATTAAATCAGCTCTAAATTTAATCAGATAAAGTAGTAGATGTAATTAATTAACTAAGGCAAATGTCACTTCTGTTTAGGGATTTAGCTGATATTATCTATCTTTTCCCTAAACATAAGATTTTAAAAACACTCTTTTAGTATAAGTAATTTTCGTAATATACCTGCGTTAAAATAAACTACGTTACTTCAACTCAGCAGCTATTTTAGGGAAAAAGACTACTTTTCCTTTATAGATAAATTTCGTAAGTTAGATATAGATGAACTATTTAGATAAATTTCGAGTAAATTTTTTGAAAAGGGTGAAATGAAGAAAGGGAGACAGAAGATGTAGTAAAAATGAAAATAAAATTGGCTTTTTATATCAAAATCTTACTCTGATAACAAAGATGCATTGAAAATTGTCCCAACACTCACACTATATTTACTGCAAAACTGATATCCTCGAAAATACAAAACTATCCTTACATTCTAGAATAAACATTAAGAAATAAAAATACAGATAATATTTATTTTGCTATGTATCAATTATTATTAAAGCATTAAAATTTGGAAGGCAAATTCGGCAGTCCAGGATTATTATGTTCACGAATTGTAATTTATAGGTTAATTTGTAAACCTTCATGTACTACACGAAATTTCAAAATTTCTCTTTATGAACAATAATAAATAATAAAATTGAGATACGGACGAGCTTGTGGACAATGATGTTAGAATTTTTATCGTAATGCAGCTGTTTATAAAAAATAGAAATGACGTATTAAAACATTTGAGAATTTTTATCATTTGTTTTAAACTTTATTTTCATGCCACATTTTTACTAAAAATAGTAATGAGCATGCGATGACGTTGTAATGTGACTCATTTTCAACTCTAATATTGATTTTGATTCGTAGTATATAATGGAAAGAAAGATTTTGGGTAGTAATTCCACTGTATTTGGTTGTGATGGTGGTGTTTATTGTTTGTCTAATCCTTTATCCGATATCACAACTGTTGTGAAACTAACGAATAATGCAGGTTCTAATTTTTAATGCATATGGTATTAAGCATTGCGAATAAAAACATGATTTTAAAGGTCAAAACGGGAACAGTTAAAGGCAATTTCCTGTCAAGTACCTTTTTTTAGTCTTCAGAAGAAATTTATATCAGCAGCTGCTCAAAAATTTCATAAACATATAAGCAGATCGTAATGCTCTTTTCTCGTGATGAAAACCATCACCTTCCAAACTAACGTGACAGCTTATACCTTATGCAACTGAAAATGTTAAGAAGAATATCATTTCATTTTGTGAATTCTCGTGAATCAAGCCATGAGCTTACGAACAATACATATAGATATAAATATAAAAGGATAAACCCTTTTGTTTGCACGGGTTCTTTGTGCTTAAACGAAATCGGAGTCTGTTATTCCCCGGCTGGAAAGGATGGGAGGCATGTAGCCTCGCATGCAAAGTTACTAAAAGGAAATGTCATTGTTCCTGCAATCTGCTTCCTTTCATGACCGTTAACGAGACTTGTCTCAGTGTAACTCATTTAGCTCCGAATGCATAATGTTATCTAATTAAAGCTATTGCAATCGATTGACCAGGAAATAAAGATATTGAAAATGTAATTTAAGTAGGTTTTAATTACTGCAATTAGGAGTATATAACCATGTCTCTTTAAATATTATTTGTTACTGAGTAACAAAATTGGAACAAACATAACTATGCAGGTGAACTCTAACTGTGAATTTAACCCATCAGAATGATTAAAAACGAAATAATTTTGTATCAGTAATACAAAATATAAACACATACTTCGCCAAAATTAATCAAGGATATTATTTTTATTTGTTTTTACACACAAACATTTTCAGTTAAAGCAGTTGAATAATATAAGTTAAAGCAGTTGAATAATCTAATGTTTATTTACCTAGACCTCAAAGCTAAATGAATAATCTAATTTTTTGTTTGTTTGTTCAGCATACCTTTAAGAAATTATCGCATTCCTTCTCGCATGCATGAGCTATGTGGATAAAACGTCACACTAGCTTTTGAAGATTCGTGGTTCGAATCCCGTTGAGTGTTGCATTTAAATATTGTATTTCCTCTAGTATTGCCTCCTTTCTTCACTAGATATATCTTACGAAAATCGAGTGGTAAAAATTTATGCGAATAATTCAATTTCTGAAGGATGTGATTACAGCTCAACATGAGAAATGAAAAGCATTCATGAATAAACTACCGATAACAATCAGAAAATTATTTATTTAACATAAATCTGTATTCCAATAAAATTACATAGTAATATTAACATTACCAATATCTTACAAGTTATCTTCATTTCTATTTCCTGTTTTATGAATCTCAGTCCCTCTTAATGCTGTCCACCTCTACGCATTAGGCCTCAATCAAAGATGATCTTCAGGACACCAAGAGCATTAGATATTGTCATTTTCTTGAAGCTTTTCAATATTTGTGCTTATTAGTCAAAACTCATGCATTCAAAATTCACCAAATATTCAATTAGGAAATGAAAACTATAATTAAGTGGATTAATCCACATTAAGACTTGGGGACGCTCGTTTCCTGA
>KK114555.1:184388-240642 GCA_000611955.2 Stegodyphus mimosarum
GAGAACGTTTATATTTGCAGAACCTTGTGCTTAAATGCTAAGTGGGAAAATATGTGAGTACCTTGTAGGGATTTATATTTGTTTTAAATAACCAGTTAAATTTAAGTTACTTTCCTATAAGCTTTCCTTCCCCTAATTGTCAGTGCCAGAATATTTAAATTTGGTACCGCGCGTAAGAAATGCAAATTCTACCAGTGGGAGAATAAGTTTAAATTCGAAGTTCCAGTAGAGAGAGAGAGAGTTTGCGAAATTTCAGTGCGTGCTTATACGCAAACTGCCGCTTAGCAGTTACTGCTGGTCAGACGTGGCTTAATCGCCATTATCTTGCTGCCACTAGACTCATCTACGCGCTGTAGGTTGTAGGATTGTAGGAAGGTGAATTCTACTACTTATAAATATCTCCTATTTTAAGTTTGATTCTACTGTTTCAGTTACCGCCCAAGTTGAGGCGTAGTATGTTAGCTTCAAATTGACGCATTGTAAATTATTTAAAGAGTTTAATAAAGGGCAGTTTTAATCCTTCTTCAGAGCAAACACTATTTCTCAAGATTCTACTCAACAAAAAGACAGTAGAACTTTACAACCTTTACATTACTTACGTTACCGGACTTAGAACAATTATAGCAGACTATTCAATATTAGCGTTAAATTACATTCCTGTGCAAAATTAAGAGAATTTGGAAAATTATGCATAGTTTTACGAAAGCAATTGAAAAGTACTAGTTCCGGCGCCGTAGAACTATGCAAATATTCAGAACTGAATACGAAATGAATGCACAAGCGTGTCTGCGGAACTGTGATCATGCATGAGCTATAAGGGCACGGAGGTTCTCGGCGATTTGTGTACTCATTCTCCTTGTAGATATTCGCCGTATTTCTTGCAAGAACTTAATAAATTTTATAAGGTGTCAGGTAAAATGAGTAGCTGGAAAAATATGGATGGCGGAATGAGATGAGGAAATGCCCCTATATTGGAAGCAGATTAATCGCAAGCGCAGATGTCTATAAAGCTTAATGTAACACCCACTGTCGTTTGCAACCCTTGGAAACAGATTCAGGATGCAGGATCCATATGGAGAAGATCTGGACAAGGTCCACCATGATCCCCAACGACGAATGAGTTTCATTATTTGGTACTTTTCAGTGCTGCAATATAGGACTACTACAGCTACACAGCTCGGACGTAAGCTATATGCTGCCCCTGGAACCCGAATTTTACAGTCTACAGCTGCCCAAAAGCTTCAGGACATAGCCAAGATTTAGCCCGGACACTAATTTAGGGCTGGCCTGTACCTAGAGAGGGCGTGAAACACGATACCATCCATTCCTCATCGTAAAAATGGATCATTGCAGTGGTGGAGGCGTAATAGTTTTAACAGGCTGAGTTGGATGGCCACGCACCTGTATATGTTTCAGAAAGGCTTCCTAACTCATATGAGGTACAGAGATGAGATCGTAGAGCCCTGTTCTACGTTTCAGGGCCACAGCTGGTACTGGGTTACTGTTAATGGACGATAACGCTCCTCCATACAGGGCTGTTCTGTTCTAGGATTGCGTGGAAAGTGAGGATTTTCGCCACACAGACTGGACAGCCAGATCTCGTGATCCGAACCCTATACAGCATGTCCAGAATGCTCTTGGAAAAGCAGTTTAATTTCGCCATTTTCCTCCGAGAACCATCTCGGAGTTGAAAACTGCGTTGCTGTAGGAGTAGAATTGACTGCCATAGGAACTGCTCATTTGCCTTTTGCCCACTATGCCGTCACGCTGAGCGATCTGTCTGGCTATGAGAGGGGACCATATCCCATATTCCACACACTCAGTTTGATACCATAATGGGGACTTCAGGTATCTCTGCGCTATGAGCTTTACTGATCAACATGCGTACAAAAATGGCTTTTGAAAGGTACATCTCTTTCTGTTTTATAAATGTATATCCGTACCAATTTTCATTAAAACCTATCCTTAGTGTTTCAGAAATTCGAGATAATGTGCAAATTCTCTTAATTTTACGCATGAGTTTAAGAAATTTTAATTAAAAATTTATTATAATTTGATGCAAAGCAATAAAGCTGTAAAATAATGAAATTAGTGGCAGAGGTCACCTGTAAAAGATTGTGTTGGAACCTTAACTGAATGGTAAGGAACAACGGAAATGTAATTATATCTTTAAGCAATTTGTTTTAAAATCCGTCAATGTTAGCAGCATCACGTTTTATTTTATAATCATGTATGGCCAAGAATCTTGTGCTAGCTAGGCATTTAAATAAAGCCGCGTAACTTCAAATATTTTTGCAATATTTTGTTATTAAGCAATTTGTTAGAAATATATTTAGTAATATTATTGCAAATGATACTAACTGTTATCTGAAAGTTCTAAAACTTAGATTTTATTCTGTTTTATTTCAATACATTTTCATAATTTATATAATAATCTATGATCTACGCTTCATTTGAATTATCATTAAAATAATTATCTATTCCTTTACCGCCTAGTGTTTAAAGAAGTCAAGTTTTAGTGAATTTTATTTGAAATCACAGGAATAAAATAATTCCATATTTTGAACAGTTATTTCGTTTGAACTCCAAATTTAACTAAAATGCATATGAATTTAATTTTAACACATATTACTATCGATCATCATTATCTTAAACTAAATTCTGAACAGAGAGACATATCCTTATAATAATAATTCAAGTCAATATAGTTCTTTTAATCATAACTCATACAATCTTGAAATTATAATTCATTTAATCATACGAATGAACATATAGATAAATTTCTTACGTTTGTGTTTGACAGATCTCTAAACTAAAAAGACAAAATAATACAGCCGCATAAAAAGTAACACCAACTGACAATAATTTTCAAGGAATAAAACTGAGACGCTTGACTAAATACCTTTATTGTGGAAAATCGCCAAAAAAATGTCAGCGTAAAGATTATAGCGATAGATATATCGGATGTCTAATCTGTCCGGACATATGATAGCTTTCCTATGACCTCCCGCATCCGTTATTGAGCATTTATCCGCTCATTTTCTAAGGATAAAAGGAGCGCATCCCGAAGGGATAAGTATTTATGTAGTCGCAAAGCTCCTACTGCTCCAACGGAGTATTCGACGCAGAAACTATCTGCTTCTGCACTTCATGTGAAAGCGGTTTAAGTCTGCCTTTCTCCAAGCTAAATAAAAAGATGAAAAGAATTTTTCTCTTTGCCTATGACCCGAAACCAAGTAAAAGAATCCTGCAGTGTCACAGATGATGCTGTTTGATATTGCGGTGGAATGCTTTCGGATTATCATTCTAGATTCATTTCAGGAAGTGTCACTGTTTCATTCTTATCCAATTCCTGTTCCTAAATAATAAGACGTGGTGGAACATATTTGAAACTCTCATTACTTTATCAGACTTAAGAATAGTAATAAATAGTAATTATACAGTGATAGAAATACAAGAATACTATTAGGTTTTACGTGATGCTTTGAAATAAAGGTTTCAGTTAAACTGAATAATAGTCAATTAAGCAGAATTATTATATGATGATTAGCAACAGTTTTACCAATTCGTTATAATTTCCAGAAATTGTGCGTAAATAAAACACATTATGTGCTTTTAATGTGTTCGTATTTGACCGCGTCTATTTTGATAACATTCATCGAACGATAACATTAAACGATGAGAAAAAATATTCTTCAAAATAGCAAATGGCGTTAACTCATTTTACATAAAAATATCAAAAAACATATAAATAGCTATTTTCACAGAGTTTTATTTTTGGAAAGGTTTTGTTTACGAAATGTTTTAATGCAGAAGTTTATAACGTTCTAGAAATTATTCGAAAAATTCAGTGTTCTAATCTTAATACTCGATCACTCATTCATTCCTTCATTCACGGGAAGAGAAAATTCCAATATAAAATATAAAATTAGGCTAAACGCAAACTTAATTTGGTTTAGATGTTTTCTTCAGAAGCAGAAGGGCAAACAATTCTGCAGAATTCCTTTTTTTGCTGCTAAACAATAAGGACTTACGTTGCTTAAAATCGAGAGAGATAATCAAAATTACAAACATTAACTAAGTTTTTTTTTTTTTGCGTAGTTTCAAAAGGTTTTCTAAAACTGAAATCCAACTCTTGGCGACTTAATACATTATTTGACATCGTGTCTCTATTAGTTGGCATTTCTTTTGTAATCTGTTTCGACCTTATTTCGCAACTTTGTTTTAGTTTAAAAAAATTTATTCTATAATACCTTTATATAATTTGAATGTAGTGTAGCTTACTAAAGGATTCAACAAAAATTTTTCAGCATAATGTGTTTGCGTTTTCTTAATTCCCCCTTACAAAGCGTTCTTCTAATTCAATTTTTTTTTATGAGGAACCATGAAGAATATGCATCACCTACGCGGAGATTCTGGTCCTTTCGATGTTATCTGAACGTGGTTTACCTTTACACTATACGTGCACCTGGTAAGGAGGGGAAAAAACCTTACATTCTCATCCTCTTAAAGGGCGACTGGGAAATAGGAAACTTAGTCAGGGCTAAAGAAATAGAAGGGCTGGGTCATCCCTTTGATAAGAAAGGTGCCGACACGAACCCTCTCGAGGAGCATACCGGATGTTATGTGGCGTCACTGTGTTCGTCAGCTCGCCAACTGACCAGAGCTTCACAGTGAGAAAGCTTAGATCTCTTAGTTCTTAGATTCATAGAAAGAGGTTAATTTTGCTTGAAATTATAACTAAAGGATATTTTCAAATTGAATTTGTATTTAGAAAATATATGCAACAGGAAAATATTGAGAATTGGTGACCTGTGTCGTCGCTACTTTCGATACTATGTATCATAAAACAAACATGATATTTCATCGATTTGCGCATAGAAGCATTCAGTTAACGAAAGAATAGCTGAACAGGGTCCAAAGAGGGGAAATTATTGAAACAAGGAATGCTAGAATGTGCAATAATAACTTCAATGAATCTCATTATGAGAATGATATGAAAAATACGTTGTTAAGATTACCGATAAAAATGTTCTATCCACACTGTTAATATACCTGACCTACCTAGTTATCCGAATACATGTAGGCAGGAAAGACAACAGAAAAGAAAAATATATATATAAAGTGCATTTGATGGAATTCAGAACTTAAGCTTGTAGAGCCATTAGGTATTTTTTAAAGCAGGAGCGATGGAAAATGAGCAATGCCCTCGCCGGGACTCAAACCACGGACCTCTCGAATAGACGTCGAGTGTGCTGACCATGAACCACGAAGGTATGCGAAGAAAGCGGGAGAAATACCTTATAAGTTCTATAAAGGCATATCTAAAACTTCGAAATTAAAACAGCAATAGCCGTGAGGAACTGAGTCAATGTAAAGTTAATATGCAATGTTGTAATTGTTCAAACCTCCAAAACAATGGGAGTATTATGCCCGTCGTTTTTTACTTTTACTTTTATCTTTTTAGCAGACTGAGTGCAAGCAGCATTTAAAAGCTATTTTTAAGCAAAACTAATAAATAAATAAATAAAATCTGAAAGCTTTCAGATTATGCCCGAAAGAACATTTTCTTCATTTACACATACATACAATGTTTCGTGAGCATTTGGACTAACTCCCCTTTGAGCTAAAAATATTTAAAAGCAGCCTATTTTTAGAATTTCCGATAGACAGTCTCGCGAGCTGGAGATAAAAATATTTTATTCCGTACGGTGTGTTGACATTTCTCGCTTTGAAATCGTTGGGTTTCTTAATCAAAAATTCGTTAAAGTTTAAAAAATATTAAAAAGATAATAAAACAAATTCGAAATTCAAGATTCGAACTTCCATCTTCCCATATTCGCGTGGAGGACTACTTTATTCAAAATTTGGCGGCTCTAGGTATCGTTGTTTTTTTTATAATTGGAGAAACGCATATACATTCATGCAAATTCTTCATTAATTAATTTCTTTAAATATAATGTAGGACGATAATATTTGGTGGCAACAATTTGAAAAGTTTGATTTTGAAAATTTAATGGCTCTAAGTATCGTTGTTTTTCCATAATGGGAGAAACATGAAGACTTTCATATGGGCATCAGTGGGTGGCAAAATCGTTGGCAACGGTGTATTAACTCAGGAAGAGGCTAATTTGAAGAATATTAACTGTCTGTAAAATAATCTTTAAATACACGAATTTTATGGAATCAGTTTCATTACTTTCTGGACAAACCCTATAATTCTGGGCGAATGATTAAGAAAATATATCATCGTGACCGGATGCTTAAGAATAACTTTCAGCATCATCTGATGCATTTTCAAGCTCATCTTTTCCCTTTCGGTTGGAAAATCTTCCGGAAAATGCAACATAGATGAAAAAGACTTCCTATCTGTCACAAATTCTACTAGATACAAAAATAGAGTCTGGACGCTGACTGAAATTTCAGCCAAGGATCTCCTAGACCACTAAACTGCTTCTTAATATCAAAGATAATAACTAAGTTTCGGAAAACTTCTTGATACGATGATCTTGTACCCAATCGATTATCTGCAAACACCGTTAGCAAGAGATTATTCATCTTAGGTTGCTCACTAAAAATTTAATTTAAGAATCATCCATTGAAAATCATGTTAAACTTTAGAAGAAAAAGAATGAAGAGCGGCAAACTTTTAAGCTCTCAGACCCATTAAAGCATTTTATCAGTCTACAAAATATATTATATCATTTTACGTGAATAGCAGTTTAAAACTCATTATGGCTCAGATTCGATCATTCCCAAAAATTACAGTTTTTTTTTTGTGGATCTACAGCATGTATCTAGCTTTTGTTCTCTCAAATACAAAAGCTGAAGATTAATTCCTGAGTTTTGATTCACTATTTAGCATGAGAGAGCTGGCAGATATCCAATATTTCTTGTTATCCCAGTGTCATTTTCCACAGTAAGTGCTCAGCATTAACTCAAATAACGAATAATCAAGAGTTCGGCAATCAGCGTAAGCTTATTTCATCTGTTTTAGATAAACATGGATTTCTAGAGACCTTGCAATTAGCAAATAACGTTGCGAAATAATTAAAGCGTTGATTCAAATTACTGTATGATTACAAAATTATAATATGAGTTAACAATCATTCATTTAACAAGTACTTACTTTTATTCTTTTGCAGGTGTTATGGATTTAATGTAGAAATGATGAATTATACCTTACTCCCGACAACCATACATTAATTTCTGTTCATTTATTTCATTGCAACATATCTAGATAATTTTTTGCAATAATTTCTAAATCGAAGAAATAGCTCATACACCAATAAATTCGAAAATAAGCTGCTTACCTTTTTCACAGTTTCACTTAGAATGTGTCACATCTCATTTAAAGTAATTTTGCAAACATCTAATTCGTCTCTAATGTTTTATCCTTATTTAGAAACATTAGATAATGACACGTTAGATGTAATACTTGATATTATTTGAAAGGAAAAGTGCATCTCATTTTTTTCACATCTAGCATAAAAATTGTAATAAAATGAGATTTTTTTCCTTCGGTTGTACCAATTATAACTACTTTATATTAGCACTTGATATACAACAGTTATTTTTACCATTAAAATGCAGAATTTGTAATGTCTTGAGCATTATAAAAGCATTTTATTAATATCAGACTTGTCTAAAATTCTACGTCTTTTAGTGTCTTATGCCTTTGTGTTCTGAGACTGAAATTATTGTAGGAACACATGCCTAAATTGCCATAAAAATTAAAAATGAGTGACTTCAGTTATTTTATATAACACAAGTTGTATGTTATGTTATTTTCAGAGATGATTTTAGTGCATTTAATGCTTTTTTATATCAGTTACTCGTATGAATATAATTATACTATTAATTTAAAAAAATCTTGAAACGAAGGATTATAAAAGAACTGTAAAGAGATAGTAAAAGTTTCTCAGTCCACATCTTATATAAATTAGAATGGAAAATAATTCAAATATTTAATTTGGAATTTTCATTAGAGAGGCAAACTCAAGAGGATTTTAGATATAAGCCTCATAATTTCTTACAAACTAATTTCTCAGCGCTAAACATTTATATGCATCACTATGGCAAGAAGATGTACGGGAAAAAAAGAAACGAATTTGGGAAGAAAAAATAGTTTACCCTTCTCACTCTTTTTCTTCTTAAAAAAAGAAGAAAAAATAGCCAACTCTGAACGCGAGCTCGTGAAAATATAGTGAAGGTTCATGTTCCACAGCTATAGTATAACGAAATTTTCTTATACGTAATTTAATTTCAAGCAAAAGCTGTCAGGAATATATCCAGGCAGGATTTTTACCGTAGTTTTTTAGATTACATTCAAATTTCTTCCATTCAGTTGGCAAGTATGGGATTCTCCTTTCGTTATGTTTTTGCTAGCTTAAAAAACTTAAGACTTATCTCTCTTACATTTTAGACAGCGATGCATATTTTACTGGACTCGTGAAAACTGGATATTTTGTTTTATTCAATTCATAAAATATACTGCTCTCGACTACATCCAAATACTGTCTTGCGCGTACCATTACAGCTGCTGTCTGTTGAGTAGTTGGGGTACTGCTTTCCATGCAGCTCCAGAATTTTCAGGTTATATTTATCGTATAGCTGTATAAAAGAGTGCCGATAAAAAAGAAGAGCTTGGAAAGGATATGCTAATTCATGATTTGCTTTCCAAGGTAAACCTATCCTAAGGTACTACTAGAGAACGTTAAATATAAATCATTTAAATGGATTTTCTCAACATGCATTTTTCAGGAAGGTATAAAAGAGGCTCAGAAAGTGCATTTGCTTACCATCAGTTCACTAGATTTTCGTATTTTTTTATGCATAGCCTATCGACTAGAATAAGTATTTAAGGTTACCTCGTTTTTCCTCATAATTATTCTGTGCGTATAAATAAGAGGAAATAAAAATAAAGTTGAAAATAAAGATCTAAAGTTAGTAACATTTGTCCTTAGCTTTTCTTCTATTAGTATGCATAGAATTTAAAAACATTCGCATTTTCATGATTTTTTTAAACTATGGTTTCTTTAAGTCTAAAAAGCTTGAAAAGTACTTTATTTTTTAGTCGTTGACGCCTTTTAAAAATCTACAACAAATAAATTACGCAATAAATACACAGTTTTAGTGCATTTGAGACAAATTTATCAAGTTTGTCTCAATCTCATCAAGTACTTTTATATACTTCATAACCACGCTATGATACCATTTCTGCTATAACAAGGGTGTGTGCTTGCCTAGAAGAAATTATCTTGGCTGCAGATTTAAGTGAACTGTGAATAATTCTGCATATCGTTTTATAGAACCCCCTTAATTTAAGAGAAATGATAATCAAGATTTCTTACTCATTGTTTTCAAGATTTCTGATAAAAGATACACAATATCCTGTTTACATATACTCTATATATGATCTTTTAAAATAAAATCTGAGGTTCAGAGGTTCTTCATATTTCTTCTAGAATTATATTGCAAATGAAATTTATGCTTTTATTCGAGAGTGAATTATTTTAAAATTTATAACAACATTATTCTGCTGGTAATTGAGAATAAAATCTAACCCCAGCCAATTTAAAAGGTTCGGAACCAACACATTCTACACCGCACTAAAACTGAATTTACATTTTAACACTGTATACTTGTCCCTACTATTATTGGAATATTTATGGACTACAGTACATCACCTGGCTTAATCACAAACTAATTTTAAATATTCGCAGCTTAGTTTAAATTAAAGTACTCATAAAGGGAGAAATTTCCGAAAATTCTTGTTTCAGTTACAATGCGTCTTTGCAATACCAATTCTATAAGTAATCATCTATCCCTATTATTTGAATCATATTCAAATTTTACATATATCTTTATTACATTTTTTTAATTTTGAAACGATTAATATTAGTCACTACTTCAATATCATACTTTGAATAAATAGAAAAAAATGGTAGAAATAAGTCTCAGATAATGTCAATATTTTAAGATCTTTGTCTGGTGATTTTTATATTGAATTAGACAACGAAAACTACTAAACTTTCCGAAATCTTGCAACGAATTAGTAAAGTTTTAAATACAATTTTAAATATTTTCAATGGAAATAATTTGAGCTGCATTTTATTTTTCATGGCAGTGGAATACAATGTCCCAGAATTTTAGTCATTATCTTTCATATAAATAAATATCTTTTACCAACAATTAAGGTAAATGAAAAAATGTTTTAAGAAGATTTAAAGCAATAAAATATTTTATCACATTTTACTCGCATGGAAATTATTTTAATAATATGTATATTACTTAGGAAAGGAAGTATAAAGATTTAAATTTCTTTCTAATGAAAAATATTTATTTTTTAGATTTTTCTTTCCTTAATTTTCAATTAAAGAAGGTCGGAAAAATTTGACGCTTTTCGGAAATGTAGTATTTAACTGTCATCTTCATAACAAGTTGGACTTCTGAATGTCTGCATTTATTAATGATACGTAAAGCGTTACATATCATTGAAAAATGCAGAAATTTGCAAATAAGGTAAAGATAAATGTATCGCGATAAATAACTCCGAGAAGAAATTAAAATTGAAATATTGTTTGATGATACATAAATTATTTATTTAAGTGGTAATATTTATTCTGAAGTTCAGGTTAAATTCTGTCATCCAATTTAATCAGGAATTTTAAAACATCAGCACCAATTAATTACACTCAGCATGGCGAGGAACTAACGGAAATGAGGTTAATTCATTAAATTTACTTTATTCGAGTGGAAAGATATCAAGTTCTGTAGTGGTTTCTGCATCATTTGCTTAAGCTTCAAAAGAACGGAAGTGAACATATCTCTTTCATCCTTAGCTAAAGAGAAAACATAAATGTTGTATACAAATAAAGACCTAGATAGCTAGAGACCTATGTTGTGTAGCGAAATTGAGTAAGTAGTGTAATTATTGAGTAATCAAAATTTAATCTTTCATTTTCCAAATTTATGCTACACAACGTGTGTATTACTTAATTTCTGTGTAATTTTGTTTTATCTTAATTGGGGTTTTTCATAATTAAGTTTCTACATTCTTAGCTTCCTTATTCGCGAAACTTGTAAACGGCAGACAATGGAACTTTGTGTATTTTCCATGTAATATTTGAATTTTAAAATATTTAATTTGTGTTCACATATTTATGATTTATATTGCTAGAAGCAGAAAAATTTTGAGACTACTTCCGAACAAATTGTTAAATTAGTTTTTGAGTTATGGCAATTTATTTAATTAATTTTAGTTCTTTCATGGGATGGAGGGATGAAGATTTCAGAGTCAACTTTTAAGCAGATTTAGCCCACTGATAAGAGCATTTCTGGCATTGGCTTTAGGTTTACCTCATTCCATTGTCCCCTAGGTGTTAGCTTGGCGATTCTTCTGGCGATTTATAGAATTATTGGTGGAACTGACTGGGAGAAAAATGTAAAATTTTACAGGGGTGTAAGGCGGAGTTTGACGAATAGGATTTTTCACCATTATAGCGGGTTTTGCCGGTTTCTGGCATTCCTTGTTAACAAAAAGGCGTTCCACAGTGAGTGTAGTCATTCCGGTTACGAAGTTCAGTATTTCTAAGAATTTTTAATAACATTCTTAGAAATACTGAACTTCATAACCGGAATGACTACACTCACTGTGGAGATATTGAAGAAGACGTATATTCGCTAACTTATCACATACAAAATGCGATCAAGCAAGCATCATATCCTTTCAAAGTTAAAAATTACCTTACCCTCCCAAATAGTATTATAGATACAATTAAGCTTCGTAACAGAACTCGAAAAATATGGCAACTTACAAGAAACCCTAGGGTTAAAAGTCATGTCAATTACCTAAATAGAAAAATTAAACAAGATATCATGGAATACAGATCGCAAACATGGGATCATCTATTAAATAATATGGAATTACAACCGGATACAGTTTGGAAAATCGCTAATTCTATCAGAAGAGAAAGAACAAATCAAATTCACTCAATCAGTCACGTGGGTAGAGTCTTCCAATCGGAAGAAGAAATTGCTAACCTTATGGCTGATGAGTTAGAAAAAGTTTTTAGAACAAATGATATGGAAGGAAATGAACACGAAGATAATATCCAATTCTCTCTTAATAGTATCAAAAATCGAACTCCTACGAATTTTATCAGAAGTACAAATAGTGGAGAAATTAGAAAAATAATAAACAAACTTAAAGTCCGGAAAGCTAAAGGCTTTGATATGATTAATAATGAAGCGCTCAAAGCCCTTCCAAGAAATTGCGTAAATCGGATAACTAAAATTTATAATGCTTGTATTAAACTTTGCTATTTTCCGCAACAGTGGAAGCATTCAACAATAATTACATTACTCAAACCTGGGAAAAACCCAAAACTTGCTTCCAGCTATAGACCCATCAACCTCTTGCCTGTAATGGGAAAAGTGTTTGAGAGAATTTTATCGGCAAGATTGACTGAACACCTAGAAAAATTCGACCTAATTGACAGCCTCCAATTTGGATTTCGAAAAGGGAATAGTACTACACACCAAATTTTAAACTTGGTTGAAAGCATTGCTCTGGCATTCACTAAAAAGAATGGGGTTGCTGCATGCTTCCTCGATTTTGAAAAAGCTTTTGATCGTGTGTGGCATGCAGGCCTCATTCATAAGCTATCAAATTTTCTGCTTCCAGACAGTTTCCTACTTCTCACCATCTCATATCTAAAATGACGCACCTTTCAAGTTCGCTGTGGCGATACTCTTTCAACTAAAAAAGTAATCTTCACCGGGGTCCCCCCAAGGAAGTGTTTTAGGCCCAAAGTACTTCAATATATATATTAATGCCCTACCACATCCTCTTAATGCGAAAGTACTTAAGTATGCAGATGACACAGTCATACTTACTGAATCAAGGAACCCTCAAATAGCTCTAAATAATCTTCAACTTCATGTTAATGTCATTTCACACTGGTGTAAAATCTGGAAAATTAATTTAAACGCAAATAAATGCTGTGTAGTTCTATACAGAAGGTACAAAACAAGAATGCGGGTCAATACGGACATAAAAATAGAAAATATCATCATCCCTGTCGCAAATTCTTACAAATATCTTGGAGTCTATGTGGACAAAAACTTAAATTTCAAAGAGCATATAAATTACATTATAAATAAAGCAAATGCAGCATTCATGTCAATCTATGCCCTCATAGGGAAAAAATCAAAACTCAATATCAAAGTTAAAAAAATGCTATATATTTCTCTAATTCGACCAATATTACTCTACGCAGTGCCTGCATGGGCCGCAGCAAACAAAACAGAAAGACTCAAAATAGATGTACTGCAAAACAAGATTCTGAGATCAATCGTGAACGCACCATGGTTCGTTCGAAACTCTCAAATTCACTCGGACTTAGGAATTGAACCAATTCACAACCAAATTCTCATAACAGCTCATAACTTTTTCGAAGCAATAAAAAACTCTCCATACGCTGCAATTAGGCAACTAACAGATTATGATCCCACTGTAGAATCGGTGGTCAAACGTCCACGATCGATTCACCACAATGTATTATGGTGGTAAAAACTGTAAATAGTGTAAATATTTTTATTTTGCATATTCCTGACAAAGCTTATGGACTTTGCTATTTTTTCCTGACAAAGCTTGTGGACTTTGATTACTTTACAATTATTTTACTTATTCAATGTTAACGAAAAAATTTTTCTTCGATCACGTGACCATCGATAACCAATAGGATTACTTCATCTGAAAGATCTGCCAAAATCATTTAAATAAGTGTTTTCAGTGCTTATAATTGCAAGATAATTGTGAAATATGTATAACTTAGTATTCATAGTAGTTTATGTATAATTCGTAAAAATAAGATTATCGTCTTTCGACATGTGACCAGTGCTCAACCAATGGGATAACGACCTTGTTAAAGTTTGCGATTGGCTTTCACAAGTCATATTGACTGTCAGTTCACTCTGAGCTACGATGTCAACGATGTAGTTGCTATCAACTCATGATTAAGAACGATTTGATTTTGTATGCTAACTGCTAATTAAGTTTAAACGAACATCCTGCCTATTTTTGCTTAAATTTCTTTGCCTTAAAAATGCTGATTTATGCCATGTCGGGAATAAAATTACCGTAGTATACCATGCATTAACAGAATGATTTCTTGCTTCCTGCAACTCTAAAGATTATTGCCTGAGTTCAAGTTCAAATGCCATTGATGTAACAATGCCAGTTTAATATTGCTAATCTGATTATGCTTATCCTTCTCGCCTCCGGGTGTTGATGCCAGAGGGCATCATTTCTTAATTACTACCGCTATTGGCCTATGGCAATCAGTTTGATTTACTAATCAAGACTCATAGAAGTCAATATTAGTCGTAGATTGAAGATCACAAGATCGCAAGAAGCTCATCCTGTCTTTTTTTGCACTCCTTTTATGCGTGCTCTTATGTACGTTTTCCCCTTGCACTTCTAAGGGAAGTTCATCGTATTGAAATGGGGCTTATGGCTCCATTTTACGGAAGATGTACCATCCATAAAATCTTCGTTTATTTGCCTATTGTGAGGTATAGTCTCCATCGGTATGAATTTGAATAAATTTACAAGCTTCTAAGGGCACAGACGACCCCATCTTTCTAGCTTAAAAATATGATTCTAAGGAAAATTTTATCTGGTTAATTCGGTCACTCGGAACCTGGCCGTAGTAGAATGTCTTCTCTTTCTGCTTCGTTTGCCACTCCAAACTCCTTTTGTAGGAAACCCTGGATGAGTTCTACTTAATTGCCTATAATTACCATCATACTTATCGTTCCTGAACTTGCCCTGGAGTCCAGTAGTCCTGGTCTTGCTGTTCACCGATGACGATTTCGCCGGGTATTCGCTTCTGCCCTGGCCTGAGAGTTTAACTTGTCTCCAAAGTAATTTTTTTTTCAACATCGTAAGGGTGCGGACGTTCCAGTTAACATCGGCGGCTTCCTTTTTCCTACAAAAAGGACTGTCCGGAATTTTGAGATACGATTTTGTTAATTTCTCTTCCTTGATTAGTTCATATTTTAAGGAAAATGGGCTACTGAAAATTACCATTTCATAATTAACTATAAAAATAGATTAGAGCTTAGAAAAAGGGATTCTCCCTTATTTAAAAATGTAAATTATACTGGCTTAATTTTAAAATGATTTTCATTTTTAAGGATCTGAGATGTTGAGGAATTGAAATTTTTGTTTTATTTGTTGAGCATACTGTCTTTGCTGAGGTTAAAGTAAATTATAAACTGAAATAGAATTGTTCAAGTTTTAATACTCTTAACTTAAATTAAAATGGGTGGTCTCTGTTGTAACTCAGTCTGTGCAATAATAAGATGAAAAATCAGCAGTTAAGAAAATTACTGACTGGAGAAAATTCACAGATATACTTACTAGTTATTATACTTCTTTTCAACCACTTAAAAATAAGACCGATATTGACAACGCTATTTCTACACTCACTATGTATATCATGAATGCGTATGAGACTGCTACACATAGCGTCCGTGCATATAAATATACTGGCAAACTCCCCAAGAGTATTAGAGAAAAAATCAAAGAACGTAATCAATTAAGGCGTCGATGGAATCTTACATGGGACCCCAGGCTTAAGAAAAAGTTAAACAAAATCAGCAGAGAAATTAAAAGGGAGATAAAATTACATAGAAAAGAGATATGGGAAGAGAAAATCTTAAATCTCAGTGCATTCGACAACTCCTTCTGGACGTTTACCAAGAGCCTTAAGCAAAAACCAGCCATAAATAAACCCATTTATTCTAATAACGTCATTGCCTTGACGGACAAGGATAAGGCGGATATGCTTGCAAATCATCTCGAAGTGCAATTTACACCAAATGAATCTCCTTGTGATACGCAATTTGTTGAATTCGTAAATCATTTTGTTAATGAATGGCTTAACGCACATACTACAAGAACCTGTCCGACCTCCACAACTCCGCATGAAATCATAGAAATTATCAGAAAACTTAAAACCAGAAACGTCCCCGGGCATGATGCACTTACGAACATCACTATTAAGCGTTTTCCAAATAACATCATTTGCAGAATAACTAGTATTTTCAACGCCTGCATTGAAAACTCCTATTTTCCGGACTGTTGGAAAACGGCCAAAGTTATCTTGCTACCAAAACCCGGAAAGGATCATACCAGGCCGGATGGCTTCAGACCCATTTGCCTTCTCCCTAGTTTAGGAAAAGTCTTTGAAAGAGTTATTTTACAGCGCCTACAAGTATACTATGATGAACTACCCAAGGAGCAATTTGGTTTTCAAAAGGGTTTATCTACAGTCAAGCAACTTGTATGACTTGCAGAATTTATCGAAAATGCATTACACAACAGAGAAAGCATAGTCCTCCTCATGCTGGACGTGGCGAAAGCTAACGACCGCGTCTGGCATGAGGGGCTTATCTACAAGCTTATTTATTTAAAATTTGACCGGGAAATTATTAAACTTATTCACTCCTTTATTGTAAATAGAAAATTCTTCGTTTCCATTGGAGAAGAAGTATCTGGATTAAAAGAAATCAAAGCCTCCGTACCACAAGGGTCCATTTTAGGCCCCGTTATTTATCTGTTTTACGTAGCAGATTTCCTCTGCTTCAATCTCAGTAGAGATTATTATGTGGGTTGTTATGCCGACGATACGACGCTGGGAGTTCGTTCAAGACGCGCGGAAAACGGAACACGCAAATTACAAGAATTCATGCCACTAGTAGAAGACTGGTGTCGTCAGTGGCGCATTGCAATCAATACGCAAAAATCACATATACTGATTATTAGGAGAAGATTTACTAAAGAAGGTTTCAAAGGCCCTTTAAAACTTTTTAATGAAGATATCCCGATTGTGCAAAAAGCAACCTATTTAGGGGTCGTGCTAAATTCTTCATTCACGTGGAAAGACCATATTAAGCACATCACCCGTAAAACCATTGGTGTAATTCAAAGCCTTGCTCCATTAATTGGCAGATATTCAAAATTAGACCTATATAAAAAGAGACATATTTTTACTGCAATAATACGTCCTATTATGACATACGCTTTCCCGGCCTGGATTATGTATAAAAAGAATGATCTCAAGAAATTGCAGGTGATACAAAACAGATACCTCCGCACAATTACAGGTGCGCATTTTTATGTTTCAAATTTGTCGCTGTACACAGATTTGCAAATTGATACTTTAGAAACGTACATACACAAATTAAACAAGAAATTTTTCGACAAAGCAATGAATTGCGAACAATTACAGTATTTCAAGACCTTCGACTACAAAATATTGGATGAAGATAAAGAACTTCGCCCTCTTGCAACATTCCTATCACGTGACGCAAATATTCCAACTTAAGATAGCACAATTTATTAAATTTTGCCATGTAATTTAATTTTCTCTTTATTTACTTGTATTTCATTGCATTACTGTATTTAATGTATCTTTATATTCCTCATTTATTCTTGAATATATTTTGTTATTTGATTGTAACCGCACATATTTCTGTTTTTGTATTAGTTATCTTGTATTGTATTGCATCGCTCAGCTCTTGATTGCGCTAGACTACCTGACCTCTCCCGTCGTATTGCGCTCTTTTACTGTGGTGTAATTGCAGCCCTCCTTTTTTCCATACCTTCTGACCCCTTTAATACCACGTGTCCTGACCTTACACCGTCTTGTAGCCTTCGGACAAGTTTCACTGAGCCGGACAAGTCGTGCTTCGCACGACATCCCGGCAATACTTGACTGATTGATTGATTGATTACGTCATTCCTTTCTGCTAGCTTCCCCCTTGCTAGTAACTCCTCAATAAAAACTATCTTCAAGTTCATGTTTTGTAATCTTCATCTGTAAGTCTTCACGCTCAGCTACGACGCCTGCAAGCTAATTCCTCCTTCTATGCTCATCGAAACCATCACATATATATATTAAGCATAATTTTTAGATTATTATACAAAAATATACATACAGAACCATTTTCAAAATGATTAAGGAAATTTTGAAGGGTATATAGAACTCTTGTAAATTCTTCACCCGTTAATTTAAAACTGAAAACAAAAGTAAAAATAACTTACACAAAAAAGAACGTGAAGTGGATTATAAGAAAAGTAGCTGGTCGCAGAGAATGAATTAAAAAAAAAGTTTAGCTAAGCGCTTTGAGAGAGTAAGACCTAAAATGTAATACCACATGTAAGCACAATTGTAAATTATTTATAGTTATTAGACAGAATATCTACTGGAAATGGCAACAGCCAATCTCCGGATGTCGTTCTATTTTTTTATTTATTATTCAGATGAAGTACGATTGAAATGTATATTGGTACAATGAATTAAGAACGTCTGTTATGATATGTACGTTTAAGAATACGTTACACGTAGGTTATTAAGTTATGAATACGATTTATCTTTAAATAAATGTTTGTTTGTCTTTTTTAAAATCGTCTTGTGAGTGATTAATTTAACTACTAAAGGAAGCTAACACACATAACATACATTTCATACAAGTCATACATTTTCTTATAAGATCCTAGTGTTTAAACATTTATTGCGATCATGAAAGCTGCAGGTAATAATCTAAAAGTATACTGTTATCCAAACATCAAATATCAGATTAAGTAATGTTAAAACTGCAAATTATTTGGACGAATTTTCGGAACACAGGACATTAAGATCACTCAGGAGTAAAAACGAAATGGACAAAATTCACAAAGAAAATTGGATACGTTTAATGATGTTTCACCAATATAGTACTTACAAATAAAATTGAAAATAATTTAACGCTTGAGGATAGCCCTTTTACTTTCAATACAGTGCTGTCTGTGTTTCTGGATTCCAAAGAAAAAATATTCTGTTTTATTGATCGAATACCCAGCTCACCCAATCCTTTCGTTCTTTACCGTTTTTTTAAGAAACATCTTGAAAAATTTAGAAATCTTTAGCAAGTTTTTTGTTTATAAGTTCTTCTTGAAGAAAAATTCATACCTATTGAAAAATTACGCAAGCATCTTTAATACTGCATCTTCATATACATTCTTCTGATGAATGTTTTTACATTTTCTCATCTTAACTACCTGAAAATCGAACAAATTCAATTTGATTTTCTTCATGCATGTTTCTAAATGTGCTGTCATCTTCGCGGTTGCTTACTGGTATCTGTATTATACGTTGAACTTAGCTTCCGTAAGCGTAGGTAACTCGGAAAGCAATTGGTGAAATTCACTGTCTCCGCTTACTGCCTTGGTGTGAGTTATATCTTTTGTAGTCACAGTTCCTTTGGAATGTAGTTGGGTAAATGGATCCACCAAACATCCTTGACGGATGTCGAAGCTTTGTATGCTTTTTATCACCTCTCGGTGGCGGCTTGATGAACGGCGTTTTTTATTCTGCTGCTCTTGGTCGGTTAAACGCGATCTGGAACGTGTTTCAATCCGAGAAAGATGAGATGAAATATCTATTAATAATTCTTTTAGCGGAGTGTTTTCGTTTTTACGTCAAACACTGGTGCATTGTTTCCGGTGGCTGCTATGATACCATTGGCCATCTCGTTGAGCTTGTCTAACGAGTCATTGGAAATGGTTAAAATCTGTTGTGGATGTGTAGGCAGTCGTTGAAGGAAAAGCAATTTAAGAAGATCCTCCCTCATTCGTCAGCCAGCCTTTGCGTGATGGTTTCTTGTCACCAAGTTGCATCTCGGAAATGAGGTCTCTGAGCCGCTTTTCTTCCGTGTCGGTATATTGTGTACAGAGACGGTTTTTAATCGCCGTATAAGGAGCTTCGGGGGAAAGGTTAAGAATGTCTCCCACAGCCGCTAACTCCTCAGGTTGTAAAACGGAAACTAAGTGGTGGAATTTTGTGCACTCTACTGTACCAGCCAATCTGTCAGAACCAGATTTCCGGATTTGCTCGCCAGAAAGGAGGAGCTTTCACCACTTACACGAGCTATATTTCCAGTGGCTTGATGTGTGCCGTTATTTTCCATTTTAGGAAATGAATAGAATATTTCGGAAGAGAAACTGACTAGTTGTGAGTTCCGATGAGGAAAATTTCTCTCGAGCCTCATGATTCGTCGATGGAATAAGATTCACAGCTTTTAGTCTGCGTGCGTTGCAGCGACACAGAGTCAACAGTTTTGTATTTTATTCTAAGTACACATTAGACAAAGAATATGTACTGTTAAGAAGGAAAACTTCGCAGAAGCAGAAGTGGCTCCTTTCCAACGAAAAGGGAAACAACTGCGCATGCGTGAAATATCTGTCGCCAAAAAGCGCCAAAGCTCGAAGCTGAATGTCGAAGTTGGTTTGGACAGGTTCGACCGTTACGTTTAGCAAGAGTTTAAACAAAGAATAGGTTCTTTGGTTTCAAGTAGCGATATGGACAATGGAAGTTCAACAGCCAGTGAAAGTGAAACTTCACCTAATATTTCATCATTTCCGAGTTTAAATTATCGCGACAAGTCAAAGAACGATTCATCTTAACCCGTGTTCCTCAATTTCCTATACACGTCGCGGAGGGGGAAAATGTCGGTTAGATACCAAAGAACCGGCACATCACAGAGGGGAAATTCTCGCCAACAGATTCCTTCGCCAAATCCCTTGGCGAATATTCCCTTTTCGTTGTAGCGGCGTTGCAGACAAAATGGTTTACATTACGTCTATGGAGCCTTTCCTTCTTTACATAGAGGTTCTTTGCATTAGATTACTTATTAAAGTAAGATGCAATTATCCGTACTCACATGTGAATTTATTTAACAGAAGTTGCTTATGCGAGCATGGAAATATCACAACATTTTCGAAATCGAAACAATAGGAGCTTTTAAACAGGGTACCTCCGAATATCAAGTCCAGACTCTCAGTGAACTCCGATGCCTGTCTGTTTCTCCTCTTCTCAAGCCGCATCACCACCCTTTCTCCTTTGTCTTCATCCGAGGCGCGCCTTTCAAGTAACATAGACCGGTTATCGCTACATTGGCCTAAGCACTTGCACGCAGTGATATTTCAAACTGGAAGGAACATACAAATAGTGTAATTTTTTAGTTGTTATTACTATATTTGGATTACTGTTACTGTCCATTTTGTATGTATTATTTCATCGAAAACTTGCAACTCATGAAAATGCCATCGCAGCAATATGGAAGATTGTACAATATATCTAAAATGACTATTAGGTAACTTATTTCAGTTTCGATTCAATCGCATGAGAAAGTATACAGATATGCCGATTTCCTCCCTTAGTTTAAGCCCCTCCCTTTCTTTTTACTAAATTTATCGCCCAAAAAGCAAGAGCGGAGTATTATGTGAATAATCCAATTTCAGAAGGATGTCGTTAAGTAAGAACATAACAAACGAAAAATTGTCGAGAATAAACTACAAATATCTATCACAAAGTTATTTATTTAATAGAAACCTTCATTCCAGTAACAATTTACAGTAATATTAATATTAAAATCTCTAATAAAGTAGCTTCATTTCTACTTCCCTGTAGCTTGAATCTAATCCATTCTTATTCTGGGCCACTCCTTGTTAGTCAAATCATCTATAAGTAATTAGAGAAGGTGAATATGCAACTGACTGAATATGCAGCTGACAAATCATAGTCGGAATTTTGTGTTTGCTTCGTTGTGTGTTTCTGTATTAGGCTGGCATAAAGTTCAGCAGTTTCAAGGAAAAATTCTGTTTGACCTTGACAGGGATTGTCTTTGTTAGTAATACGAAAGCAATCATATTACGTGGACGAATCCATTTTAAAATTTAGGGAAGCTCGTTTATTCTTTGAAAGAAGAAGGGAAAAAATGCTTTAATATTTTTAAAATTCCCAGATGTTCTAGCTCAAATGATGACGGAAATATATGCGAGCGGAAACATACATGAGTAAAAACGGATATAAAGCAAACTAATCTGTTAAGATAATGTTTGTTACTTTTCAAAGCAGCGAGAAATGATTTCTTGGCCATAAATTTAAATTATAATTGAATGTAAGAAAAATATAGCCTTGAGATCCTTTTACACGATTTATGGTTGACAATTTTTAACCCCACAGGGCTTGCTTTCGTTTTCAATATAAAATCAGAATTACCAGAAAATTGCCAGAATCACATTTTAAAAGAAAAAAATTGAGAGACAGTGACAAATTCGAAGTTTTGAAATGAGAAAATTGAGAATCCAATCTTCAACAATTGATAGAGACGCTTATTTTGAAATAAAAGTAAAATTTCATTTCGTTCATGAAATTCCGGTTGTTAAAAGTCTGTGACATTGGAAAATTCTGTGTCTGTGACGTTATGAAAGTTTAACCTTTTTATTGATGCAATTTTTTGCGAAAATCTTCTTGGGTCTAAATGAGAAATAAGCAGTTTCTAGCGGTATTTTATGGAAGTTGCAGGATATCTGTTAAATGCTTTCATTTAGTAATTGTAAGTTTAATTTCTCTACATTTAGGTGCTATACTATCCAAGTAATTCTTGTTAACTACCTTCATCTTAAATTGGATTTATTACAAAATATTTTAATATAAAATGTTTTAAACAGCTAAAACTCAAAATTTAGGCACATCTAAAAAAGAGCACACAATCTTATTTCTTTTATTTATAAATATTTTTATAAATTTATATTATTTTTATGACTGTTTTTATAAATATATAGGTTAATTAAAATCACTTTGCATAAGAAATATTCTTTAACAATTTTGAATTTTATTTGATTTTTTAAATTTTTTTAATTTAAGGAGCTTATAATCTTTGGTTTAATCGTTACTAAATTCACTGACTAAATTTCATATTTTTGAACATATTTTCACAAGTATTTGTTTAATTTGTACTCGGGAATTATAAAATTCTTAATTAGACAATTTTAATAATTGCAAAATGAAAAAAGTAGCTTAGTTTTTAGACTGATTTTTGCTTCGAGGAAATATTTTCAAATGCTTCACTGCAAATCAGAAACGCTGAAGATAGTTTCTTAAAATATATAAAATGTATGGAAAATTTTCATGTATTTAATGTGAGAGAAATGTTTAGATGCAGTCTCTTAATAAATCATTAAAAATCTATAGTAAGATAAACGGATTAAAAGATATTGAAACTCCCTTTCTACTCTTGGACAGTTAACGTAATCAAAATCTTATATCCTCTAATCTAACTGTTGTATAAATGTGCGGTTTACTTTATTTAAGTTCAATCTGCAACAAGTTTTAGGATAAAATATAAAATTATAATCATGAGAATTTTATCTTCAGACCCCATTAATTCCTTAAAACATAACTGTAATTAGTTACATTATGTACAACACTCATACAGAAAATGAATAGATACTAGAGTTCTAGTCAATCGATACAATAAATTTGTTCGCAGGGACCTTAAACAGAACTTCCAAAGGTACCAAATGTTGACGTAGAAAATTATAAATAAGAAGCTGATTACGTAAACAAATGTTAAATTAGATTTTAGCTCCTCTCAATATCTCAGTCTTTTTCAGGATGTGTCAAAATGTATTCTAGAATATATAGGACACTAGATATTGTAATTCTATAATTTTTAAGAGAAAGTGGAAAAACATTCTGCATATATGCTTGAGGTTCATCGAGGAAATTAAAAATTTATAGCCTATTTTAAAAGTACGAATAAGAAATGTGTAATACAAAATAATTTAAAATTTCTTGATTAATTCTGTAAGAAATAAAACTGTAAAGTAAAGAAAACATTTTAAACAATGGAAAAAAGAGATATGTTGGATTTTGAAGATTAAAAAGAATTCTAAGGGGAACTTAATCTGTTTTTCATATGCTTTCTCTCTTATGTCAATATTTAGTTTGTATTTGGAACTGGAATGTCATTCTAAGGTCCGGATCTTGATGGAAAGTTTTGAATTTAATTGGCTGAGATGATTTGTGATTCTGAAACGCAGTTTTCACTTTAAGGATATCTGTCGTAATTCTTTGTTTTTTGTTTACGAGGTTTTTCGGATTACTATTTTTCTTTTTCAAGATAGCAGATTTGACTGTTAGAATGATAGGGGAAAATTTTGCTGTTTACTAACTATCATTTAAAACTAAACATAAACTGTATAGTTAAATTCGTTTTTGTAGAACTGCATTTCTCTCACATAAATAAAAAATTTAAATCCAATTTTGCATTATAATTTAAATGTTTTCCCTTGGTGAACGATTTGAATACACTTTAGTTTCTGTACCTGGAATTAAATTGGTATGTTAAGGGAAAAGTTACCGTTAAATGATTAAAAATAATAACCTTATTTCTTATAATGTTCGTCATTTTTAGTGTGATTATAGAATTTCTGGATGAGTTTGTAAAAGTTTCATAAGTCTTTTATTACACTTTCCTGAATTTCGGAAATGATGCCCAGTTCATACTCTTTTGTACTGGATTTCACTTTATAATAGAGAATGCAATCCTTTGGATGAAAAACTCGCAGAAAACTTTGGAAATGTAACTAAATGTAAACTCTCAAGAATGTAACTTTCATTTACAAATACCCTTATATCAGTATGATAAACGAAACTACCATTGTTCTTCACAAATCATGTTTTGATGACAATAGCATTTTCGAAATGGGGCAATAAAAATAACTTAGTACTTGGAATTTTTACAACTTGACGAAATGAATTTTTTCAAGAGCCTGGTACATTATTTTTTTGTAGTTAATCAACAAAGTCTACCATTTTCGCTTTCTAGCAAAAGTATTTATAATTCCCTGCTAAGAATTATTATATTATTTCATGAATATTAACAACTATTATTATTTCTTGAATACTACAAGTGAAGCCTTTACTCGATGCATTTTAAAAGCAAGGCGGCAAAGTGGAATTTTCTGTTATCTGTGATGCTCTATATAGGACGGCTTTAAAGTTACAACTAAAAGGCTCATTTGTATAGCTAGTAAGAATCTATATAATCAATTCTAAATTATGCTTTTGCTACTTAATCAAATCTTTGTTGCCTCCCGTTTTTCGAAATTTGAATTCTTAACAGTAGTAATTCACAACATATATTTAAATCATTCTTTTTAAACGCAATCCGTACGAAAAGTAAAAAATAGAGAAATTCGTTCTCACTGAGATTAGTTATTGTTTGGCACATTCATTAACGATTGACCTGAAACGTTTTAATACATGCCCTATTCGCCGAACCTTTAACTTTGGCACTTTATTTAAAATCATCCAGATAATCTGAATTAATCTGAAACTAATGCACATAATTTTGAATTTAAAATCGCATGATTGCACAGTTCTGTCACTATCGTATAGATTTCTCATATGTTTCCCATCACAAAATCTTAAATTAAATAACGAAAAATTTATTTAATAAACATGTGTATACAGGATAAACGTGCAAAATATTTCGAAGTTTTAGGTTAACAAAACTACTTCACGCATATGTTAGTAAGGGTATTTAATAAAACGCTACACAAAAATCATATCATATTTTCCTCAACACACGTACTAACATCAGTACTAAATCTGCATCATGTAAAAAATGTAAGGCACTCTAGATATTAATTCATATTTTTAATCAAATTAAAATGCTCATTATTTGATGCTTGCTTCAAGAATTAGGAAAACTGACCAAATAATATTACACTGATGTATACAAAAAACTTCTTAAAAAATAATAAAAAACTTTAAGGTTTAATTAATGAAAGTTATTTATCATTTTTATTACTCTTAGGTTTAATTTTTGACATCAACGCTTTCGGGGCAGGTGTAAATGAGATTCTAATTACTTTTAATTTCTTGATGCCTGTCAAAAACAGTGATAAGTATTTAAATACTGCTCCTAACGTTTTTAAATTTTTTTATATTAACAACGCATTAAACGTAAATTACTTTTCATTAAAGAATTTCGTGCAATCTTAACAAGTAGCAAAACTTTCTAATAGTATAATTTTTTCGCTTCTTTTTTCCCCTTGCTATACTCCCTAAAGAACTGTTCAATGATTTACACTCAATCAGGAAGCTTTAAATACACAGTAGCACAAAAATAAAAATAATGCTGCAGCAGCATTACTACTTAAATAACACGTATATTAAAGGATTTAATGGCTAATTAAGGTTTTTGAAAGCAATAAATACATGTAATAATTACATTGCTGTTTCGATTTTGAATTTAAATATGCAATATGTATAGTAACTTATTGAAAGACGTAAGAAAGAAAGAAGGGAAGACTACAAAACTACAAAACCACTGTTTTCAGTATTCAAACCATTGTTTTAGAAGGCTTGGGATGGCAGACAATGAAACCTAAAATACATGGTGTTTATAAAGTCTCGGACCCATTTTGATGTTTAATAACTCATAAAATAATAAAGATAGATTAAAATTAATAATATGACCCTTGTCAATAAACTTCCACGTGTCGTCGCACGGAGAATATCAAGTTGATATTCAATTTCACGCCAGGTACCGGCAAGCATGTCGGCATCCACGGAGGCTATTGCGGTTGTAATGCTGGCTTTTAGGTCATCAATGTCCGACACACTCCTCCTGTAAACGTTGTCCTTTACAAATCTCCAAAGGAAAAAAGTCCAGCGGCGTTATATCAGGTGATCTGGGTGGCCAAGGAATTGGACCTCCTCGCCCAATCCATCTTCCTGTAAAATGGTCGTTCAAAGAACTATGAACCATGGTACCCCAATGAGGCGGAGCACCATCTTGTTGCATAAAGACCTGTGACTGAAGCGCTGCTAGTTGTGGAAATACGAAGTTTTTCAACATGTTTAAGTATACGACTGATGAGACAGTCTTTTCTGTAAAAAAGAAAGGCCCAATGACTTGGTCGTGCTATAGTCCACACCACACATTAACCTTTGGGGAATCCCTTTGTGCCTCACAGTATTCATGGGGGTTTTCAGATCCCCATATGTGCATATTATGGCGATTAACAAGAGCATTACAGAAAAGTACAGATATTTAGACTGGAAAATGAAATTATCTGAATTTAACCACACGTGCCGACGATGTTTACAAAAGTAAAGATATTCAAACCTGAAAAGGAAAATATATAGGTTATTCCATCAACAAATGCCATAAGTTTGTTTATATCTTCATTATTTTATGAGTTATTAAACATCAAAATGGGTCAGGGACTTTATAAACACCCTGTAGTTAAAAAAACGGCTGACTGTTTTAAAAAAAAAGACTCAAAAGATTTAGATTTGAGCGATTTCCTAAATAGCTTCTTTAAGATTTAGTATGGTTTATCAGTAGAATTTGTTGAGTAAGACTAAAGACGGCTAAGGTGGAACAGTGAAACATCTTATAAGATATTAGATCAATATGTATTTAGAGTAACATACATAACATAGGAACGTTTTGTGTTTTCTATATAGTTAAAAAGTATAAAATATGTAATGCAATTATACAAAAATATTTAATACCTTTAATTAGATATATTTAAATTTAAATAATTTTAAAGATTTGAATTGCTTTTAATTAGTTTAGTTTGTTGATTAATAACAGATAGATTAAATATGACAGAATTCTTTCCTTGGGAAAGAAATTCAAGGATATTTACTTCACAAGATCAAAATAATTTCATAGGTTTCATAAGGAAAATAACTACCAGTCCAAACGAAAGTACCGTCCGAGCTACATGAAATGAATTTTACTAGGAGTGTAAAAAGAAGTCAAAATAAATTTATAAATTAATAATAATTGCCACCATATGTACTACAATTAACGCTACTGACTCATAAGGTATTATGACATGCGAAAAATTTGAGAAATGTAAAAATCTTCGCCGAAAAGTTTTTGTTCCTGTACATCACAGGCTTTTGTCTGATTGCCCTTGAAATCGATAGTTTTATTCAAAATCTTCTCCAAACTTAGGCTGAATTTCTGAGATATTTAACCAAAAAGGTAAACTTAATCAGCACGAGTAGCGTAAAGAATCTAAATACAACGGTGTAATACGTAGGTGGCAATCATATGGGTTGGAATTATAGTAAGTGCCGGGGCTGATGCTATCATTCGGATATTGTTCTTGAATTTGTGAAACCATTGTATACGAAAACGTGGAAAACACATCGTTTCATGTAATCAACAATTTAGTTAATATTAACGGAGAACTGTAGAATAAATTTTTTAAACCGAAGTAAAATCGCCAAATAGAAGATAAAATCTCCGAATAAACTTAAAAGCGAGTACAGAAATTACCAAATGGCAGAGACATGACGCAAACGAAAGATTAAGTCGCCATGTAGCTGGGTTTTAATTTATATCCGATCAGCCCGTTTTCCAAGTTTTAGGACGATCGACTGGATTAATCAGAAGTAGCGAATAACAAAGCGGAACTCTAGACGACCTTGGTATTTTATGCCAAAAAAGCTTTAAAAATAACTTTTACTGCAAAACATCCGGAAAATTCAAGTCGTAGGATCAATCGAACAGTCATTTTCTGATATATATCCAAGAACGTCATGCGATCAGCTTTCTGAAGAAGAAAAGGGTGAAATCGGTACATTTTCTACAAATGCTGACATAATTGATGCATACGAATATAAGTTGTATTTGGATTAAATTACCTATTTATATTTTGAAGGATATCTTTTTCATGGATTAATGTTGTCATTCGGTTAATGTTATCAAAATAGTTATGGACAACCTTGATCGCATTAAACGGAGCCTTCTGTATATACATTCCCTTGAGGCAAACTATTTAGAATTCATATCTTGCAAAATGGATAAATTTGCTTAATTTGACATCATTGTAACCTGAGTTTAAAATAAAAGCTTAAACTGTGAACATAACATTGCGCTTCAAAATAAATCAAGATAACTACCACTGCATAGTGCCCAGGTAATCATATCATCGTTATTATGTGAGAGTTCCAGTGTCACTGAAACCTTAATTCAAAGTACATATTTTAATCCTATGAAAAGCATATGACAGCATCAACAAAACGAGCGTAAAAATTCTATTGAACGTATCTTCAACGTAAGCATCAACAAAAGTAGAGAAATATAGGCTCACATATTTTGCCAAGAATTTGTTGAATGAATTTTTAACACTCTGTGGGGTTTTACTTATTTAATTCCAATGTTCAATCTTAGAACCCTACAAACACTAACAAGAGAATAATCGCTTAAAGTGCGTGAACAAACACGTAAGACGAAAGAAGGGTTAAATACCCTTTATTTCTCAGAATAAATACAATCAACTCTTAAATCGGAATATACACAAAGCCTCCATTTGGGCTTAAACTTAAATAATTATGAATTTAAGCTAAACTAAGCTTAACTAAAGCTATCTGAAAGATATAGCCGAAACTATCAGTAGCTTTCTAAGTAGTTGGTCCCTAAATATTAATTAAATCGGCGAAGCCAAGCAAGGGCCTAAAGTATGGCCGAGCGTAGTAGCTGAGAGAGAACGTAGGCAAATGGCAAACGCGTGCTAGTCAGGAAAATCAGACTCTCTCTCTCGAAGTCGGCGAAACATCCACTTAAATAGTACTCTTACTCATTTGCATTAACTTCGTTTCTGAAATTACATTCTGGTAGGAAATTGTAAGCTGAAATTAGAATAGATAGAAAAGTTGCATACCTTAAAATAACTGTTAATAAAATTAGTATAAATCTTGCAACTCTAAAGATTTCATAAAATGGAAAGGATATGAAGCTAGTTAAAAATTAATTATACTAAAACGAATATAATTTTTAGCTTATTTTACAGAGATATTACGTTTACTATTTTTGACATTAAAGTTAGCATATTTTATGAAATTTCTTTAGATTTTAATTGCAAAATAAGTAAGATACTTATTAATGTATTTTTGAAAATGTTTGTATTTGGAAGCTAGTCTATTTCAGTTTATATTGTAAGACATTTTGCCTTCGTTATTAAAACATTTTATTAATTTCATATCCAAATACTCTTCCTAGTGAAGTGCTCCACATTTCTGACGAATGTTCAAATAAATTTTCACTTGAGGTAGTATCATATTTTCCAAAGTCAGGTTTAAAAAATATTCGTGTAACTTTCCTCTTCCTAAATGTGCTCAAAACACGAGCTTCTCTAAATTCTAAAATGCGCTTAGTGACTAATTGTGTCCTATTAATAAGATAATCAGAACATTTGCTTTATAACAATTGATTTTTACGGCAGGCTAATACAACGAAGCAGCCACGAATTGTCATTCAGTCTCCGATTTCGCAGAGTCAACTGCATATTCTCCTTCTCTAAATATTTCTGGATGATTTGAGGCCTAAGAAGTAGCAGAGATAACAATGACAAAGTGCGAGATAAAAGTTACAGGGAAGTAGAAGTGAAGATATCTAATTAGGTATTGTAATGTTAATATTTCTATGTATTCTTATTGGAATGAAGGTTTCTTTTAAAAGAAATAATATTATAATTGTAGTTTATTCACGACTATTTTCATTGGTTATGTTTTTACTGTACCGTCCTTCGGAATGTTAAATTATTTGCATAATTTTCAGCTCTCGAATTTTCGGGCGATAAACTTAATAAAAATAAGGGGGTAAATGAGCGATAAAATATGGTATTTAGGGGGTTAGAGTTTGTCATAAACTGAATAGTAAAATTTAATTTGTGTATTTAAAATACGTGAAGGTTATCTGTTTTATAGGGATATAACGAAATTGAAAAAATGCGATTATTTTAATTATGTTATTTGCGATCTCTAATTTGCTGGCATAATCTGTAAAGTGTGATTTAAGTTAAATGATTTTATAATTAACGTTATTTCCTGAGGACTCAGTTTTATATTTAAAACTTCGTTCTCCCTAGAAGAAAAATATAATTTCAAAAAACAAATTATTTCTATACAGTGTCTCAGTAAAGAATATCTGTAATATCTTTGAAGCTAAAATACTGAAGAACTATGTAATGACTATTCGCTGAGATCTTGTACAATCCAGAGAAAGGTAAATTAACCTTTATTCCAACGCAGAATGAGTAAACAGGTGGCCCCTCTTGGGCATACAGGACGCCGCCTCTTGGGCATCAACTCAAAATAGAAATTATAACACTAATCTAAATACTAAATAAAATTCACCAGCCGAAGCTGCAAAGCTCACCAGCCAAACTCGCAAAGTTGGGCCTTAATTAAGGATAACCAGCGTAGGCTAGCAGACACGTATTGAGTACCGCCGCGTAATAATAAGCTGAAACTAATAACAACAACGTGGGCGAAAGGCGGACAGGCTGCCATACTGAAATAACCCAGACTTCGCCCGTTTCTACCTTATTTGCATAATCCGTATTCCTGAAAACTCAGGGAAAGGTAGGTGAGACACTAGATGGTAAAGGGAATGCTTGTTCGAAAATAAAAATAACTGTTAGAAAAGTAAAGTAAAACCCTATTTATCATGAACTCTGGTGTAACGAACAATGTTAATTCTAACTGTCTTCAAGATTTCTTTAACAATATCAGGAAGAACAGATTTAACGAAAAGAATTTCAGTATTTTATTCACGATTTCTTAGACTGCGTGAGTATGCTTATTTTGAAAAATAAAAAATACAATAAATTCATGTGGCCTTTTCGCTGGCAAATATTTGGAGTCGGTCTTTATACATTTGTGCAGCCATGCTGTATATGAACCAACTTACTGCGCTGATGTCCACTAAATATTTTATTCAAGTCCGATTCGCTACATTAATTCTAAAATTACATCTTTCTTTAAAGTATAAACAACTTTAAAGAAACGAAAGAACTAAAGAACTATTTAAAGTGTAAACTAAACTTTCTTTAAAGTATAATGGTGCCATTAAAATTTCTTTTCTTGCATGCGCTAATTACATGTTATGTCAAAACTCTTTTTCTACAAAATTATTTGCCTATTTAATGCCTTCCATTAAAGACATAATTTCTGTAAGCGGAATTTAATTGAATAAACATTTTCATTAAATAAACAATTTTGTTCCAATTATAAGTTCATTAAATTATCAACCATTTTATTTTCATCGATGCACATTTCGCAAAGATTTTCTAATTTTCTTTCTTAGTATATTTATTTTATTTACAAAAATAACGCGAAACATTTAAAATGATTTATTATTACCGCGTAAGCCTTTATAACACGGATTTTGCTTTTTTTCTTTTAATTTTTTAATTCAGTATTTTAATTTTATTTAATTCGTAATTTTTATTACTTTAATTTGAATTTATTGAAAGTAAGTCTCACTGTATTCCATAGTCAAGCTTTTATCACAGTAAGACTCTAAATTTCATGTAATGCAATTTTTGATCATTTGATTTATAGAGCTTGTAATATAAATAGAGAGGTTTATTGCGGAAATATAATGATGTCACTGCAGATAGATGTGGATGAACATAAGACAGAGAAAGTCATGAGAAGTATACACACATTTTAATGAGCACATATTATCAAGAACACAATATGCACCCAATCTTCCTCCCATTCCTTAGAATTTACATCTCATTCAATGGACGAAGCAGAGAGGCAAGAGACACATGAGCAAAGCGTGAGATATACAGTCAAAAGTTTCTTAATCTGATTGCCTAAAACTATCTCTAATACATAGTTACATAAGATAGCATGAAGTGGATTAATTTTGAAAAGATGTAGACTCGAAAGTTATTATAAATAGTTGCCGCTTTTAGAACAGAAAAGAGTCATATACAAATTAAAATGAAGAATTGCGGCGCTATTCCTAATTTAAGTTATCATTTTAATTTACACATTTTTATCTTACACGTGCACACACACAAACACACACACACATATATATAATGTTGTTCTTGTACAAAATGTTTTCCTGAGTGAAATATACCGTAAGATTATCATCAATTTTTTCCATTATTTTCCATACTCAAGTCCTAGTAATAAGATTTCGCATTTTTAAAAAAGGAATATAAAAATTTCAGGTGTTTATACAATATTCATCGGTCAGTTGATAAATATATTGTACGAAATGTTAAGTACGTGTTATCCTTTCTAAGATGTGTCAAGACATATTTCTTCCCATATAGAGCACAATGGATTTAATCATTCTAACGAACTTATTCAACCCTAAATTCTCTTCGAAATACACAGTCTAGTCACATTAATGTGACCACCACGTACTTTCCATGTCAGAGTTAAATAACCAATCACAGAAGGCAGGTGGCAGCACAGTGCAGTTGAGCGTATATAAAGGGTGTGTGAGGGCTTCGGAAAACATTTCAATCGTTGGCGTAATGCAGAAACGAAGCGATTTATCCCACTTCCAAAAGGGCATGATCATTGGCTTTCGGGCCAAGGGTGGAAGCATTTCCGAAACGGCTGAGTTTGTGAACTGTTCGCGTGCCGCCGTGGTAAAAGTGTACCGTGCATGGCAAAATGGGACTGTCCAAAATCAGCGACGTGGCAAATGTGGTGCACCACGGGCCATAGATGACAGAGGCGAACGACGGTTGCGGAGATGCGTTCGGGCAGATAGACGGGCTACCGTTGAGCAACTGACCACCAAAATGAACCAAGGGGCTACCAAAAGTGTCTCCCAAAGTACTATTCAGCGAACATTGCTGCGTCTGGGCCTCCGAAGCAGACGCCTGGTTCGTGCACCTATGCTGACTGCTGTTCATCGACGGCGAAGGCTAGAATTTGCACGCCAGTACAGCAGCTGGACGTCCACTGAGTGGCGACAGGTTGCGTTTTCGGATGAATCGCGTTTTATGCTCCATCGGACAGATGGACGTTGGCGTATAAGGCGTGAAACCTCTGAAAGGAACCACCCTGCAACCATTGCCGGAACGGTCCAAGCTGGAGGCGGGAGCATTATGGTCTGGGGAATGTTTTCCTGGCATTCTCTAGGTTCACTGATCATTGTGGAAGGCACAATGGATCAATACAAGTACGCATCTGTCCTTGCGGACCATGTTCACCCCTACATGCGCATTGTTTTTCCTCAGGATGATGGCATCTTCCAGCAGGACAATGCGAGGTGCCATACAGCTGCCAGTGTACGTGCGTGGTTCGAAGAGCACCAGGATGAGTTTACCGTCCTCCCCTGGCCAGCAAACTCACCTGACTTAAACCCAATCGAGCATCTGTGGGACCATCTCGATCGAGTTGTTCGCGCCATGGATCCTCAACCGCGTAATCTAGCGTAGCTGGCCACGGCATTAGGGTCGGCATGGCTCAACATCCCAGAGAACACCTTCAGGGACCTATGTGACTCTCTTCCTGCACGTCTCGCAGCAGTCCGCTCTGCGAAAGGTGGTTATTCTGGCTTTTGACAGATGGTCACATTAATGTGACTGGACTGTGTATATTATAACATCCCTTTAATGTGAAGAATTTTACATCAGTGTGATCAGCAGATGAACGTTTTAAGGTTGAAATTTGCCTCTTGTGAATAAGTGAAGAAGTTTGTTTTAATTTTATATACAAATTAAGATATTACTATTTGCTTTATACATTTTATAGCTGCAGTTTAAATATGCTTAATATGATTCCTTCATTAAATTATGACGTAACAATACAATTGCAAGCTGCTAAAACGTGAATACCCATTTCAAAGAATTACACTTAGCAAGATTTTTCGTATAGTATTTTTTTAAACTTAACATTTGTCCAAACATTTGTAGCAATATTTGTATAAAATTTGCTCATTTTACTACAAATAATTTACTTTGGGTTTTCATTGTTAAACCCTTCTGTGAGTTATATCGCATCTGAGAAATATACATGGATTGTTCTTAATTTGAGTAGTAGTATTATTTACACTTAATGTGTTGAGACATTAGGTTATTTAGTAGCAGGAGACATGAAAAATATGCAATTCCTTCGCCGGAAATCGAACCGCGGACCTCTGAAATACCGGCTCAGTGTGCTGACCATTACATCACGAAGGCACGCTAAGATTGTGGGAGATATACCTTATATACTCCCCTTTTTAAAGGGCGACTAGGGTTTTAGGGAACTTAGTCGCCAAATCCTGGGTGTGGAGAGTCATCATCCACAACCCTTTTAGTTCGGGCGCCAGTGTAGAGACATTAGGTTATTTAGTAGCAGGAGACATGAAAAATATGCATTGCCTTCGCCGGGAATCGAACCACGGACCTCTGAAATACCGTCTCAGTGTGCTGACTATTACACCACGAAGGCACGCTAAGATTGTGGGAGATATACCTTATAAATGTATGCTAAAAGTTTCAGTATTGCAAAATTTTGAGCCAACTGCCTGTCGCAATGCAAGATTTCATTTAGCCTGGGTAGTTAATTTTGATGATGTACAATATTAAAATATCTGTTTGTTTGTGGCATTATCTCTTCCGGAATGGCGGAGAGTTGAGTTTTTAGAGAAGTACCTTGGATTTCGAAAATTCGGGAAAAGCCATTTCGACAATTTTCATCTTCGTACGACTTTAATCAGCCGAGATATAAATTAAAAATTTTGAAAACGCTAATTTTTTCCCTCATTTTTTCGAGTGGCAACAATCCCGCACGCTGGAGATGAAATTCTGCTTTATTTCGAAATGTCTTGCCACTCCTCGCTTCGAAATCGTAGTTTATTATTAAAAAAATTATAAGTTTTATAAAATATATTATAAATTTTAGTTTTATAAAATAAATAAATAAATATATATATTTAAAGCTTTTTAAAATATGTTATTGCGACGTTAATTCTTTTATTGATATTGAGAAAAAAGTTGTTATATTACATTAAATTTAAATCATGACACATCCGTTTACGTATTAACTTGAAGTATCCAAAGTATTTGTTTCTTGGTTTGGCAACAAAAAAATTACTTAAGAATTGGTTGTTGCTTGGAATACATCTGGAAAAAAGGAACTGACTGTATTCATAATGAAATGTTTTTATGAGCTTTCGTTTCATGTGTACATAGAGCTCATAAATTTTGATTTGGTCACATTAAGCAACTTTGCATACGATACATAAAATTAATAGTTCATTTTATTTTCAGGTTTTCAGTAAATAGAACTTATAAATATTATTTAGGTCTTAGCACTCTCATCTGGCGTCCTTGCCAGCCAGTACGTTTTATTTTCTGATATTTGTTACTTTAACTGAGATTTTCAGATTTGGATGGCTACGCAAACAATTAAATACAAGCCAATGCAATTGAAATGACCTATCGTGAAATATTTAATTTTGAAGACTACATTAAAAGTACTTATCTAAAATTTGATTTATGTTGTGGATTGATTACAGTTAACAGCAATTAAAAATCGTACAATTATGTGCTTTTAAAACATTTGCATTTATATCTCCTTAAAATACACTAATGTAACTAATTTAAAAGCATGATTATTGAAACAGGAGAATGATCAAGAAAGCCATAGATAACCCTTGGTATAGAGCAAAAGGTATAAGATAATATATAATTTTAGAAATTCGGAACAAAAGTAGATTAATTTCCGCGTACCAAATGGCAGATGTGCGACTAAAGAATGCGAATGAAGGCCACTTAAATTTCTAATTTTCTTCTAATACCATACATTTCTAGTTTTTATATTCATAATATAACTGCACTGATTTTCATTTGTAATTTTGTTTGAAAAGGAAGTTTTAAATACTAAGCTACTTGTAATATCAATTAAATATATTACTGGTAATGTCAATAGGATGATTGGATCAGGAACCATAAAAATCGGTAGAACAAAGCTGCAAGTTCTTAAAGCAGATTATGTAGGTTTACTCAGTTTTTAGGAAATTTATAGCTTATCTTATCAATATGGTTGAAATACATCAGCCATAACAAAATTGCGTTAAAATTTCGCATCAAGAAGCACGAATTTTATGTCAGAAAAGAAGAAATAAACCGACTTGGGTATCCTAGAAAATGTTTACTCAAATCATTTCATCCTCCTTGCGATACATGTTCAACTAAATCGGACAGTTTTAGGCGGCCGATCATCTTTTGGTTATCAACATGACCAGTTGGCTATGCCGTTGAAATCACGATAAGTTTAAAGGGAATCCAACATTCCTATATTAACAAATGACATTTACGTAGTGGGGAGACGGCGCTAAACCAATTAACCAAATGGTAAAGGTGGGGTGCCCGTCTTCCCCGTTCCTAAATCCTAAATCCTAACAAATGACATTTGATATGATTAGGAATAATCTTGTTCCTAAATTTCCGTTTTATTTCAGCAAACTCATGCTGTTATGAGAACATAATTTAAGGATAATTTAATTAATAAACGTCATTTCTTCTCATAATATTTTAGTCATATAATACATTTTAACCATATAATTCATATAAATATTTTTCATAGTGTAGCATCAGCATCTTTAATGCGTTACTAATAAAATTTCTTATAATCATGAATTATGCTAGAGTTAGAAATATTTAATTACCTTAAACAGCAGGATCAAAAAAGAAAGATTAGGATATCATGAGCGATAGGAAAGGCAATTTAAGATCTCAAAATAAATGGTTCAATAAATAAACTGCAAAATATAACATATTGCTTAGAATAAAGAGGATGATCTTTTTATACGAAAGAATGAATTTAAAGTGATGCGTTTCAAAAGATCGAAAACATAATCAAAAGAAAACATACTTCTTCACTGAAAAAGAGGGATTCATCATGCGAACTAATGCTAGTACATTTACCTTTCGAAGCTTTATATGAAAAGTTAGTAACAGATAGCTTTAGAAGAATTTTTTTTAAATGATATCGTAATAATGATCATTTTCATCAATAAGAATTCACAAAAGATGAAAGGTTTTAAGTTATCGAAATAGATCAAAGGACAGTAAATCGAGGCGGGAACCTCATATAATCTATGTCAAGATAAATGTTCAGGATAACTTTTATATTCAAGAGAGATAAGATGTTCGCTTTCATTTATCAACAAATAATCCATGGTTTTTGCATTAAGTAATGTTAAAAAAAAATTCTTTTTCTGTTTCCTGTTTGAACTCATCCCCACGTAAAATTGTAAAGTAATTTATATCTAATTTTAATTTATGAGATAAAACTGTAAAAATAGCATTCATGTACACATTAATCTATGTTATATAGATTACTGATGATTTCACTTTTAATTTAATGAAGTGCACTGATATGAAAATACTAGAAAACCCGGTGGTCATACGAAATGACCGCTGTTCTAGATATTATAAATTGTAATTAAAATGATTTCTTCAATGGTGTCTGCTAATTCAAACTCAATTATCCAGGGCAGGCGGCGAGAACGCCCCTTTGCCTACTGCCTCATGAGGTTTTCCCTTCTACTTGCTTAATTGCTTAAAGTAGAGTGCAGTGAAGGAAACTAATGGAGGTACATTTCTTGAGAGCCACTGCTAGCTCAATAAATAAAGGGAATTTAAATAATAAAATGTTAATTCACATGTCAAAGATCTCTTTGTACACAGCATTTCTTGTGTAGATCTTACCATTATATTTTTAATAAGTCGCATACAATAAAGAATTTAATATTAAATTCACGCGTTCTTTTATTTTTACTTCCGACGTAGCTTTCTCTTCAAAACTCGTCTACGTTGCATGGGAAAATAAAGCAATTTTAATTACAATTCTAAATAAATAACTAAATAAGTACGAAATCCGTAATAGTATGTTCTTCAAATGATGCTATAAATTGTAAAAGTAAAAGCGAGCGTGCATTTTTAAAATTAAATAAATAAATATCTCGTAATTACTGTTCCGCAAGCAACCAATAAACTATCGGCGACAAACAGACACTTAAGCCGCATATAATAAAGAATTGGCTAAATTCTTATTTCTGCGAAAATATTGATTTACTAAAACAGCAGGTAATTTCTTCAAAGTGTATTTAAATCTTTGCCCGGATTTTCCTTGGCTGTTTGAGTTTTCTACATTAAATTAGGCTTTGACGGGTTAGATATGTCGCGGTATATAACTACTTAGTTGCCGAATTTTTATAGATACTTTTAACTTTTCTTAAGCCATCACGGGTGTTTCGTTTTTTAAAGAACATCATAAGACATCTTCTAAGTTGTTAAAAAGTTACAAGTTATAAGACATAAGTTACTTAAAAAATACTTCACAAAAATGCTGAAAGTTCTTAAAAATATTTAAAGTTATAAGTTCTTAAAAATATTTAAAGTTATAAGTTCTTAAAAATATTTAAAGTTATAAGTTCTTAAAAATATTTAATAATAATAACAATTTTAGTGCATTTATCATTTAAAATGTGACTGTTCAAAATTTACATTCCTAATCACTGCTGTCTGAATGCACTGAACGAAGTAAAATGGCCATATGTAGTTAGGTACAACTCACAATAGCGCCTTAGCGGCAAAAGTTTGGAATGTAAATCAATAGTACATGAGAAACTAAAAAAATGAAAGATACAGGGTGAAAATAGGCGAGGACGCCCAAACTGTACCAGCTATAAGAAGCTGTTGATGGCCACTTAGTTAAAAGGGCCCAAATGGTGGCTTTGTCGAAAAAAAGCAGAAAAGATAGAAATACATGGTATTAAACACATACACACAGAGTATTTAAGTAAACGCGTACTTTTGCCACGTAAGCAGCTGGTTATCGCTGCTACTTGTTAGACCTAGTCAGTCTAATAATGTAAAATAACTATATATATATATATAAGTTTCCGTATTGCAGTCATTTCCGAACACACACAAGGAAAGTAACTTGGCCGTTGATCTTGTTATCATCTACGAACTGTTTATTACGGAAATATAGCTGAAAGTTATGTAAATACTCCAACTTCGTAAAAAGAGACTTTTCAAATATTGACGATTGTAGTCTACTCTTTTGGCAATAATACTTATTGCAAAAGGTTAACTATTTCAATTTGCTGATGCGCGTGCTGCTTTCTAATTTATACTTTTCGTTCTCGACGAGTTTTTGAGATAACAGCGGAAATTTCTAAATTTTCTAGTCAAGGAGCTTCTGCTATCAGAGCTGTCTGGCAGCATATGGTTATTATTTTATTCATTACACAACTTCAATATCTGCAGTTAACCACTCATGCAAAATATATTTTGATGGTTCTGCTGATGAGGCTTTTAATGACCATACTTCAAGGTGTATCAGATGCACTTTTGCTTTAGAATTTCGTGTCTAAAAAATGGGTGCGTCTCATACAACGTTGCCGCCGGCACCAACGGAAACGCCAGTGGTGAATTTGCAAGGGTGAAAGATTTTCTATGAGCATACTACATTTCTATGCATGTGTGAACCCCTAGAATGCGAAAACCTTCACTCATCGATTTCTTTCAAAAACCGAAATGTCTGAAATTTCATTTGAGATTCAGAACAATTTTCATACACACCTTCATTAACGAAGAAAAGGTTTGAAGGTTTTAAATGGTATGGTTTCTACTTCCTTGAAAAGAAGTTTTCCCCTGCGTGTATACACTGATTACCAATAAGTATTTGGACACCTATGCAAATGACGATATCTGCGGTCCTAAGGCACGTCACGGACTCCGCCGGACGTGTAGGAAACAGCATCGGCTTTAGTCGCTTGCAAGATGCCTCGCAGTTCGGAGCTCTCTGATTTTGAGAAAGGTATTATTATCGGGTATCACAAATGTGGCCGATCGTTAAGGGACATATCTAGCGATCTGAAGTACCCACAATTGACAGTGGCCTATGTGATTAAGAAGTGGAAGGTGAGCGGTGATTGTCGGAATGTACCCGAGTCGGCAGACCAACAAACTGGGAGATAGAGACCGACGAGAGCTGCCCAGAGAAATTTGGAAGAACCGCACCCAACCGATGGCCCTCATCCGCGAGGAGTTTCAACAGGCATCCGGGAGTATTGTTTCAATGAATACCATCCGTTTGGTTTTCAATGAATACCATCTGCTTGGTTTTCATGGTCGTGCTGCTGCCCATAAGCCTTTGATCACAAAGTCCAACCGCGCTGCGTTACGTTAATGTGGTGCAAAGCACGTTCCTACGTTAATGTGGTGCAAAGCACGTCGAAATTGGACCATAGATCAGTGGAAACTGGTTCTTTGAAACGACAAATCAAGGTTCACCCTTTACGGTTCGGATGGCAGGGTCTGGGGCTGGCGTCTACCTGGAGAACGTCTCCTGCCAGAATGCATTGTGCCGACTGTCAAGTTTGGCGGAGGTGGAATTATGGTCTGGGGGTGTTTCTCCTGGTATGGGCTGGGACCCTTGGTCCCCATTCATGGTAAGCTCAACTTCGATGCCTACTACACTATTTTGGATGACATTGTGCTTCCTACGTTGTGGCAGTTTTACGGGTTGGACCCCTGTTACTTTCAGGACGACAATGCCAGTTGTCATGTTTCGACGTTAACCAAGGCTTGGTATAGTGCCAATGGAGTTCATCGAATGGCCTGGCCTGCCCAGAGTCCTGACCTGAACCCTATCGAGAACCTCTGGGACGAGTTGCATCGCCGAATTCAGGGGTGCACTAGCCGTGCAAAATCGGTGAAGGAACTTCTATGTCTTCTCCAAGCCGAGTGGAATAAAATACCACTAGCTGTCATACAAAGACTTCTGGAAAGTATGCCCCTGAGGGTCTACGCTGTAATTACCTCTCGTGGAGGCTCTAGCAACTATTGATTTTGAATACAGTTAGTTTTTCTTTTCTATCACAGGTGTCCAAATACTTATTGGTAGTCAGTGTACTAAGTAAATCTCAATCTAAAGATAAGTAACAACAGAAAAATCTTTTTAAAACAAGACTAAGACTATCTGAAATAAATGTGAATTAATACAGTACATTTGGGAAAACTGCATCTTAGGCTGTTTTCTACCGGGTGATCCAAAAGTTCGTTAACATCTGAAAATTCAATAATTCACGAAATAATGTATCTAGAGAGGTAAAAATCGACACAGTTGCTTGACATGACATGGGATTTTATTGAAAAAAAAGGGCGAACATATGGCGCTGGGTAACAAAACGTCAATAACGCTGCATGAGAATCGTGTTTGAAATGGGCTGTAGTGAGAGAGGGAATCAATTCCTTCATGACTTTGTCACTTTTCTATCCTCGCCTCCGGGTGTTGTTCACGGTGTGATGTGAATTTATCTCGTCAGTCGTGATCGGATCCTTTTTCTTCGAGGGAATGCGTGGTTATGCTATTCAAACTGCCAGCGTGACGGGTACGAAGGACGCTGAATATGTTACAGAATAGCATCATGCTTAGTCTGGCTGATAAATTCCTGTTGAGAAGTATGCAGAATAGCGCTTCATTCTATATTGCTACACTTATGAAAGATCTCTTGTACACATCGTTTGGAGAGGATCGCGTGCTGTCTGTCGTGCTTGGCCTTACTGGTCCCTAGACCACAATCCGTGTGATTATTGGTTGTGATGTTACCTGAAATTGCAAGTCTACCTCGATTGTCCGACGTCATTAGGGATGCTAAAATACAACACCCGACGGCAATTTCTCAACATGCCTACAGGTGTGCTGTACAGTGTTGTTCACGACATTGCCCCTTGACTACAGGTATTGTTGATGAATGACGCCCACAAGTTGAACATTTCTTATAAAGAACATAGTCTTTGCCAAATATCAATTGTTATGCTAATTATTGTTTTTGTTATCATATGAAACTCTACCTGTTGGCTGTTTTAAGCACTTTTTTGCTGTCAATAAAACCCCATGACATTTCAAGCATATGCATCAATTTTTACCTCTTTATCTACATTATTCAGAGAATTATTGAATTTTCAAATGTTAACAGACTTTCAGATCACCTGTTACTTAAAAAGGTGAACAGTTATGCAGCTGAGGTCTAGCTAATGGTTGGAAGTTCTTACAGGAAAACAAGTTGTACGCTGAATAAACGTTCATTTTGAAAAAAAAAATATGTAAAATTTTCTCCTGGTAAGTTGTAATTCAGCAAGCTCATAGAATCCTGTCCGTCAACTAAAAATTGCTTTACTTTTATAAATTTTCGGATCCCAAAATCAAGAAGCTTCTGACATGAAAGCGTCTTATACTAAGGGAAAAGGAGTTCCTAATTATCCTGGCCAGCTAATATAAACGATTAACTATTACTTTTAATGGTAAGTCGTAAGTCTTAAACATATCTATCTATCTACATATAATTTTGTTTTCCTCTAAAGGCGAAAGAAAAGTATTGATGCTTTAGATTAGTGCAGGCTGGCTGTTAACTTTAGGAAGAGCAATTTTATAAAAGACTTCTGTAGTTGAAAAGATTTGTATTTGTGTCATGTATGGCGTAACCCAGTCTTAACACCAATCTACAAAAATGAGAGCCCTTCTATTTTTTAATCTATTCAATAAGTTATTGGGTTTGCTATATTTAGAAGCTTGTGTCAGTGTTCTGTAGACCACACTAGATTGGAAGTAAGTTATCGCTTTAGTATGTAATAAACGAATAAATCTTAAGAATGTTTAACTAACTTTTTATTTAGTTCATAAATGAACAGATAGGTGCTGTTTGTGCGACAGAAGAGCCTCCCTTGCTTGCGGGTATTTAAATTAACATATGATGACGTTAAATTCAAATGCAGCTAACGTAGTCAGAGACTACACATAAGCAAGACTACCTAAGCTGGCCCAAGCGTATTTTAAGCGACAGTAAGAAAGGCAGAAAATGCTAAAGCCACAAATAAACTTAGACAAACCCGGTGATAGTATTTAACAGCCAGATGAGGCTTCCAGGAATGCTTAATCTTAACATACAAACAACAAATTTGCATTATGTTGAGGGCTACGGAAAGAAGATGTTATAGTAAATGCTCAAATCAAAATAACTGGTTAATTAATATAATACCTTATAAGTGGCTAAAACCGCAAACCACTGGTAATTTTGCTTAGCCTTTATTCTTCCCACTTGTAAGTCTGGTTTTTGTTTGATGTTGCTTATGATATGCTTATAAGTCTGTTACGTTTTCATTATGTTTGATGTGTGACCTCATGTTAACCTGGATGGTCCTCATGTTTAACGCAAATAAAGAGTAGACTATCTCGAAATGGCATTCCACTAAAGCATCCATTTCTACAAGCAGGCAATTCTTGTGTTTTTACCGTACTCGAAATACGCCAATACAATAATTTAAACGAATGGAAAACAATAGATCGACAGATCAATTATTCCCAGTATGTTTATTTAAAACTTATGGTGGTTTGCATAAATATGTCCTTTTGTGCCCGCATTCCAGTATAATTAACTAATCGACATGTAAACCAGCACTGAAATAAATTAAATTATTAGACATTTAATTACTTAACGCAACGCACTAGGATCTTAATGATATTTTATTGATTCTGACAACGGTGGTCGGACACATTTAGTCACTAACATTTAGGCACACAATTAAAGTCATAGTGAATAACTAGTTCGGAGAAGACTATGTAATGTGATAAATAGTTGCTCCCAATTGTAAATAATTCAACATGAATTTTCTGTTCCGGCAAATGGGAATAATTCATACTAATATGTATTTCACAACGAGTTAGGCTTTGCTGTAAATATTTGTCATATAAACACATAAGTCATGTAAGCTCAAAACACTTCAGTCAGAAAACCCAGTGGCAAGGAATATATTACTACAGCTTTGTGGGCACAGAATCGAATATGTAGTATGTTGTTGATAACACTATAAATATTTATGCTCGTTTCAATATGTGGATATAAAATAAACGTCAGAGATTCTTATTTATAAAAAATAATATTTAGAGCCGTTTCTTAGTATACGACTTTTATATATTAATTTAAAAACATTCGTGCTTACTATATTAATAAACATCCGGTATTTAAATTGTAATATTCTGAGCGGCACGGCCTTTATGATATGACCATATTTTTGAAGAGTTGTATTTAAACAAGGTTTATTAGCTAGATTTTATACTTACCGTATTTCCTCGCGTGTTCCTTCTCTCTTTTCTTAAACTAATTGTATCGTTCAGAAGTCAAAAAGGAAAGATTATGCATGTAATTTAATTTAAGAAATGTATGAATAAAATAATAAATGAAACGTAATCATGGTTGAGCTGCTCATACTATCGCAATATTGTTTTTTTTAAAAGAAACATACATTTGAATAAGAAAACATAGTAATATTAATATTGCAACAGCTGACAGGTATCCTTTTCGTAAAGGTAAGCTTTTAAAGCTTCAGAGGCACCTCACATGAATGAGTTTTGACTGCAGTTCTCAAAAGGGTACTGGAGGAACGAAGGAGAAGAGATTCGAACAAAAGACAAAGATTTGGAAAATTAGAACACGTCAGCAACAGATAGGCCTACAATGAGCTGCAATGTAAATAATGAAAGTAAGATGAAATAACATATTTGAAAAGTTTCTTTTGTGGGAAAACGCTTGCCATGTCTACGCAGTTTACAAAGAGAATCTGCATAATATAAGTTTCAGAAAATAAATGCAAAAGAAAATAAAATGGATTAAATATTGAAACCCAAATGCAAAAGCAAACCGAATAGGTTGAGCAGAATTTAAAATAATGAATAAAATCTAATTTGCTAATAAACTAGGCCTCGGAAAATTTGCACTCTACAGCTAGGGAGAAAAACTCTACGAGAAGTACGGTAATTACCTATTTAGTTATTATTTTAGGTCTTATATTCACCAGAATGTTATTTGAATTATTGAAGAAAGTAAATAAACAAAACATTTTAGAAGTGACAAATATTATGACAGGAAAAGGCGATCAACAGCCTGATTTTAAAACTCTGCTTACTTGGAGAAATTACCTTAATCGTAGATATCATGAAAATACATGCTTTCTTATCTAGCCGTTAGGCTTCATTTCTAGATTTAAAATTCACTAGATTTTTACTCTTTTCTTGCTTCTCAAATTTCAGACGTCTACATGCAATATGTCATTTAGGAACGTAAAACATTAATTTAGTTTAACAAATGTCATTTGACTTAAAAATAGGATAATTACAGCTGATCTATCTGAGCTTTGAGCGACTGCTATCTGAGCTCTTGATTTAAGCTGGCCGTTTACATCCAACTTAAATAAGAAGATTATAAAGAGATTGCTGGCATTTTTATGAGATTTTTTACAGTCTTTTAACAAAAGAATAAGTTAAAATTTGTTTAATCTTTAGAATGCAGTTTAGGTTAAAAAATATTTTAATCTTAGTAAGTGAAAGTCGCGCTTCCTTTTATTTAGCATAAAGTAAACTTGTTCATCTTGCGGGTCAAAATGAAATGCGTTAAAGCGAAAAATAGTAAATTAAATCACTAAGCGTATAAGGTATTTCTCCCGTTCTCTTCGCATGCCTTCGTGGTGTAGCAGTCTGGGCGCGTATTTCTGAGGTCTGTGATTCAAGTCCCGGCGAAGGCTTTGATCATTTTTAACATATCCGGTTTCAAAAAAATCCTAATGACTCTACAAGTGACTCCCGAACTAAAACACGTGGCGGATGATGATTCTCCACCACCAGGATTTGGCGACTGGGTTCCCTAATCCCTAGTCGCCCTTTAAAAGGGGGAGTATATAAGGTATTTCTCCCGCCTTTTTCGCATGTCTTCGTGGTGTAGTGGTCAGCACGCTGGGCGTGTATTCCAGAGGTTCTAGTCGTGGAGAAGGCTTTCCTCATTTTTCACATCTCCTGCTTCATAAACCTTATGACTCTACAAGCGTTACAAGAAAATTAAATTCAGTCATTCAATAAATTGCTCTAAAATAACTATTTTTTAAGTAATGCAGATGTCAAGATTACTCTAATATAGAATTAGAGTAATCTTGACTGTACTAATTGTAACTGTAATACAGTTACATAAATCTGCTAGAACATGGACGTAACAGAACTGTGAATATTTATTTCATAACTTGTAAATTATACCTTGTTTGCCAAGTTCCGACAAATTAATATTTATGAGTACAAAATTCTTAAATATTGTTTATGGAAAATGCATATTACCGTTCGCAAGAAATATGCTTGCGTAGATAAGCAGAATTCTTATGTAGTTAATATTATGCCCCCCCAATGTGCAGGGAACTTGAGTAAATTTTCAGTTGAGCATGATTTATTTTTATTAGTATTATTAAAATTAGCAATCGTTTCTTCTTCTTGAGGGTAAGGAGAAAGCATTCGTTATAAAAGTAAATGTTTAATAAAAAAATACGTATTATCGCAACCACTTTACTAAGAATCGTGAAGGTTTCAGAATACCCGAAACTCTGGTAACATACGCGTTCTTTTTGTTATATTCCAAGTTCCAATACCTTTTCGTATAAAATTTTCGTATAAAAGATTATTTTCGGTCTCGTTTATAATTATATTATACTCGTTTTTAAATTTTTTTATTATATTTATACTCGTTTTTAAAATGTGTAACTGTGGGATTTTCCTAAGAAATTTCCACCATCACAAAAAAAAAAAAGTTTGTTATTAGGTTTACTCATTGTTTTTTGAATAAATATACAGTTGACACGTAAAATACGCATGTGATAATATGTATGTATGCACTATATGATTTTTTACGATAGTAATTGTTCTTAATTGAAAGAAACTGTATTTTTTCTTCAACAAAATTCTTCATATTATTTGTCGTTTTGAGATATGTTATTTGTCATACGTAATACGTAATTAACAAATAATGCGTAAGTACGCGATAATATGCGTCAAATTTTGATTCCTTACCGCAAAATTTTAACTTGCAATTAAACTGATAATGTACTAATTACTTTTCAAATGCACTTGAGTATTATTCTATCAACCGTTAAACTGTCGCCAATCCGCGCAATTCAGCGTTAGCTAAGGCTACGGGTGACGTAGAAACACATTCACGGCATCTGAGTTTCGTTCAATGTAAACTCGACTGACTTTTATTAAGTCGCGTTTTCTTTTATCAACAAGGATTTAATTAACTGTTATTGCTGTATTTTCTGTTGCATTAAAAAAAATAATATTTGCAACTTGCCTGCTATAGAACAGCAAACGGTGGATTATTATTAAAGTTATGAAATCCTACCATGAAAAAAAAGTGTGTATTAATGGAGACAATATGGTGAGCTGAATAGGGTCGTTTTAATATCAATACATTGGAAAGATTACCTGCAAGAAATATTTACCCAAAATGAGAGCTTCTGATGAAGTCGGAGAACGTAATAAAATAGTAGAAAATTTGAGAAAGCCTTTTTACGAAACGAGTCGATTACTGGTTTCTTAAATGAAGAAGCATCATTTCCTTCAGAATTCCTCACGCAAGATTTTTACAACTTTAGTAATATCTTCGCAAACTTTCATGGTTCGATGGGATAATACGGAAGTATCTTTCTTTAATTACCTGCGTAGTCATTTAATACATTTGAATAAAGTTCCTCGTCAACAATTCTTTCGCATTAAGTCTGATGTATAATTAGTTAATAGCAGAATAAACATGCCCTTGTAAGAGCTGAAAAGTTTTGCCTAGTGAAAGTGTTAGAAGTACTTATTACTAGAAGTGAGACGAGAATCTTAAACCATCTCCAAACTGAATCTTAGCCAATTATTTCAACTTTGAAATGCCTCGAACACTTCACATAAAAATAATGGTGACCGTCGAGGACATCGCAGTTGACATCCCGTGTCCCGTTTAAACAACTCAAGGCCAAATCGTCATGTCATGGGGTAAAATATCTTGGAAGAGAGAAAGCAAGGAGAAAACAATACTGCAGGCCTAAAACATCGCTGTACAAAATACGTCGTTGAAAAGTAAACCGGTTAAAAATGTTAGCAGTTTAAAAACACCATTGTCAAGGATATCGTAGTACAGACTGAGACACCTAAAAATTATCGTTTTCAGGCTTTAAAAGTTGTAAATCGTAACGCATGTTCGTATGATGATATGTGAGCGCAAGAAGGAATGACGAATTATTTTACTTATATGTTTCATATTGTTGAACTAATTAATAAATTTCTACTGAAGAAAAGAATGAAACTTAAGATTTCCAAAACTGTAAATTAGTAAAAGAATTAATCATACTTATAGCAGTTAATACTCGTAGAATTTGTATCCTGTACTGAAGTATTACGTAGCTGACTTGTTCCGTCGTAACAAACAAATATACATTTAAACGATTAACTGCACGCTGTACATGAAAATGTTAGAGACATTTTAAGAAGAAATAAAGTAAAACAAAATAAGATTTAATTTTCGCTAAAAGCATATCAGATTAACAAATGTGAAAGAAAATAATTACGAAGTCTGATAATTAACTAACCGGTTTTAATAGAAATAACCTCATGTAATTATTCATCTCACTTTTCCTAATCTTTTTAGACTATATATTTGTCATGAAAAGATAGCGATAAAACTTTATAAAAGATATTAATTAATTAATGACCTTCCTTAATTAATTGTATAAGTTTAAATTCTACAAATTGCTGTGAGAAGCGTTAAATGTTTACTCATTTTCTGTTTGTGAATGCCTAGGTTTCGTTCTGACTTTTTCAGCAAAAAGTTATTCATTAATTCAAAAATATGAAATACAAAAGCAAAAATATCCTTCATTCTTTCTTGCGGTCACGACGGTCCACTATGCGAACAAGCATTTGAAAATTATAAAGCCTAAACAACGCATGTCTGCAATGATATCGTCATGCGATGATTTGTATGTGCTTTATTTTTTACCATGATACTTTCGATGACGATAATTTAAAACTGGTAACTTTTTGGCTGCTTTATTTTCGGCAACGATGTTTTGTACTCGATGTCTTAGAACTGCAATATTTTCTCCTTCCTTTTTTTCCTTCACAATGTTTTGTATGACGACGTTTTCACCTTGCATTATTTTGTCCGCGACATTTTCGCCTGTAACCAGAACAGTAACTAGAAATGCAAATGTTTCATTAAAGCAAATTTAATTTTGCTCTTAAATAAAACGAATTTAATATTCCAATTAAAAAAATTAATTAATATTGGTTGAGAAGATACAAATAAAATTTAATGAAATATATAAAATTAGATCTATTGAATCTCGACATTCATTTTCTCAACGCAAATTGGAGAAATGTGTTTGAATAGCAATTTTCTTACATATTTCCAGAATCATTTTATCCCATCAGGGGAAGAGAGCTAAAATCCCTGAAAACTGGTAGTTTTGACCTGGATTTGATTCCAGCCGAACCGGCTGGCTGTAAGAGCGTTTTTGTGGCTTTCCACATATGCAACGTGAATACGAGCCAGTTTCTCTTAGGAAGTCTTCCAAGAAGGCATCCCTGCCTTAGAAAGATAGCCCTAGTGTACTGCATTTTGAAAGTGTGGGATAATTTCAAGACTTAAAGTAGATAAATTCTAAACATGGAATTTTAATTGTTACATCGAATAGTCTAATGGAATATTAATTTCTATAATATTATACATGGAATATTCTAATGGAATACTAATTGCTCAAGTGGGGCAATTGGAGTACCATGAGGTGTTATTCGTGCTTCCGATCAACTGAAACAGGAGCAATAGCCTTCTTTTAATGAATGCGTCTACTGGATAGTATTGCAAGTGATTTTTGATTTAAACTATCTAACAGATTTGAAGTTAAGATTCAAAAATTTCTAATGACGAAAGAAGCGATGATTAGAATTTTCGTAACTCATATCCTTCTTGGATTGTCGAAATTCCTGGATTCAAAATTCCCATCACTAATTAACACTACTTACTAATTATGATACTAATTTAAATAAAGCACGGTTACATATGAGATTTTTTAAAACATGAGAGTAAACATAATTTAGAACGCGGGTTAAAATTGATTATTCAAGGCACTGCCAATGTAATATTATTCAAGTATTCGTATCTATAACATACATATGTAAAAAGATAAAAAAGTATTAAAGAGTAACTTTTTTACTTTATTATGCATGCTTCGGTAGGATAAAGTATGTGAAGCATAAAGAAATCTAGCAGTCAGAAAAACCTAATCTCATTCTTGATATAAACCATTCTTTGAAGCTTAAACATGTTCTTCAATCAATATGTATGTAAATGAATTTAGCAGTGTGAATAAAAGATTTCATATTCCTCTTCTTCATACCCGAGGTAATCCAGTAACGTTGATTCGAGCATATATTGCACTCTGTGCGGGCATTCAACCTATACGTATAAATGGATCTTATTTTATTGCTCATTTTTGCGTAGAAAACAAGATATTTGAATTTCTCCAGACTTCAATGCAGTAGCTTTGCATGCTTTATTGGAGTACAATGATATCAGGATAAAAATAGGAAAATGTATAGAACGAAAATCTTCTTTCTGCTACAAGCCATAAACATATTAATGATTTTTCTTGTTGCTAAGAATGTAATTCACGTGGTTATTTACATATTTTGTCTGATAAAAATAAAAACTTGAAAATAAAAAAGGATAAAAAATTACATTCTTTTGGTTTTTGATGCGTTTTGGTTATATTATGGTGAGAGCGCATATTTATGTTTTTGTACATCAATGATATGAAGGAATACATAGCACTGAACATAAATCAAATGGATTTTACTTTCTGAACCCTGTAAACAGCTTCTGAGTATTTAACAAATTAAACAAAATGTTTGCCTTTAAATAATCTTCAGATATAAAATTTCAAATAATCTTAAAGACCAATCAGAACGCGCTGAAAATGCTTTAGGGAAATACATCGATTTATTGGGCAATATACTCTATCGGTTTCTTCCATTTTGAAAACAATGCATATTTTACGACTCAAAGAGTTTGTAGTGTTATTGAATCCATTCAGAAGACCTTCCATTTGGCTAAGTACATTTGATAGCCTCGTGTGTTAATGCTGCATTCCAAGTTTAGTTGCCTCAAAATTCGAAGCAATATTACTAGCCCAAAGGAGCGTTAGCTCAGGAGGGCTCTTATTCTCAAAACGGGATTTTGCACTGAATCTACAAATCTGAATCACTTTTCAAATTGTTGTAATCAAATATTATTGCTCTGTATTATACTTAAATAATAGATAATGAAGAATAAAAATAATGAAGAATTTGCATGAATGTATGCATATTTCTCGCACAGTGGGAAAACAACGGTACCTAGAGCCATCAAATTTTGAATAACAGAGTCCTCCACCCCAATACGGACACTCGGAAGCCCTAATTGTGATTTTTTTATTGTGTATTTCATAATTTGTAAAACTCGGTTAACAAACACAATGATTTCAAAGATAGCAGTGGCAACACTGTACGGAATAAAACGTTTTTTTTTCGCCAGCGCGTTAAACTGTCTATCGGAAATTTTAAACATATGCTGTTTTTAAATATTTTTCCCCAAAGGAACATTATTGCAAATGCTCTAGAAACTTGTATGTGTATGTAAATAAAAAAAAGGCCTTTTGGGGCATAATATGAAACCTGAAAGCTTTCGGTTTTTTTTTTTTTTTTTTTTTTTTTTTTTTTTTTATTTTTTTTTTTTTTTTTTTTTTTTTTTACTACACTGAAGTTGCATCAAATAATAATCATTATGTAGCTCATAGGTGGCCATTGACTAATATTACATTTATCAATTAAGCTTTCAGAAGGTGATCGTTCAGTTCGGTCATTTGTTAAAAGCATTCTCCTTGTTATGTACTCTGCATTCCAAAGAATTATCATTTTCCCATAGGAGAATCTTTAATGTTCAGAGATAATTTTAGAACTGTGTTTTATAGCAGTTTCTTTATTATTGTCCTGGACCATTTTTAACCATAACTCCCTCTAGTTGTGTAAGTGAGGGCCCTTCATCCCTCATTTTAAATAATAATTGTTAAAACGAAATCATACAGATAAAAAAACAACAAAATCAAAGCAAAATCATAGATTCATCATAAAGAGACGCCCAACATCAAAACAATTAAAACTTATACCTCATTTTCAAGTAGACAGCAGTTTGTGAGCACAAAGAAGTTTTACGAAAATCTGAATGGCAAGAAATAAATGGCAATTTTCCTACTTTTTAGCTACTGGTGTTTGAAATATCACGCTTGAAATCAACTGTTAAAAACCCGAGTAATATCATTTGGGAACTGAATGATGTTATTTAGTCAGTGGCCAGCCAAAGAGTAAAAAATCACACCTGAACAATGTGTACTTTCGTAATCAAAGAGAATTTATTTTTGCGTCCGTACTAAGAAGTTCTAAAGCAAAATACTACCAATAAAAGAAGACTAAGAAGAGTACTACTAAGAAGTACTAAGAAGTCGAAAACAAAACTTCTTTTAACTTGTTTCTTTGCGGTAATATCCTTAAAGGAGACTAGAACCTAAATCCGCTATCTTGAAGTAATCATTATTTTAAGAGAATCACAATTTCTCTAGTACTAGCCGTAATATTTGGAAAGTTTTTATGCCTCTTTTCTAAAATATGATACAGAAATGCTAAGCTGACTTACCGTTTAGAAGAAACAAACGCCAGAAGTGTTATCTATGAAGTTCTATTAGCGTATGATATATGTGATTTATAGCGTCATTATTCATGGATTAGCCTTCCATATTAATTTGATTTAAATCCATGCACGCAGCATTCTTGAGAGGTGGCTGCTGTTTGAATTCCATCCTTCGAAATCCGAAGAGTTCAAATGCAGGTTCACAAGAATGGCCATTAAATCTTCAACAACTCATTGAAATATTCATCCGTAGAATGCACCGACGATTATGTGCATTTATGTTTGTTAGGGTATGTAAACAATTTTCTAAAATACTTCAGATCTCGTATATATGGAATTTATGCTACAATTGACTTATATTCAAGATCACAAATGTTTAAGATGTTTATATCTAAGTCCACTTAGATACGCATGTGAAATTCTTGGCCAATAAATCCCAACTTGTGATAAATAATCTAAAATTTAAAAAACAGATCATGTGTTATTTACATAACATCTAGAATTAGAAATATCTTGTATTATTTTTAAACCGTTTATTTGTTCACAAAGATTATCTGTTGAATACATCATAATTTAAATGTATCTTAATTTATATCATTGAGATAAATATCTTACTAAAGCATAAAATAATAATCTGAATTATTAAGTAAAGCTTTAATTGCTCTTAAATCGTAAAGTTTTTTTTGTTTCCATAAAACGGTAGATTTAATAAATATAAAAGTTAAAGAAAATATCTTATGCTTTGTCGGAACAGAAGCTAGGTGGGAAGCAGTGGAAACACTCGGAAGTCACTGAAAAATACTTCATGCATACAGTATAGATTAGTTCATATTTTCAAGAAAAGCACATTAATAAATTTTTTGCTTCCATCTGTACATAAACAACGGAACAGTGCTTTCAAGGTCTGATAACTTCAAATTTGTAACTGGTGTGAAGTGACCACAATAACATTATTTAAACTTGGCTTAGGTCATGAACTTTATTGCTTTAAATTATATTCTTTATTAAAACCCTTTAATAAAAGTCATTTTACTCTTTACTAAAAGCATTTAATACTAGCAAAAATCATAACTTATATGAATATGAATTTTAAAAAGTGTGTTCCAAAAGTTACGTTATTAAGTTTTGGCACCATATGGAAGTACCTAATCAAATATAACACAACGCTAAAATTTATATGACAAATATAAACTTTTAGAAAATAAAGAGAAATAGTTTTATCATCAAAGAAAAACTTAAAAGTTTACAGAAGGTAAAATAATTTAACGTTATATTTATAATGTCACAAAATCGCAAGGACATTGCGATCACATATTCACATGCATATATACGTATACACAAATGTAAGAAATATAACACAAATGTAATAAATGTAACAAATATAAAAATGCTAGCATAAGATTTCGTTATTCTTCATGGATTTACTTTTGTAATGGCAGAATTTATGATTTCTAATTTTTATTTTTACTTTTCTGTAAATTTGTTTTTCCTCATATCACTCTTCTTCATCAGACAATTCTTCATAATGCGCTTTGGCAGCTGAGAATGATGGTTCGGTAAAACTATCGAAACTAGTTCTGTGAAAATTTGCAAATATAACGCTGATTTTTGTTGTTTGACTTCTAAATTAACATACGTCGTTTCTCATAGAAATTTTAAAAAAATTTTGAAATTTCAGAATACAATAATAAATCAACTATGAAATTATTTTTTAATCTGCAGACTACACTTATATGTAATTTTTATATTACAAAATGTAAAACATCGTTAAATGTTACGGGAGTTCCTATTTTCGACTCCCTTAAAATAATTTTGTTTCTGTGCTTGTGTGAAAGTTGTGTGAATTTTGATAAAGATTGATACCTTCAGTAATTTATTTTATTTTAGATTAAAATCCTTCCTTGCAAAATGAGGTCTTAAATGATCATTATTAACTTTCATCTTCTGCCAAAATAGATAAAAAAGATTTTCTTTTCCAGCAACCTGGGTGTAGAAAATACAATTTTATATTTAGATATTAAACAGTAATTTGTTTATCAATGAATAATGCAATATTAATATTTAATATTTTTATGGTTTAAGGATTAACGATGCAGAGCTAAACAATTATGTAATTTATAATGTCATTTTCCAAAAACCAAAACAATATACTTCCATTTTTGGGGATATAAGAAATGAAATGTAGTTGAATGAAAAATAAAGATCCATGCTATAACTCAAATGCTCATCAGAAACAGCTGTACGTGACGTCACAGCTGCATCCAGAAGATTCCAGAATTTTCTTTCTTTTTAAAGAATTAGGATTCAGAAGAATTTTACTAAGGTGCATTAGGGATATTTAAATTTTTTCTTACTCCTTTTTTTCTTATTTTATACTATTAAGATAAAGAAGCTTCCCATATAAATATCTAAACACATGTTATTGTTGTACATATGGAAAACAACTGAGTAAAAACGACTATGAACACTGGAAAATAAGACATACGATTGAAAAATTCTATTTTTGAACTTTCCTCAATAATGCAGTTTCAGGTAAGTTTTTCTACGACAGTATATTGTATTACATAAGCAAATTTGCTTTATGATGCGTGATGATATTGCTTAACGTCATTTCAAGAAAGTAGATCATTAAATGAACGCCTCAGTGTAATCGAAAAGCTGTGTAGCCCACATACTTCCAAACTATTTGCGAAGTTTACTGGAATAGTGTTACGTTTTGGTTTTTTATTTGCCTTCTTTTTACTTCTCGCAAAATAATTTAAAGTGTAATTTTAACTGCTTGTAAATATAGTATTTTGTTAAAGTTCGAATTGCCGACTAAAAATATATATAGACATGCTTTTTATTTTATAGATCACATTTGTATAGGTACTATAACTTATTTGTGGTGTCAAATAAATATGTATATATAATTATATATTATTTATATAATATATATATAATTATATATAATATATATATAATTATATATAATATATAT
>KK114555.1:240999-254992 GCA_000611955.2 Stegodyphus mimosarum
CTCTATAACAAAAAAATAGGCGCACAAAGAAGGAATCATCTGATTCCTTTAAAATTTCGTATTCATAAATATTTTGACCAAATATTCAAATGATTAAAATTTGGTGTCCAGTGAATGAATAGTGTGATCTCCAGCACATCGCAACTGCGCATCCAACAGATGTATATAAGGAACTGTTCTTGAACTGTTGTTAAAAATTTTTGTTGCACTGCGATTTAGGATACCTTACAACAACTGAAAAAATGCCTATTCGCAGGATTGCAGCTCATTGCGAGCAACTGTCAGAGTTTGAAAGAGGCTGTATCATTGAATTCAAGGAAGCAGCTTGTTCAAATCGGAGAATCGCTCGTCATATGAGTCGAAGCGATGCGGCGATTAGAAGATGCTGGCAAGGATGGATGGACAATGGCAGATTTCAGCGTCATGATGGTAGCGTTCGTCCTACGACCACAACAGATCGGGAGGACAGAGTGATTGTCATATCAGCTGTCACAGCGTCTGATTCATCACTATCAACCACCAGACGTGCACCAGACCTATGACCATTTACAGACGGCTGATAGAGGAAAATCTACGCTCGCACCGACCGTTATGCTACATGCCACTTACGCCTGCAGACTGTCGAGCCAGATTACAGTGGTGCTTGAATCCATCAGGTTGGAATGATGCTAACTGGGGACGTATAGTCTTCAGGGACAAATTTCGTCTCCAACTGTGTCGTAAAGCTCATCGAAGACGTGTCTGGAGACGCCCAGAGTAGCGTGCCGACACTGCTCACTGCTTTCACTATTGTACGCCACACAGGCCCTCAACTAGGAGTTATGGTCTGGGGTGCCATTTCCTTTGATAGTCAGATCCATTTGGTCAAAGCGCACGAGGCAGAATACAGTGTAACGTCAACGACATTTTGAGACCTGTTTTGCTATCGTTCCTTTTGCAGTACCTGGCCTTATTTTTCATCAAGATAATGCCAGACCACATACAGCACGTGTTGCTATGAACTGTCTTACAGCTTCTCAAATACTTCGTTGACCAGCCATAGCCCCAGATCTCTTTCCCATCGAGCATGCCTGGGATATGCTGGGAAGGCGACTACACCTACCAGGAAATGTTGATGACCTAGCCCGACAATTGGAGCAAATTTGACAAGAAATACGGGAGACTATCCGGGAGCTTTATCATTCTATGCCACACCCTGTGGCAACTTGCATCCAGGCTAGAGAGTAGACCAACACTTTGCTGAGCTCGTTACTTTGTAACTCTGAAATAAATCACTCAATTGTTTTGAAATTTTAATAATTTTCTGTTCTGTACATAATCTTCTTATTTGGGTGGGATTACTTTGCGTTGCGGAGTTCTAGACCACTTGATGCCAGAATATGCATTATTTGGGTTATGAGCTTTCTTGGACGGCTATTACTGATTGCACATTTGACGTACGTCTGCAAAATTTATTCTAATATCGGTCTTCTCAGATGCAGACTTATTAATATGATGCATGTGAACAAGTAATGCTCTGGATCACCCCTATCCACACTTACGCATAGATCTAAATGTTCGAGATTCCTCTTGTAGAAATATATGAGGAAAAGCCATAGCCTGGCATCAGACATGTTATTTCTCTACTTACGACTTTGGGGGTTGAGTTTATTCTTGTATACAGGTTGTATGTGCGCCTGCCCTGTTCGGCGGAATTCTCCGAGTGTTGTCATACTTTTTTAAATGTATTTTTGAGTTGCATCTTGAGGAGGGAGCTTGGCCATAGAACAGTTAGTTTCATTTCATTTATACCTTTAGCTGCTTCTTTTGTTAGGGCACCCACTTCCTCATCGCCCTTTCTGCAAACGTGCGCTTTGATCCATGATATTATGAAGTGCTGGTTGGTTGTGTGAGCAGCAGTGTTGAGGATTTCCTGGATTATTGAAGATCTATTCGTTTGGGAGGCTATTGCGTGCATGGTGGATAAGCTGTTTGTAAAACGATAGGAGGTTTTAAAGGAGTGGTGAATACTGTATTCGATGGCTTCTAATATTGCAATTGATTCTGTTTGGAAAACACGATTTTTTATATTTAGTTGAAATGTTTTCTCTTCTGTTGACTGGCTATTGAGATATACGTTTAAAGCACATCCCTTTCCACATTCCAGGCCAGAGCCATTTGTGTACATTTGTGGGAATTTGTTCATGAATGGCTTTTTATTGATGCAGAAAGTTACATTGTTCTTCAGTGCAGGATGTAGCTCTTACGGGTGTACAGATGGGTAGCATTCTGCTTTGAATTATTTTCCATTATGGCTGCAGTTTTTTTCTTAAATGCAGTGCAGCTGCTTTTATGTACTTTCATTTTGCTGCTATGAAGAGAGGGAAAATTTTAGCAATTTGGCACAATGCAGGATTTGATGTTTTCCTGTATCCTCCAGGTGTAATTAAGAAGAAATGGTCTTTGAATTGTTTGCAGTTTTCTCAGCTTACGGAAAGAATTTGGGTTTTGCCCGTTTGTTTTGACATAATCTAGATGATCCACAAAGTTATTTATTATCTATAATAATGCTAAGATATTTTATAGATTTGATGATTTTGATTTTTTTTTATTTTCTACTTGGAATTTTGGGAGCCTGGAAATTTTCTGTGATGGTTTGTTGATGATAGCTGCTTGTGACTTTTCATGAGATATGATTAATTTTTGTTGCTTCCATAATTAGTTCAAGATGTTTAATGTGCTATTTACGTCATTCTCAAGCACGTCTCTAATTCTGCTCTTAACAACAAAGGCCGCATCGTCGGCGAAGGCTCTGCATTTGGTGTGCGATGGCCATTTGTGTTGGATAAATTTATCAAAAGCCAGATTTCAGAAGTCCGCGTTAAGGCGAGATAGCTGCGGACAGCCTCTTTCTTGCTTATTTTCGATTAGTCTGTTATTGGAAATAATAATGAATTTTCTGTCTGTAAAATAGCTTTGGAAGGTTTCTTAGATATTTTTCTGGCATCTGATGTCCTTAAATGTGTCTGAATCCTCAGGTCATCATAGAGAATCAAGTGCTTTTTTAAGATCGAAAAAGAGTAACGCCGGGTGCGGATACTGAGATTTGCTATTGGAAATTTGCTCTATTACTTCACCTACAGCGTGGATGGTACTTCTAATAGGAGTGAATCCGAATTGGAATGGACCTGCACAGTTTTCGTTTTTTAATGTGATGCCTTAGGCGGTCTGCAAGGTCTCTCTCAAAGACTTTGCCTAAAAATGGTAGTAAACTGATAGGACTGTGGTAACTTGGGTGTGACGCATCATGTCCTTTCTTTTGAAAGAGAATAATTTACCCTTCAATGCGTATTCAAACTATGAACTGGTCAACATGCTGATCGTGTATAGAGCTGAGAATTGTAACGGGCACGCCGCTCGGCGGTTGTACCAGGAACGTTACAGGAACATGCGAGCTCCACATCACACGACCTTCGCAAGTGTGAATTGGTGAGACTGGTTGTTACATGAGACTGGTAGAGCTACAATGAGTCGAAAGCGAACGACGAGAACACCTGGCAATGAGGAGGCGGTCTTACGTCTGGAAGAAGAAAATCCATGTACGAGTACATGTTTCTTGCTTTCATATTAAAAGCACTGCTTTTCCCTTTTCTCCTTAAAGACTTTGATCTGTAGAAATTCGAATTGCAAAGTGCATCCACTGCATAGTATCGGAGTGTAGCCTATTCCAAGACGTTAAATCATCCGTATGTAAAGGGCACATGACTTAACGGACTTCTCATCCGTCCTTAAGGAACATGCCGATATGCTCTACAAGAAAATACTATTACGATTCATCGCCATACTGAGACAGCGACCTCACTATCAAGGAATTGTAGATAATTCACCAAGAGCTGCTCCACCTCTATATTGAGAAAACCAGCCACAAATTGGTAGGGAGTTTCGGGAAATGGACCCCAATTACAACACGATGCTTGGATTTACCAATCTTCATTTCATTAATAGGAACATAACCGGTTTCTGAAACTCACTCCTAGCATATGCGACAAAACGACCACATTACGAATATCGCCAAGCTGAACAACCGTAGTCTTTGCCGAGTACGTCTTTGTAAGTAATGTAACCGGGAAACGTTGTCGCACTCCTATGCCGAGGGGCAGAATATCCATTACATCCAGATTAAAACATTAACTAATTATTCAAAAAGTATTATTATTTAAATTTTTAAATTTTTAGGTAGGCAACAAATTTCTCTCAGTAAAGACATATTATAAATACCTTTATGCTATGTCTGCATGTTTCACGGAACATTTCTGATCTGGAAGATAAGGCAAAATAGTACTGTCAACACTCGAATGCATTGTAACTGAAATCTAGCTTAAGCAGCTATAAAATAAGCTATAAAATATTTGACCTTGTACAGTGGATCATTACTAGAATCTCATTTGCTTTCGTTAGTATACAGCCACTGACATGAAATTTAGAGATCCAGAGGAAACTATCACGAGTCAGGAAGACAATGCAAAGTAAAGTAAATTGTACGTACTAATGATTATACATGCTAAATCTCTTGCTTATGCTGATATGAATAATAATAATCAAGATTTTTAAATTCCAAAAATCTTCTCTAGTTGCTGCACTGCAATCGCATTTGCACTCCTTAAACATTATTAAACGAAAAAATATAATAGTATATGAGTGTGCATAAAATATGTTATTTAGTTTAGTTTTATTAACAGGCAGTAATGGTCCCTCTATTTACATTTTACATTAACGAAGCTCTGATTTCAGGCCGAAAAAAAGGCATCAATGATACTTTCCATGATTTCGTTTTACGAGGTGATTAAAAACTAGCTGGAAAATCTTCTCACTAAATACCTCAATTTATTTCGCTTGTATTCCGCATATTATTTTGTTTATTGCATGTATTGTTCTGAAGCAATAGTTGATGGTCTTCCCTTAAAACTTTATATTAAAAATGGCGAAGAGAAAAACATGAGTGGGGCATGGGAGCATTCCGATAATCAAGGTCAAACGGAATCTCGTTTTTCCTCCTTTCCTCCCACAATGTGAAAGCATAGACGAATTTTTCCCTACCTGCGTGCCGTCCCTCTATCGTATCCACAGGAAAAAAGTGAGTATTCGTTGTTGCTCACTGATAGCATCGCAATTTATTATTATTTTTTAGATAAAGTGAGTTTTTTGCTCCGACCTTTACATATAGTTTAAAATGTCATGCATGTATAGTATATATATATATATACACATTAATGTTTAAGAATATTTAACAATATATTTACCGAAAACATTTTGTGCCTCGAAGGTTTTGATTCATTTCACGAGTTTATTTGGTTTGTTAACCTTATTGTTCGTTAATGAGCAGAGTTTGAGTTGTAATGTAAAATAAAACGATAAAATAATTAACCCACCTTTGTTTAATCTATTTATTTATTATTAATTTTCTTTTAATCTTGCGGCCAAGTCTAAAAATGTATATGCAGATCTGAAGTTGGAGTTCTTCTCCACATTTTAATTCTCGAATTATGATGTAATTCATATCGTAGCTAGTTTCACACGTTTACTTATTCGATTAGTTAGAGAATCGGGGCTTACTGAAGGCTCCTCTAAGTAGTTTCTTTTCCGTACAAAAATCGAACTTATCCGCCATTGAGCGCCGTTGCCATTGAACAACGTTGGTGTTTCGCTAACACTATTATGGATATCATTAGCAGACAAGAATTTGACGTGAATATGGTTTGGGGGAGCGAAGAAGTCCACTTTTATTTGGATAGGGGTATCAATAAGCAAAATTATAGCATATGAAGAACTGAAAATCTCCATTTCGCGATCGAGAAGTCACTCCATCCCAAACTGGTAACTGTTTGGTGTGCAGTATTACGTCATGGAATAATCATTGCAATATTCATTGCAAGCACGGTGACTGCACAACTTTATGTCAAATTTTTGGAAACTGATGTGATCTCTCTTATTTATGGTTGATGCAGGACGAAGCATTACCACATCGGACCGACAGAGTGTTTGAAGTCCAGGAAGAATTCTTAGGAGAGGGCGTTTTGGTTTTGTGGTACCCAGATGCCGCTGGAATAGGAATTGCTTGACCGCCATATTCTTTTGAGATGAACTCTTGTCACTCATTTTTGTGGGGTAACATTAATGTAACATATCACCAAATAACCCTTAAACCATTGCTCAGCTCAAAACAGCTATTCAGAAGGTCATCGCAAACATCGATGTCCCGACACTTTAGCCAGTTTTATAGAAGTTTGCAATTCGTCTGTGCCGCGTCATAGCCGTTGATGGCAAGCATATCGAGTATGACATGAACTAAATCCGAATATCTGTAGTTACCTTTAAAAGTCTGAATAAAATTTTTTAACTCAGTAGTTTTTGAAAATTTGTTTTTTTTTATTTCCCATAGCTCAATAACTGTCACCCTATTAATTTTAAAATTTTATTATTTTGCATCATTAGAAAATTATCCTAATTTAGTTGAAAAGAATTAGATTTCCAGTTTTGTTTTCGCGATTAAAAACTTAAGCACTCACTTTAAGTTCAGTGTAAATAAAACTTTATTTAGCAATCGGTTTAAGTTCAGTATAAATAAAACTTAGTTTACCGAGTTATTTTAGCTTCTTTAATTGTTTTAATTAAGATAGAAAGGTGTTACGTGTTAAGGTTAGTAAAAGCAACTACAGTCTTAAGTTTCTCGAAGAAAATGGTGTTATTCATCTTGTTTTACGAACAAAGGATGTCAGGATCTTAAGTTTGACTAACTTTTATTTTATTTTAAAACTTTACTATCATCTCTTATTTTCTACTTCGGACTAGAATTAACGCGTGAATATGTTTATGTAAATTGTAATTGCTAACGCGTAAGTATTTAAGTTGTGGCTTTTTTTCATGAGTAGAAGGAAGGAAAGAAAGCCCTCTTGCTACGAGTCTTCACACGAGCTTGCCATCTGTTACTGTCCGCCTTTAAGGCCAGATGTTTAATCCTCTTGAAAGTTAAAGACGTATTGTAGTTTTCCGCAGTTTGCGTACTTCAGACGTAGTAATTTAAAAGGCCAGCTTTAGTGCTAGTCATCTGTGTAAAATATTAAAAGTTAACTCTTATTTAAATTTTAGTTAGTTAGTAGTCTTGTATTCGTTTACGTTCAGACCACAAGTGGTTGGTCTTTGTATCCCGGAGTGTGGGAGCGACTGTGAAACGTGAAAAAAAAATAAAAGGTAATTTTAACCCTTCTCATCTTGTCGTCTTTGCTACACATTATAGGACATAGTTTGCAGTCAACTCACTGTCCAGTCAGGACACGTTATGTTCGCCAAACAGATAAAAAGGAATACGAGTCCTGTTAAGGAAACGTTTCTTCGAAATTGATATTTTTATCAAATATGATAGTATTCATTCATCCATTTCTACGCTTTCACATTCTGAGAAATTTCTCGAAACTTTGCCAAAATAAGTAGTTAAAAACTAAATAACAAGCAAACATTAGAGAGAACATTCGATATCTTTCTAACAAGAACTTCTGAAATGTAAAGATTTTGTTCTTTCTAATCTCGTCTCAGACAGGCTAATCTCATACGAAAGAAACCAGAATGTCTTTCAAAGAATTTCAAATATTTCATGCAGTTTTTGCTTTCTACAATTTCCAAACATAATATATTTGTTATTGCTATTACTTATTTATACTTGTTGCGTAGAATTTGAAAGTTTTTGGCAAAAGCATACTCGTTTTATCTTTACAAAGTAGCGATGTTGGGTTTAAAGAATACTATCTTTAAACAAAATATATAAATACGATAAGCGATCAATCTTTTTCTAGCGGTTCAAGACTTTTTTCAGAGTTGCCTACGCATAAAAGACAAAAGTTGCTTTCTCTTGTGTGAACAGTCATTATAATTTACGTCATATATAAAGATAAATTCTTGTAAAATGAAGACACAGTATGGAAACGTTCTGACTTCTTTTTTACTCTGTTTAAAATATAGCAGTAACAACAGTTTGTGAATGTATAACTTTTTTAATATTTCATGGCGTGTGGAAAGCAACAATTGCTTGATTCGTTGTCATAATTCCAAAATTGTTTTATTGCACATTAGCGTTGATGCGTTATAGGAGTAACATGCTTGAAGAAAGATTTCAAGTCAAATGTTAATGAACAGTGCACTTACGCCAACGTTTTCTTCTAATCCATGAAATATCATTTTAGAAGAACTTTTGTCCTTCTTTACTGCAGACCTACGTGAAGCTCTTCTTGCCAGTAGTCCTTGGGTCCAGAGTTTGAATCTTGCAAAGCTAGTTTCTCACATTTCTTGCTCCGGAAAAAATGTTGTCTAGCTTTTGACGACTCTCATAGAATTTTGTTTTATTGAAATAGTAAAATCAAAATGCGTGACCTTGAATAGGCAAATTTAACCGTGAAAGTAAGAAAACGACTCACAGTGCCATATCAGGCAAATGCAGAGCTTGCTAAAACGTATTTATTAACTTTTGTACTCGAAATTCACGAATTACAGCAGTATTGAGAGCGGGCCGTTATCATGGTGCAAAATGTATGGATTATTTTGCTATAATTCAGATCATTTCCTATGACTTTCTTTAGATAAACGCCTAAAAATATTTAACTAATAATTATCGTTGAATATGAAAAGCTTGTAGCATTTTACGGCGGATAAAACTTCGATAATAGAAGATGATCAACGTTATCTTAATATTCGATCGAATTTAAAGTGTTATTTTAAGTCTTGCACAATCTTTCGCGCAGCGTTATCCTCATTATTGAGTTATTCTTGTATCAAAAGCTTAGAACTGTGTTCTATGCCATAATAAAAAGCAGTTTTTCTTGGTAAGAATTCAGCGTTTTTGAAACAAATCGAGAAACAACACACCGCAGTCCCAAGTAATCATTTAGACTTGCTTGGCAGGATGTAATGATGTGTAGAAATTTGTTCAATAATGTTTCTTGTTCTTGTTAAACGGCAATCAAAAGCTAATGATAAACAATAATTGTTAAAACACAATCGCTGAACCCCAAATCTTATACTTAATGTATTGCACGTTAGCTGATTCTAATGATCTACCAAAGCATGGTTGACTTGCGACATATTTCCTGCTTTATATAAACATCTTGTGATTACGTGTTCAAAAGCATTTTGCTTTTTTAAAGGCATTTTTCAACATTTCAGATGATTTTCTACGATCATTCTATTAAAAATCAATTCTTAACTTAAATTCATTCATTGTTTTGTGAAATTGCAAAATCGAAAATTCTTTCTTCAGTAAAAAGATTCCATTTGCAAAGAATGAAAGGAAATTAAATAACAATTGTTGCCGTTATGTTTATGAAAATCATAGCAATATCAAGTCATTTATTCATTTGCTGTATTAACTTAGCGCTCTAGTTTTCGTAATTATAAACGCAAATTCAAATATTAATGGCATTATACTATGCAAATGAAAAGATAAACAGAGGCCAGCGACAAAAGAAAGAGGATAATGATAATGACATCAGATTAAGAATACGGAATGTATATAATATCTTTTCATTTCTATAGCTAATTAAATATTTTGGTTTTTATACTGTACAGTACTGTTGGATAGAATTTTCATTTTCATATTTGTCTTTATGTAAATACGTGCGCTATATAAGAAGAATGAGAAGTTTTGAAATAACACACATCAGGCAGATTTATTATAAGAATTACTATATTTAAAACCTAAAGAAAAAATAACCAGACTGAAAAGGAAGCCTAAAAGGCTATTACAAATTAAGGTCTTAATTTTATATGTATTACGTAGTTCTTATCTTAAACACACGTGCGCGCATGCCGTATTTACTCAAAAATAAGACTTCAATTTTTGCTTAATTTTTGTTGTAAAATTTGGTATGGCCTTTTAATCGGGTATTAAAACAAATGAGTACGCATCATTCGAGGAATCAGATTTATTATCATAATATAAGGAATAATTTCTTCATCTAAATTCTAACTAAACAGCACAGATAATTACCATATTTATAAATTGCGAAAAAACCTCTAATTACAATAGCCATGTCCAGTTGAGTAATCCTTAATTATGGCCAGTTTACGCAATACTTGTTATTGATACGAATATGCCTGGAAGAAAATAGATAATAATGTATAATTAATCACGTAAGTTGTTCTTTCTATAATAAAGTAAAATATTATACTTAATTAATGTCTGATTAGTTAGTATTTGACAGGATCTTATTTTCAAGTAAATAGAGTATATATATATATATAGTTATACTATATAAATAGAGTATATATATACATATATTATATTACATAAAAAGAGAAATTCAAAATAAAAAAAGATATTTAGGACAGTAAGAATAATATAATATAATCAAGAGCTAAAGCAACTTCAGCTAAATCTTAAATTATGTAAATAAATCAAGTACTTACAAGTAACGTGCAACACCAAGGAAAAAAAATAATAATCAATGGAATCATGAAAAATATAAATGACAATAAAAATAAAACTTAACATATTTTACGTAAGTAATTAAAGCTAAACTGAATAAGAAGGCGACTGGTACGAAATTTTTGAAAAATGTAAGCCTTAAGCTAGATTTTGGTAGGAAAATTGCTAAACGATAAAGAATGTGATTTATTAAAATACTTCGAGATTCTACTTCGTCAGCGGGGAGGCCAAACGTGGATATTTAAATTAGTTACATTTTATAAAATACAAAAACATTACGTGTTTTACGAATTATAAAAACCTTTTCAAAATTAATAAAATACTTTCTACGCCACACAAACAAGCCACTTGCCACTTCCTATATTTTTAAGGTCATAAAATATGGAGTAGAAAATTTCAAATGAAACGTAGCTATTATATTTGCAAAAAAGCTAAAGTTATGATCAGAATTAGAAATGTTAAATCCAAGTAAAATAAAATTTAAAAATAAACTATAACTGTTCAATGATTATAATTAATAACCATAAATAATTTGCGTCAAAACGTTTGCAATCGTAAGATGCAAATGGATGAAAAATAGGGAGATCTTACTACTTTTTCTTTTAGTCATTTTGAAAGTATGGGATAATGCAGTTTTACGATTTTACAGCTAAAGTTATATCTGTTTATCTCTCTCTCTCTCTCTCTCTCTATATATATATATATATGTAAAGAAAAACAAATTAAAATAAACTAAAAATACATTTACAATCCATCCCATATTCAGTTCCAAACAAACAATAAGTGCTCTTCGCAAGAAAAAATAGACAGAAGCACAGTGGCAAACTGCAAGATAAGCTCTAAAAGTATCAAGACTACAAATGAAAAGAAAAAAAGAAATTTACACCTTTCGTGCATCGTCAACAACGAGTTGGTGGAACGAAAACACTAAATACATCAGCCTGTTTCTGAAAGATACAAATTAAAGTTTAAAACCTGAAATAATGTCAGGAAATTAATCAGAGTAATCTGCGTCTATATCAGTCGAAACCCTACAAGCCATAGTAAGTGATGCAAAAAATTACAAAATTATAAACAAGCTTAAACAAACAAAAAAATGTTTTATTTTGAGCTGATCGAGTCAAAAAGCAAACAATGTAAATGCAAACAATCCAACATGTAAAAATTTGAAATCGTACAGGCTGGAGCAATTTCTTTTTCAAAATTATAACATCAAATCATTCATGAGTAAACAATCTTAGTTGTAATAAATTAATATCTTTTTTTCTATTTAAACAGCCCGAGTCCAGAAATCAAAACTTTTAAACAGAAGCACCCAAACATATGAAAAATAATAAATGAAAATTTTATCCAAAAAACATAAAATAAAGTGTAAAAGAAAAGTTAGCTCTTAAAATCTATAAAATTAGAGTAAAAAATAGTTTGAAATGAAAACAAAAATATTAATTGGGCATACCCCGTAATTTTGCAATTTTTTGCAGTGTTTACTACTGTCTAGACAAAAACATAGGTTACTTTGATTAGTTTTTCTGAGATTATTTTAAGTACTCGAATTTAGTGATTAACTTTATCAGTTTTTTTAAGTTTTAAACTTACATTTTTGCCCCTGTGGGTCCAGAAATAGAGTGATGTGTTTACTTCTTTCCTTGCAACAACCTCCTGATGACGAGGGAGCGAAAGATAAAAATTTCGTTTTTCCTTTTCATTTTCAGTTTTGGCATATTTTGGGCCTATCAGGCGTTTGCCACCGTGATGCTTTTTTTTCCATACATTTTTTTCCGACTGGATTTTAAACGAATTTTTAATTTATATTAATTTATTTTGCATTATTATCACCACTTTTTGCTGCTTTGAGCAAGCAAATGGATTGGGTTTTCAGTAGCTTTCTATTTCTTATTTATTCATGTACATACAGATATACACACACACCAAATTAATCTAAAATATCTGATAAAAATATAACGACAGCTAGAAGGGACCGAAATACGCAGATTTTGAAATGAAATATGTCTGATCGATAGGATAAAGTAGAACGCTTTCGATATCTTCATTCCGTGCATTGATTTCGAAATGTGTATATAATTACATGGAATGCTTAACTCACAGATTTCCATTTTATTTGTAGATCTGTTAACAGAAATTCAGTTTTGCTGAAAAGATGTTCAGAGAACGACTCCTTAATAGACAGCTACCGAATCGCGAAGTATTTCACGTATTAACTGGGGGCTGTGCGAAAGGACTAAATACTCGTCTCGAGCTCGCAGGTGTGATGAAGCCAGAAAAAATTGCCATGCCACAGAAATCATGCAGTGGAAGAAGATGCAATGCGTTTTATTATAGAAATTTCTGTTACAAGCAGGAAAGCTGTTCGAAGTACGTTGACTGTAAGACAACCAACCATTTGGAGGGTTTTAAAAAAAGAAGAAAGGCATTCATTTAGCTGCAAAGGATGTAGGCATTGAAACTGGATGATTATCTTTTACGTATTAACGTTGCTCAGTGGTACCTACAACAGCCTGCAGAACTCACAGATAAAGTTGCGGTTAGATTTGATTATGATTATTAGTTATCATATTTGATTTGATTATCAGATTTAATTTTCCATCAGATTTGATTTGCTTATCAGATTTCATTTGCATATATGATTTAATTTACAATCAGATTTGCTTACTTGTGAGAGTTGAAGTTCTTTACTTGAGAACATAATAAAAACATGCTCTACGACTGTCCCATTAAGTCTGATAAAGATATAGTGGCCAGGCTGTCAGTGGTTGTTAGAAATCTGTATAAATCTTTGATAATTTGTGCCAATCCATGAGCCGACGATTTGAATTTTGTATTATTGTTGGCAGTCTCATTTTGGAGCACCTACTATAAAGCAAAGATAAATTATTAAAATACTTTTTCCTGTTTTGACTTCACATGTCTTTCCTTTCTTACGTTCACAGCTTACTTGTCAGAACTTATATGTGGCATTCCGCAAAGAGATTCTTTTACAAAATCTGCTTATTTCAATTCCTTCTACCTCCCTTTATGTTTTATGAAGGTATGTTAGAATCACCCCTGTTTAACTATATGAGTCTAACTGAATTTTCTTTAATGAAACGTTTCAGATGCGAGCATTCCCAATTAATAATCAGTTTCTGAATCCCTGTTGTCTTAAAGATATATATATACATATATATAAAAGGAAAAATGCGTAAAGTACTAATTTTAATTTTCTATAGCTCCCTAACATTCTGTTCAAATTTGGATATTTCCCTTCTCCATTATTTAGATAACGCTGAAGTCTCAGATAATTTCTAAATTGAAATTCAGACCACCAGTATGGAAAAGTTTAACACCCACTGAGGGGATAACAAAACAAAACACTATTCCTTCTCAAATATGCCTTTATCTTGAAATACGACTAATGTGTTCGTTTATTCTTCTCTTGTTAAATTCCTTCTGTTCCTACCCTCGCCAAATTTGTATTTTATAAACGTTATGAGGACTTAGTGTTCTGTGCATACTCTTTGCAAACATGGTGAATTACTTACAAGG
>KK114556.1:0-15909 GCA_000611955.2 Stegodyphus mimosarum
ATTGAAAAGTTTTGCATGATTTTTTTGCATGAGCCAGTGCACCTCGAAGCGAGTTCGAAATTCTAATTAGATTTTTTTTTTTATTATTTTACGTTTTCTGACGAAATCGCGTCATCTTAAGACATAATGGGCTATAGCAAAGCGAGATTTCACTCTATTGAACAGTTTAAGAAATTGAAAGATTGTTTCTTTTTGCAAAGGTAAATTGTTTTATTAATTTATATATCTATATTTAAAAGGACGAGTCTTTCTGTGTGTGTAGGTGCCTTTCGTTCGTACTGCGCGTAAGCTAATAGACCCAGACCTATGAAATCTGGTACACAGGATGCATATAGACATGAGCCTGTGCACATCGATTTTTCAAAATTTGAATGAGGTTTTTTTTTTTTTGAAATAGTATCAAATTGATGATTTTCTCTCATTACATGAACAACAATGGCACGCAGCCATTGTTGCTGATATCAGCACTATAATATTGCCACCCAGAAAAATGAGGGCGATTATTCTGTGCAGTTTTTAAATTCAATGTTTCTCTTGGATACTGGACATTTGTCTAGAGAAGGCAGCAGGAAGTTGGTTAATTTATTTATTAAGATAATTAATATTTGTATCAAGTCTCTTTAGGCATTTTTCCGGTACACTTAAAAGCCAGACGAAGGCTGCCCGCGCAGCGGCTAGTTTGAAATAAAATTCTATTCTCCAAAACTTTAAATTATGACTACTGATAATTACTTACGTGATACTGGCAGCTTGTATAGCTAAAGGAGGAGGAGCTGATGGATGCCGCTTCCTATCACATGAAGCTTCATCAGGTTCATCAGGTTGGCTAATATCTACTAATAATGCTGTACTGTCATCTGTGGCAACAGGTGTTGACACCTAATAGAGGTATGAATTATTAGTTACTTTTGAACAAATAAAAGAAGTTTAAACACACATTTTAAAAAACAATACATTGAATAGACACAAAAGGTTTCTTATAAAAAAGATTTCAAATTTGGGAAAATTTAAGCTTAGATGTTTGTTATACAGAAAAACTGCGATATTTTCTCCAAATTTACATTTTGTGGGAAACTGGGGCCTCCTTACTTCAAGAAGCAAAATTATTCTATGCTATTAGCAAAATACACGATTTAAGCAGATAGAACAAATTAAGAAAGAGAAAGGAAAATAATATTGTCCCCCCCCAAAAAAGACAGCTACACATTAGGAAAAAGTGGATGAGATTTAAAATCACTTTTGTGAAATGAAGAATTCATAAACCAGAGAAAATTTCTGGATAATTTTAGCAGAATTAAATTAATATGAATAGTTAATAGATCAGATATGATATCTACACAAAATTTGGCAATTTTTTACTTATTAATGTAAGACTGTTTTTCTTAAACGTGAAACTTGAATCTTGGTTTAGCACATACGTCCCAGAGATTAGATTTCATTCTCTATTAGGTAAATAAAACCCACTTTTAAATGGGTTTATATGTTTGCAGTGTTTTTAAGGAATTAGGGAACAAATAAATGACTAAAGAAACCTGGCCTATTTGCCAAATGTGTCAGGATGCACTTTGTAAAGACTGCTTTACTCCATATCATACTTTACTATAATAATAAAATATTCAGTACATTTCATTTTACTTTATTATTTATTCACATGCAGTGTAAGGTTATAATCAAAATATCCTAGATGATTGGCCCAAATAGTCCCAGTTTAGTATATGATTGGGATATATTGTTTCAGGAGATTCCCAGAAAACGGGAAAAGTTAAAAACTTAAACTCATATTACACTTCTTTTAGAGTGTCAACATTAAATCAAACTACTTTTCACAGTTAAATTTTAATCATGCAAAAGTTGGGTCGAAAGGGTTAAAATGGAATGACAATGAAATTACCTTGATTGTTTTTAACGGGAAAATGCGTTTCATAATTATAAAAGGCACTTTTATTAGTCTTACAAATTCACGAATGACATTTCGGTCAAAAATTAAAAAATTAAGCTTATTTTTCAGCAAAATCAATACATAGCTGAATTTTCTTGTTATTCTGAAAATTTATATGAAACAACAAAAAGCATTTGATCATAGTACTAATGTACAAGATCCTAAAATTCAAGTATAGTCTTTTCATAAGAAAAGATTATGGTGCGAAAAAATATAAAAACATACAGAACAAAGGGGGAAAATTCAGATCTTTGCTTACTTTTGATAACTATGCCCCCCCCAAAAAATTAAACAAAAAATAATTCATTACTTTGTTTAGAGAAATTAAACATAATTAGTGACAAACATTATGTAATTATGACAGCATTCATCTGCAGTCACGATCAAACACACCAAAATTTTGAAGCAGATTAACACAATATTCCTTGTACTATATCTATCTACATGTCTAACAGTCCAAAAGAGATGGCATTACTATACAATAGTAAATACTTTCAAGTTTAAATAATATAATGACAGAATTACTTTTATATGATAATGTGACAGAATTAGTTTTTATCAAAATTTTCAAGTTTAGATAAAAACTAATTCTGTCACATTATCATTTAAGAATAAATCAGTGAATAAATAATGTCAGTAAGAAAATACACAGATACCAGAACCAAAAATTTAATAATTTAAAGACATTTTTGGCTTAAGTTTCTCATCAATGAAAAACTAATAAATGAAGAGAATGACGATACATTGGAAAAGATGATATCACCCAGTAGAATATAATATTAATTATTTCTAATTTAAAACTAAATCATCTTCATTAATATTTTAATCTCTGCCAGTAATTATTTTAATTAAAATATTCACTTCACTTCACTTCAAAATTTTTCACAATCACTTATCAAACATCTTTTATTATTCTTCGAATAAACTCAGCACCGTGCTGTTATGCTTATTTTTTTAGCCAGAATGGCATTCATTCACTTCTACTGAAAGCAGATCTAGATCAGCTGAATTCGCCTTTCCATGTGTAACTTCTTTTCTTCCTGCAACCAGTACCCCTGACCACCGAACCAAGGCACTTAGCAACTTTTGCGCGCTCTATGCTTATCTTAATTCTTTCTTGAGGCTTGGACTTTGTTCCTGCTTCATTCTCTTTCAACCTGTTTGACTACCATTCACGCTGTCGTGTGTTGGTAATTGCTCTTCATTATCACCTCTTTCACTGTTCAATTGCCACGGCAGGGGTTTCTCTTCTGCCCTCCTCTGCGGTAAAAGACTATTTGAAAGGCTTTTCTCGTCCCACTGGAGGACTTCTTATTCAACTCTTGTAAAGGTTCTTTTTTTTTAGCAAATGCTTACTCTTATATATTTCAAATTCTCTTATTGATGATGTGGAGGTAATTGCTTAATTAAGCAAAGGTACTCTGTAACCCAATGCCTTGATTTCAATAGAATAAAGTACAAAACTATCAAGAAAAACTGAAGAAACCATAAATGTATCTTATCCCATTCATTGGTAGCAACTTTTTGTTATTAAATTATATTATCAATTTATTATATATATGTAAGGATATTTTTAAATCAATTAATTAAAATAAATTCTAATCATATAATGTGTTGGCAATTCTCTACCTAAATTGCATCTCTGTTCCTATTTTTTTTTGATGAAGTCCTTTCTTTCTTATAAACTATATTAACCTTTTGGTGCCTGCCAAATCGCCAAACTCATAAATCTGTCATGTTACATAAAGTCCTTATAGAGCACTCTTGTTGAGAAGATAGCGTCATTTCGTGATCTCAATTAATACCGCTGATTGGATGAGTACCCTGACGCAACCAATTCTATAAATATGGCTCCTTCTTGATGTACAAAAAGAATGCTTGGGAGATGGATGCTAAAATAAACGTATCAATTATTATTCCAAAAATTTGTCTCCTTCCTGTTGCCCCGGCTGTACAACACCAATAATGTATGAGGATTAACATTTCATATATATCATTAATTGTTAGAAAAATTATACTGAAGCAATTGACTAGTCACAGTTTTCAAGAAGACTAAGATGTTTGCTTAACTAAATTATCAGAAATTAAAAAAGGATTCACATGTCCTTTCTGTTTCCAAACATTTAAAAAAATCATTTCAGATAAGTATGTGAGATTAATGCGTTACCATTCGCAGAGACCAAATATACTTCATATGCTTATGTTCACCTCCTTGTGGAAGGAGCTGGAAATCAAACTCTACACAATAAATATCACAAATATTTTACTCCAACGTACAAACTGCAAACACAACATAATATTACATTTTTAGAATACAGTTACAATAAAAATAATTGTGTGTTGCCATATTTCTGAAATAAAATCATGGAAAACTTTATTTAAAAGTAGAAATAAATTATTTTTAGTGTTTTATGAATAACAGGAGCACCCTCTTATGGCAAGCAGTAACACGGTGAATGTCACAATAGTTTATTTTATTTAAGGAAAAACATTACTAACAGCACTCATGTTAGTAATATAAGCTCTTTTAGCTTAAGTAAGATAATAAGAAATTATGACCTCTACTTCTGGCAGAAATGAAGTTTTACTTTTCTTGTCCTAAACAGAATTAATTTAACAATTATAAAAAACATAAAGTTGATTACAAATATTTCTTAGTAATCAATTAATACACATGTTGCCAATGTAATCATATCTCAATTATCTACTTTAACTTAAATATTGAATATTTCACTTTCAGGTTTCATAATCACAAACAAAATTGAAAGTAAGTACACAAAATGATATAAGTTACCTGTTCTAAGAGAAAATTTCCACTATCTGTAGGATTCACCCGATGACCTAAAATTAATATTTATATTTATACAAAGAAAAACTAACATATAAAGAGCTATAAAAGTGATTTAGACAACACACATTTATTAGAAATTTAAAAGAAATAAACCCTTGAGATTCCATCAAAGCAAAAAAAAGTATAATATTTAAAAAATTATTATTTAAAGAAATTTTCAATAAATGTTACAGCAATTAGTTTTTTTTTTCCTTCTTTAGGTTTAAAATAATAATAAAGATGTTTTAGATCTATTTGTTTTCACAAGGAAGTTCAATAAAAAGGAACATCCAAGAATTAATATAGTTGCTGACATGTTCCTGATAAAAAAAATTAATGAAATGTTATTATTTTGATTTGAAATAAGCAATCATAGCTTTAATGATCTTTCTGTAAAGGGTATGGAGCTGTGGGGTAAAAATGAAGATAATGATTAAATTGGAACAACTTTAATTTTGGAGTATTGTCCATAAATTGCAAAACAAACATCTAGCAACCATTGCAACTGCAATACTGAACACTCTATGAGAGCCATCAGAGAGAGAGAGAGAGAGAGAAAGCTTCTTTATTAAGCAGTACTTCTACTTGGAATCACATGAAAAGCATCAGGCTAATATAAAATTCAACATTTTCATGAGCTTACTGCTCCTGCTTTCCCTAAGCAGAATAAAATTTCATGATGAGTTTTCAGAAAATTGAAGAAAGTGATTAATGGCTGTTACACGCTTTGATTGATGAAGTCTACATTAGTTTGCTTCATAAGCACATACAGTGGCAAAATACGAATAGTAGTAATTCCACTGCATTCACCAAAAGTGTAGTGATGATTAACTTCATTTTTTGTCACATGACCCTTTTTCTAGCAGAAAAACAGTAACTGTGATTATGAAACTGTCATAAATCAACATTATACTACACTGTTTTGAAACAGAATTACCTCTAGACAATATTAAAAAAAAAAAAAAAGATCTTAGAACATTTATGGAAAATGCAACATTAACCATAATGCTTTGTCACCAAAATAAATTTTTCAACTTTCCAAGTGAATTGGGTGATAAGCTGTAACTTTCAGTGTGAACAATCACCCAATTCTCCAGACTTGACATCCTATAGTTTTTGACTACGAGATTACTTAATATCATTACACTCTTATATCAACAACTCTACAGAAATGGTATTTCAACCATTTTTCTGCAAAAATAATAGATCTATGAATAAGCTACAACATTATGAATCTCAGGTGATTCATAATGTTGTAGCTTATCTTCAGACAATACTAAAAAATAATGGCATCCACAATATTTACTACAACACAGAATTTTAAGTTGCAAATCAAATGTCAAACAGAAGAAAAAACTACACATATATTGTAATAAATTTTATATTTAGATAAGTAATTTTAGTAGAATTAAAATTGTATTTTTCTGAGCAATGTGGTGCAAGAAATATTTTAAGAGAAAGCTATGTCGGGGAAGTAAGAATACAGGATCCCGTGCATTTAACATTGAGTAAATGGGTATCTAGGTAATTTGTATTAAAATTGAATAAATGTAATTGACTACTATGTTAGTTGTAACTGTAATTCCATCCTTATATTGCTTTCCAGTAATTTCGAGAAGTAGAAAGTACTAGAAATATCTTGTGGGTGGTTAAAAACTATTTAAGGCAGAAGAGAGAGCATCTGCTCTCAGTTGCTTAGTTACTGCTGAAGAGAGTTGTTTAGCTAAGCATGAACTGAGATATGAGTTAGCTTTTTCTTTGAGATTTTGCTGGATTTAATGTTCTTTGTAGTTTGAAGTGTAACTACTGTTATACTATATGATACACGTGTACGAATATTTCCGTGAAGAATTCCAGAATTCTGAAATACCTCTTCTGATAAAAAAACAAACTTTTATTAACCTATTGTTGGACTCGTGAATTCAATCTGTTACAAACTCATACGCACACAAGAAATTTTGGTGCCAAGAATGGGGTCGAATACCAATGACAAGAGCAATTAAAATTAAGACAGCTGCTGGCAGTCTTTGCCGTATCCAAAGAGAAGATGAAAACAGGTCAAGAACCCATTAAAGAAGAGATGAAAGTGGGTCAAGAATCCATTAAAGAAGAGATGAAAGCAGGTCAAGAATCCATTTAAGAGATGAAAGCTGTTCCAGAAAAGATGGAAGCTGGCCAAGAAAAGATTAAAGCAGGTCAAGAGGAAATGAAAATAGAAATTACCTGCATAACAGAAAACAAATTTGAGGCTACGGAAGACAGAATAGATGCTGCTGAAAATAGAGTTGAACACACTAAAGAAAGAGTTTCTTCTGTCACAGAACAAATAGCAGAGAGAGTTTCTGTTGTGGAACAATGAATCAAAGGCAGAGTTTCTGCCATCCAACAACAAATTGATGACAGGGTTTCTGCATTCGCAAAAGAATTTGATACCCTGATGAAACTCATAGCAATGGCAGGGAGTAATACTGATGGTTTTAAATTTTCCCCAATGCCTGCTTGTCCCCCTTTGAAGCTATCCACATATGATGGGAAGACATCTTGGCAAATGTATAAGACACAATTTTCTATAGTGGTGGAGGCGAACGGATGGGATTCTTAAGCTAAAGCCTATCATCTGCCACTTTTCTGAGAACAGACACAGTGGATATCTTACAGTTTCTTCCTGAAAGCCAAAGGCTAGACTTCAAAGCTCTATCTGGCACATTAGAGCTGCACTTTGGGGAGAACTGTTTAAAAGATTATAGCAGGATTCAATTACAATCCCATCAACAGAAGCTCACAAAAAAACACTCTAGGAGCTCACCATGGATGATGAAAGCTAGTCTCATCTCACCTTTTCGGAGTGTCCTGTCCCTGCAGTGCTTCATCTATGGTATGGAATCCAGGATCCTGAAATACAGAAAGCTCTATGAATGGCAGATGTCAAGGATTTAAAAAGTGCTCTCGTGTATGCCATGAAATTCAAGGCAGCCCAGCAAGTAACTCATAGAGACTGCTACCCAATCAGAACTGCTCAAGTCCAGGAGCCAGTGGATTAAGTGACTGCTCATCTAGACAATTTAACCAGACAAGTGAATGCTTTGACACGGAATAGGAGCGAGAAGAAATTGACTCTAAAGCGTTGGAAATGTGGAGCTGAAGGCCATGTACGAAAGAAATGCAAAATGCCCCAGGGCACGGAAAATAAGACCATTCTTCCCCAGCAGTGCAGGAAACAAATTAATGGTCATATTTGCACAGTGGAGTTTGAAGGATAAAGAAGCCTCATTTTAGAGTGCTTCACATTTCTGCAGTGAGTGGCGGCAATAATGGACTCTTCATCCTGGGACATATCAATGGAGTTCCTTGCGATATGGTCATCAATACAAGAGCAAATGTTACTACTGTTTGGAAAGACATAACTCAACAATTTGGAAGCCATCCTGTGATACCTTCCAGACTGCATTTGATGACAAAAACAAAAAGATGGGAAGTATAACATAAATATCAAGTTTGAAAGAGCTGCCTACTATCACACTGCAAATGTGAAAGATATTACTGACCCTTATATCCTTGGATTGGACTTTCTAAGGAAATATAACTTGGACTTTTAAAAATAAACTGCTCAGCATCCGAGAATATAATTATTATCATAAGGGATCCTCACCTGGAAATGCCGACACCTTGTCAGGAAGACTCTGTCTAGAAAGCTGTCGATATTGTACCAGGGTTGAAAAGAAACATAAGCTGCTTAATCAGGTTGTTCGACAAGTTACAACTTCAACATCAGCTGATCTAGACCTGTGGAGTGATGATGAAGTCATGAAAGACCAGCCAGAAGATAGTGACATTAAACCCATAGACTTAATGAGTCTTCAAACAGAAAACTTACCTAGCAGGACATTTTGATGTAGCCCTGCAAAAAAACAACACTGAACTCTCTGGGACACACTACGCATTCGAAACAGCATCTGTACCAAAAATTCGAATCGGATGGTGGATAGGTTTTCCGATGGCAGCTGATACTTCCAGGACCCCGGACATCCTTAAAGAACTAGACAGCAGCCCATTTCGGAATAATGAAGACTCTGCATAGAGATCAAGAGTGCTTCTATTGGAGTAATGCAAAAGACGATGTGCAAAGTGGTGCCAATCTTGCAATGCCTGTGTGAGTCAAAAAGGACTAAAGAAACACAGCCGAGGGAAGCTAGCTACAATGTTATAATGTAGGAGTACCTTTGAATGTATCGCTTCTGACATTCTGGGACCCCTGCCATGAACTGTTGATGGCAACAAATACATCCTCATTGTCACTGATTACTTCAAAAAGTGGCCTGAAGCATATCCTATTCCTGATTAAGAGGCTGTCACAGCAGCAGAGGATACAGCATTGGATTTCCAGGTTTGGAGTGCATGTTAAGTTGCATTACAATCAAGGAAGAAATTCTGCATCAGCTGTAATTAAAGAACTCTGCAAGCTACTCGGCACTGACAAAAACTAAACAACACCTTTACAGTCGCAGTCAGACGGGATGGTAGAGAGGTTTAATTGAACCATCTTTAATAACCTCTCGCTGGTGGTTTCCAGGAACCAACAGGTCTGAGACAAGAAGTTTTGAAAGAAACACCTATGTTTTTACTGGCTTATCGCAGTCCTTATCTCAGATGCTAAGTCACAAGGCAGACAAGGTCGTGACCTTTGTCTGCCTTGTGACCTCTTGTTTGGTTACTCTCTGGATGTGCCTTCATTGCCTGAGGAGTACATTCAAGATCTCCAGGTACACTTTGAAGTGATGCACAACTTTGCACGAGAGTTAGTCAACCTAGCCATAGGGAAGATGAAGACCCAATATGATATTAATTCAGTGAAGGTGACAGCGTGGTTGTGGAATCCAATTTGTCGGAAAGGAATCTTCTAAATTACAGTCACCTTGGGATGGTCTTTACACAATCCTACACAGGCTGAATGATATCGTGGTTTGGATGCATAAGTCATCAAATTCTAATCCTAAAGCCATTCATTACGACAGGTTAGCTCCTTACTATGGCCATAGTATTTACCGTATATAATGTAAATAGTATAAGTGTATGGTCCTATTTGTTTGTAAATTTATGCACTCATTTATTGATTTCATATTTGGGTTGTTTTAAGTTATTGCAATTATTATTTATGTTGTTTGTTATTATATTGTAATGTAATGTTTATTATTGCATTGATGCTTTAATTGTAAGTAAGGCTTTCTGTCCAGGGATTGTACTGCCTGGCACATGCACTGCTTGGGAAGGGATCAACGTTATGAATTTGGTATTTAGATAGGTAATTTTAGTAGCATTATAACTTAAGTTGTTGTATTTTTCCACGTAATGTAGCAAGAGACAAATTTTAAGATAAAACTATGCCAGAAAAGCAATAACACAGGGGCATGTGATTTAACATTGAGTAAATGGGTTTTTCGGTAATTTGTATTGAAATTGAATAAATGTAATTGATGACTATGCTAGCTGCAACAGTAATTCCATCCTCGTATTGCTTTCCAGTGTAATTTCGAGAAGCAGAAAGTACTAAAAATATCTTGCCGGGGGTTGAAAACTATTTAAGGCCAAAGAGTGAGCACATGCTCTCAGTTGTTTAGTTACTGTCATTGAGCGTTGTTTAGTTATGCGTGAACTGAGAAATCCGAGTAAGCTTTCTCTTTAGATGTGCTTTGCATTGCTTTGTATTTTAACATTCTTAGTAGTTTGAAGTGTAACTACTGATTATACTGTTAACACCCGTATAAATATTTCTGTGAAGAATTCCAGAGTTCTGAAATATTTTTTTTTGATAAAGAAATAAATGTTTATTAACTCGCGGGAAGGCGCGTGGGGTGTATTATACCCCACCCCTACAAAATAGTGGAATATTCCCACCTTGTGAAACCGCAATTTTGTGCCCCTTTCAGTAGTTGAGTTTCTAGTAGTGTATGACCTTCAGATCTGGTTTACTGTTGCATATGTGTTTCAGAAAAAGTTATTGGCATTTGTTGGAACTGGAGTATGACACACCCCACGCGCCTGTCCACGTAAGTGTTTTCCTGACGGAATATTTATTTCAGAAATTAAATTCTAGAGTATAACAATAAGTATTTCTACTCGCAAGGGATTTTAAAGTAGCTAAAATTATATTTTTAAAGATTTTTTTATTCATTTATGGAAAAAAAAATGAGTCCCTATAATTTAGAGATGAAAGAGCGCGAGAATTTATATTATTAGAAACTGTTGAAAGTGATGAAGATTGCATTTCGGAAATTGAAAGTGATACTGACATTGAAATATTTAGTGAACATAATACAGATACAGAAGAAGATGATGAACTGGATAATACTAAAGATGATGATGATTCTGATGATTTTGTTGGAAAAGATGGAAAAAACTGTGTGGAAAAAAAAGAAATTTAGGCAAAATGTAAGAGTTCGTTCGCATAATATTATAGCTCATCTTCCAGGACCTGTAAGAGAAGCCAGAAATGTTACTGATCCCTTTAGTAGTTGGAATATTCTTATTGATAATAGTATATTGTCAATAATTGTAGAATGTATGAATTTATATATTTCTGAGATAGTTTTACATTATAAACGTGAAAGAGATGCAAAATTAAAAGAAAGAGATGATAAATTAGCCGCAATAAGAGATTTCTTTGAAAAAAATTATTTCAAATTGCAAAGATTCTTATAATTTAGGTGAGTACGTCACTATTGACGAGAAACTTGAACTCTTTCGGGGCCGATGTGGGTTCCGGCAATATATGCCTAACAAACCAGCAAAATATGGAATCAAGATTTTTGCACTGGTAGACTCAAGAACTTTTTATACTTCTAATATGGAAATATACTGCTGTACACAGCCAGATGGTCCCTTCAAGGTCAGTACTAGTCCATCTGACGTTGTGAAAAGATTAATTCAAAGACTGCATAAATCTAGCAAAAACATTACTACAGATAACTGGTATACGAGTTATCCACCAGCTGCGGATCTTCTAAAAGAAAAGCTGACACTTGTAGGAACAATGCGGAAAAACAAAGGGAAATTCTCTCTACTTTTGTTACTTCTAAGGAAAGGCAAATATTTTCTACACTTTTTGGTTTTGAAAAAGATAAAACATTAATTTCTTATGTTCCTAAAAAAGGAAAAACTGTTCTTATGCTTTCAACATTACATAACGATGATGCTATAGATGATACTACTGGAGAAAAGAAAAAGCCAGAAATGATATGTTTTTATAATATGACTAAGAGAGCAGTGGATACGGTAGACGAAATGGCAGCAAGTTATTCAGTTGCCAGAATAACAAGGAGAAGGAAAATGGTAATTTTTTTTTTTTCTGCTCTGAATACTGCTGCAATAAATGCTCGAATCATATTGCTTTCAACTGCTAATCCACCAACCAGATATAGAAGCAGACGCTTGTTTTTGAAGGACTTAGCATTAGAACTTATTAAAAATAGTATTGAACAAAGATCAGATAATAATACGTTAGCGAGAAATTTACGTACGGCGTGCAAAAGAAGAGCAGAAGTTTCTACGAATAATTCAAACGAATCTATGAAATTCAAAATAACTAAATATAAAAGATGTGGTGAATGTCCTCGAGCTAAGGATAGAAAAACTCGAATGAGATGTATAAAATGTGAAATCTTTCTTTGCCAAGAACATATTAATATATTATGTTCAATGTGTAACCAGATAAAATAAGCATTGTGCATTAGAGATGCAACAAAACTTAAAGGTATGATGTCTGTTTTGTTATTATTTTCATTTATTTTTATTTTAACTCTATAAGCTTAATATTGGAAATTAATTTTTGGTAACCTAAGGTTTATTCACGTATAATAAATAAGAAAACTGATTTAAAACTAAATAAAACCTTTTTTTTATCTTATTTTAAATATTGGAGTATGTGAAACCCCACATGCCCGCTCAAGTAACTTTTCTTGGTGCGCCTTCCGCCGGGTTAACCCCCTACACACGCAACAATATTTAAAAATAACCAGGGATAATATAACACTTTTCTGTTTAACAGCATTATCACACATTGAAAATTAATTGAAACAGGAATATCTATTGATATTTGGGTCACAATGTATAACAATGTATCATTCCAATATTTCCAAAAGACTGATTTAACACAAACAACTCTGCTACTCTAAAAGTGGCTTTTTTTTTTTAAAGGAAGTGTTAGAATATAGAGAATAAGGGTTTATAATGGGTATGAATCAGTTTTCACACCTCTTTATGAAATGAATTAGAAAGTTTCTGAACTGTAGAATATGTATAGGGATATCATGATATGCTGTAAGAAACAATGATTTGATAGAGATTATATAAAAGATATCCCTTTAAAATACTTAGCAAATTTTGTGCTTTAATCCCTTCAAAACATATAGCAAATATTCTTGATCACAACATATAAAAATAAATAAATAAATTAAAAAAAATATTGTTAACCACTTAATTAGGAATTGGTATTATTTTGATTCCTACATCCAAACAGATTTTTCTAACGGAAGTTAAATCAAATTTTATAGATAAAAATGTTGATACAATTATTAATTACATAACTGTGTTAAATGAAACCACAAATAAGAGATGGCAGACAGAATAACAGAAGCACTTTGATGAAAAGTGTGGCTTTTGATTCAGACATAGAAAGAAATTTATTATTGACAGAACTTGATAGAAAACAAGACTATTAAATCACACACAATGACAGATTTAAATTTGCACGTTCATAGACATAGTAACTTGCAGAATTTTATTTTTAGCATGATTAAAAGATCAAAAGCTGTTATCATTTAAAATCAAAGACAAGGCGTGAGAAAAAGACTCTATAATAGCCAAGAAATATGTAGGCAAATTTGATTATTTTCTTCGAATTTTAATTTCTGAAGAAGCTCATACTTCTAACAAAAACAGATTTTGCTCTGGGGATAACAATAAACTAAACATTTTTTAACATTACACAAGTATGCAGAGTTATGCTATTATCTAGAAGATGGTTTTTCATATGATATATAAAAACATTTATAAAATATGTGAACAAATGTTTTTATAATATAAATCTCTGGATGCACATTGAACTAAATTTTAATAATTTTCAGTAAACCTTTTAATTATTTAAAATTGCATTTAATTATTAAATTATATAAGTTCCATATTACAAAAAATACCTGTCTGTAAGCCTACAAAACAAATTTAAATACGATGATAATGAAACAAAAAGGCACACTAAGATTTGTCTTTCGGGGCTAACATGCCACATTTAAACCCTACAATTGTGTAATGTAGATGACAATTTTGAAATTGATGAGTCTTAAATTGTGAAGTGGTGAAATTAAAATTTTAGCTAAGCAGAGACAAATGAGAAGCTCGACTGGAGTGAGCAAAGAATAAAAAGAAAGTAAAGTACTTTTATTTATTCTTAGAATAGGGTCAGCAAACTCCCCATCCCCCATGAATATAATATTGAATCATAAACAACTTGTAATTTAATCAAAAACAATTATAATATAAAGAAATTCTGTCATATCACAGAGTAGAGAAGGAAAAGCCTGGTGCTGCAATCTGTTGCCATGGTACCCTCAGTATTATATACCGGTCTTAAAATCATATAAGTAATCTTTTAATTATCATATCTGATTGAAATGCAGTAAATATATAAGATTCAGCATGTGTACATCATATATTTACAGATTTTTAATTTTTTCTCCTTCTCCAATAGAATTTATGTATTTTCAAACATGATACCTTGGAGCAAAGCATATTAATTTCCTAACTGCAAAATATTGAGCATTCACAGGGTAGTGCTGCCATTTAGAATCAAAAGGAAACATTTGAAACTTATGATTACAGCTTTTAGTGCAGGAAAATTAGCATTTTTAGGAGGTTAAAAAATTGATAAACATGCGGTATATTTTATAGACAAGTGCCCTTTGAAGGGTTAAAAACATTTATGTGCACAATTACACATAAATCTATTCATATCATAACAATCTATTACATACCATCTTGCCGTAATGGAGGTTTCTTATATATTTCAAAAGCTCCAGACTGTAAAATTAAGAAAGAAAACATTATTGCAAATGAAATAATAAATTAATTGCAGTAAAATTCTGCAAATAAATTAGACCTACAGGTTTCCCAGTCACAAAAAGGAAAAAATTGTATTAATGTTCCCCAGAATAAATTCCATGATATATTTCGACCATAAAAAAATGTGACAAAATACTGTTCATTAGATACTGTGAAACTACTTTCGATTTTGGAAAGGTTTTGATATCGCAAAATAAATACAGAGGAAATTCAAAAGAAGTCACTTTTATTTGACAACAAAAAAACTAGAAATCAAATCAGTATAATAAATAAATGCTACAATGCACTGAATTCAAAGTACATTTACCTTCAAATGCAATGCACTATCAGCATCATCAAATTCTGTAAAATCTGCGAAATCTGCACTATCACTTACAGGATGTTCATCAGGGTGGAGAGCATTCTTCTGTGGTGTAGCCTGGAATATACATATACTGAATACATAAAGGTTTTCAAATAAATACATACACACTAATATTTTATTTTTTGAAAACTGTGCTACCATATTCAATGGATTAAATGATAAACTGACTATACGGTACATCAAAAGTAATTAAAAAAAATTTTGAGAGCAAAAATTCATATTTTAATGTAGGTAAAATTTAAAAAAAATTCACATTATGAAACCCGATTACAAAGGTTCATAAAACAATTCGTTGAAGCCTTGTATTCGATTCTCAACTAGTATCTTCTCATTCTTATCAGTAAATCAAGAACTCTTTTTTTAAATCAATGGACTGTACCAAAGTGGCAATTCTACTAAATTTTTTTCTTTTGGAAGTAGACTATAGGTTAGGACAACCAACCTTTTGGCAACAGTTCCCAAAGAGCTTCGAGTAGGATTTTCGCTTTGGTGCAGATCATTAAGAAAAGGGCCATTACTGACATTAGAATATGGCCATAATGATCTTTTTGAACTAAGTACCTTTTTTGAAGCAAACTCTAAATAAAAGAATGGCAAGTTATTAAAAATTAGCTAATACATTATCATGGGAAGGGAGCTTTTGTCAAAGCATTTCTTTTAACAGAC
>KK114556.1:24991-61090 GCA_000611955.2 Stegodyphus mimosarum
GTAGAAATTAAGTTTTTAAAACGTTCCAGGACACTGGCACAAATACGTGACAGTCGGGACTAAACGGGAAAACGCTCTGGCACGCCTGCGTGTCAGCCGGGAAGTGAGTGTGTTCGTTGCTGGCACGTAGACGTGACAATCGGCGCGAAGGGGTTAATCTTACACATGCATATATAAATGCAGTGAAAGGAAGTGATATTTAAATTTGACTTAAAATAGAAATTGTAAGGATTTAACTATTAGCTTACAAGTAAAAATGGACAATAAACTGGAAAACTCTAATGCTTAAATGAAAAGGTTAAATTAAAAAACTGAATTTTATGAACAAAAATATTTCTTCCATAAAATAATATTTAAATGCAAATTTTAATGTTAAATAAAAAAAAAAAGACTCAGATGAGATATAAGTCATTTATAACAAATCACAATAAAAAGAGGTATGTTTATACACTAGTTATGGATGGATGGCAGTAGCAGCGATAGCAACCACAAAATTAAGGGCACAAAAATATGGAAATTTGCATAAATATGGGATACAGTAAGATGTCCTGTGCATATGTAACTTCTAGATTGCCAAAGTTATTTGTCATCTGATAGTGCTGAAAAGAGATTGATTTGATACACACTGACAAATGTTGTTCAAAAGCAAAATTTAAATGGAAGGAATCAATTGACGAACTTGCAACTTTCAGGATGTCTTCCCGAGATACTACACTGACCTACTGAACAACTTCCGACCTGAGTTAGCCTTGAGGCAACTAACACAATAAGTTACTACCCAGAGGTGGGACCATCTACTATTTGCCAGCCACAACCTCAGGTCAGAGCCAGAGTAGATCAGTAGGGCATTTATTGTCAAAATTAAAATTCGGGAGGTTACAGTTATACAATAAATAAAAATTGATTAGGTACATAACATATATTGAAGAGTACGTCTAATGTGATATACAAATGTTTTACAAAAGCGTAGTGACATGACAGTAATAAGCTGCCATTTACAAAGGCAAACATTGGAACACTACATAAAATAATTTTACATTATACATTTTACAATAAAAATGGCAGAAGAGTCTCAATTTTAAAAAAGAAAATCGTAACAGTTATACTACCAATTGTTACATATGAATGAATACATTGATTGGGCATGCTAAATGCAAAGATACATAAACAAAGAATCGAAAGTACCAAATATAAAGTATTAACACACTCTGCCTTTCGATAAGGTAGACCGATTTACAACAAAACTTATCCGCGAAACAGAGCATGTACTATGCACTACAAACAAAAACATTAAAACTGAAACTGATACATTAATCAAACATGCTACTGAGATACAATAAAATCCGTCTGCCAGTTAGAGCATGTATCATGCATTATAAAGTACATAGACCACAAACAGGTACATACATAGACATTAAAACTGAAGCTAAATAAATTACATTTTACAATCAGACATCTGATTGGAAAACAAACCAGGCACCTGTCGCGAAAATTTATATAAGTACTTAGAAAGGACAAGTTACGAATGTGGATACATTGCTACTCAGATGATTTTACATATAACCATATTACTGGCATGACTGAAAAAAAGGCAACAAATAACAGATGTTGCTAGGGAGTTTGAAGTCAGCCGCAGTGTTGTTTCAAGGCTTTGGAAAACAAATAATTTCAAAACAAATGGAATGTGTAGCAAATGTCCCGTAGATGTCGTGTTTGCAATACAAAGTATGCAAAAGAAGAGTACATAGTGCTATCGACAAAAAGGAACTAGTGCAGCACAGCTAGTGAGGTAGCAAATCAGTCACTTTCTGCCACTGGCAAGCGAGTCGCCTCAAAAACTGTAGCCAGACGTTTGCATCAAGGAGTACTATATGCCCACCATCCTCCCTGTTGTGTGCATTGCATTGTCTAGATGTCACCGTTTTCAGTGGTGTTTTCAGCATCACAATTAGAGGAAAGATGACTGGTTTTCTGTACTATTCTGAGACGAAAGTATGTTTGACCTGTCATCACACTGTACATGCCAATTGATCTGGCATGAGAGTGGCATTGCTTATAGTCCAGCAAACATAGGAAAGGGACCGATATCCTACATGTAGTATGAATGGTATGAGCTGGAATCATGATCAACAGCCACACATTCTCTATGTGCTTCCAGCTGGGATATGGCTGGCCATTAATGATAACACATTAACGATGTTTTGCTGCCTTATGTCTGCACGTTCCATGTTGCTGTTGGTGATTTGTTTTCATGGATGACAACACAACATATCATTGAACAGTCGCTGTCCAGGAGTCTCTAGAGAGTGATGATATTTAAGAGCTTGTATGACAAGCATGCTCTCCAGATATGAATCCCATTGAAAATGTTTTGGATACTCTGGGGGAGGAGTCTTGCTGGTCGATAATGCCTTCCAATAAACACAAACACCCTCATTCAGGCACCGACAGAGGAATGGGATAAATTACCTCAGCAGCTGCTGGATAATGTTGTGCAAAGCATGAAACGACGTGTGGAATCTTGCATTGCCCTCCATGGTGGCCATATCCTGTACTGACATCTTACACAAGAATGCCTGCAGACGGTAACTGCATATTTTTCACTTTAACGTATCCAGCTTTCAAACTTCTCAAATCTAACTTTTCAAAGCCTGAATTTCAGAGCACAACAAATTATCTTTACTATTATGCCCTAGTATTTTGACATTATTTCATTTCACTTGGTATCCAACAGCACTTATTTTTTACATGCTATATAACCGTCTGTTCTTAGCAACTGTTTAGAGTATCAGCACACTATTAACAAATGAGAGCTATTTCAATATAACATTTATCAAGAAATTCAAGCTAAGGGGGAAATTAAAATTTAATATGGAATTTTACTCAGTTACTATTTAGCTACTATTCAGTTTATTCTGTTACTGAGGAAGGGGTCCTCATTAATGAGAATTTCATGAATTCACAATTTGAATGCTGAATCTAATTACTGATTGAAAGGAAACTGCATTTTTAGTAGTTGGCTTATAAAGAAAGAATTTTGCTGAAACTACATTTTTAATTCACATTTTTCTAATTATGCTTTTTAAAAAAACTGATTTATATTTCTGCAATAATTATAACAAACAATATTATAAATAAATGGTATATAATGCCATGTATCAGAAAATAATATTCAAACAGTCACATTATTTCAGTTTTAAACATTTAAATACAATCCAATCATACAGAGTTGACCGATGCCCGATTTCAATAATAACTATGAAATTTTACTGGGATTGTTTAAAAATTCACAGCATAGTACAAAACACCAAATCTTTTATAAATGCATAATAATATTGAATGAATCCTATACCCAATTTATTTAAATCTAATGAGGAACTTCTGATATGATTATGCTTAGGCCTTGGTGGCGGAGGAGGTGGTGGCTCTTTTTTTGGACCTTGAGGAAGACTAACAGCAGGTTGAGATGAGAAGTTGCTGGCTTTAGAGGCATCACTAGTACCAGAAAACGAACTGAAAATATTGAAAAATATTAAAATGAAGTAATACTCATAAAAGAAAATTATATCCTACAAAAAGCAGAAAAAAAAAGCCAAAAAATATTCCATATTACCTTCTTAAATAATCTGAAATGGCATAAATTTGGTTATCTAATTACAGTTCTATTAAATCTTTCTTGTAATCTTTTCATGATTTTGAGTTAAAAAGAATACATTTAGAAAATTTTGTTTATTTGCAGATAATATATGCAAAGTAATATCCTCTTTATTTGAAATAACCTATTAAGAGCTATTCAGAACAACCTTTTTATAAAAATAGGAAATAGCTAATTTCTGAAAATATCATTTTAACATACTTCCCATAAAATAAGCATACAAACCTCCCCTGCAAACTTTTTATTTTAAATCTCAAAATAATTTATTTCTATAATTATGGAAGAGTAGGATTCTAAACTTGCATTTTATTACTTTTATCATTTTTTATAGTATTAACATTCAGTACGTGAAATTTGAAATAGAATAATGAAAACTAATCTTTATGTAGTTAAATATTTTTAAGTAATCACAATAATAATAAGAAAGCACCTTATAAAAGCATCAAATAACTTTTATTGATAATTAAGTTTCAGTTAAACAGAATTTTATTGAAGATTAATAATCAAATATATTAACATGTTCCCTTCTTTTTAAAATTAAATACAGCATTTATAATTAAATGGTAAAACTCTTGAGCATTCATTAAGCATCGTTATGTGCTATGTCCATGTGTACTGTTACCATGACTTGTCTGACCTAATCAGAGCAGGCCTACGAATTTTATAATGGCAACGAGTACAAGGTTGTGTCTGTCATTGACAACAGCCTTGAACACCATACAAGTGAGGGTCTGACTTTACTCAGTTCCACCCTAATTTTGAAGGAAAGCACCCCAGGGAAGAAGTCCAAAGGTCTCTCACCCTCTTTTCCTACCACCAACTTCTCAAGAACACTTTTGGCTTGCTATATATTTTGAGCGTCCCCATGCCATTCACATACACACACACACTATACATTTACAAACACCCACGTCTTCTCTGAGATTTGAATCTGGGCCCTTTGGTAAGGCAGTCCTTAACCACTTTCTCATCTGAGCTATGTTCATACAGATATCTGTAAGTAAGGGTCAGATGGGCCAAAAAGGACTTCAAACTTTATTCAGAAGAATACAGGGTTGGCACTCAAACAGGAGAATGAATTTCCCTGACTCTTCCAGGTTTTCCAGGTGTGTTTTAAGAAAAATTTATCAACTGGAGTCTATCCGTGTAATGCGTTGTAATGCTTGTTTTGTAATTAAAGCAAACTCCATTGGAACACAGCAAACTTTATTTAATAGATCAATTTCATAACTGCAACATATAAGTCGAAGAAAAGGTAACATCAAACATTAACAGCCAAAACGTATTCTATCTCTTTTTAAATTAAAAATCATTATCTTACTTCGTGCGAGAACCGCACGCAGCTCTCGTGTTGGCGTTTCAAACATTGCCATTTATTAACAGATATATTTCAAATTCAACTATTTCAAAAGTACAAGATTATTATTGCAACAATATCTAAAGCTGTTACAATCTCTCCCCCAACGGAGAAACTTTTCCGAAGGAAAAGTTCTTGAACGCGACTTTTTAGATGACTTTTCATATTTTCTTCGACTTTTTCCATGCGACCTTGATCGTGAAAGGAAAACTAACTTGGATGGTGTTACAGATCGGCTGGGTGACCTCGCCTTTACTCTTTTATCTCTGCTTACACTTCTACTTTTATGGCGATAGCCAGAAGAACTCCTTCTGTGACGATCATGGCTCCTAGATCGACTATGTGAGATACTCCTCTTGTGACGGTGTAATCTTGACCTAGACCTTGTACGAGAACGATGTCTAGAACGAGGATAGTATCTATCTCTTTCAAGTTCAGGACAATCACGAGCCCAATGTCCTGTCCGTCTACAGCGATAACATTCTTCACTATTCTGACGTGATGATCGTCCATAACTCTCTCTTCTATAACTTGAACTTCGCTGATATTTAGAACCACCCCCTGAGCGATAGGATGGCCCTCTAGCCCATTCCCCAACAATGCTCTGGCCTCGAATTTCTCGTCCATTTTCATACTTTATGGCATCCTCTGCATCTCGTCTATCATCATAATCAACAAATGCATATGCCATGCCAGTCCTTCCAGAACCTCTTCTTCCTGATGTTCCATACATTCCGTATTTGACATCGCATCTTAGAAGCCGGCCATATTTTTCAAAAACTTGTTCCGCATCTCTTTTCGTTTGAGCTCTAGTAGTCACTGTATTAACCTGGTGAGAGTGATTTTCAGGTTCTTTTTTTTCATTCAGTAGTGCAGCAGTTCGGTTGCCTAATAAATACCTTCCTTTGTCGAGTTCGTTTCCAATAATGGCAGCCTTGGTTATTACATGTCCGAGATCGCAGTTTAGTTCGACTTCAGCCAAGGGTAAACAGGTTGGATTTAAATCTAATGGTTGTTGCACCCACACTTTTTCACCTGTCAGCATTTCTGGCGTGATGTATTTACGACAAACTATATCAATACTAGCACCTGAATCTCTTAATATAGGAATTTTGTAGCCATTTACGTATCCAATACTAGTATAAGGTAACAGAAATTCATCGTCCGGTCTTGAACTAATTCTGTTTAGATTAGCAGAAGATTCAGTACTATTCTTAAGTTTTGGACACTGAGGTCTTAGATGCTGATAGGACCCACAGTGGTAACATTGCAGTGACTTTCGTTTTTCATATTTATCATCTGGACGTGGACTACTAGGTTGATAGATCTTGCTTCCCGAATTAAACTTTGAAGGCCATTTATTTTCAGCATTATTTTTATCATCGGAATTTGTTTTACTTTGAGTTTTTGGATTGTATTTCCCTTTCCGCCGATCGGCTGCAAGATTTTTTTGGAAGTTTCCACGGACGTTTTCGTAGGCATCAAGTTTTTCGGCTAATTTCTTGGACGAAATCATTTCTACCCATTCGTCAAGAAAATGATCTCGAATTTCAGGAGGGACTCGACGCTTAAGCTGATCAATCACCATCAAGTCCAACAACTGTTCAAAACTCTCAACTCCCAAACCAGTTACCCATTCCTTGCAATAATTTTCTAATTCATAGCTGAAATCCACCCATGTTGATTCGGTACTTTTTTGATGCTTCATGAATTTCTGCCTAAACCTTTCAGGACTTAATTTAAAACGCTTTAGCAATAAAGTCTTCACATGTTCATAATCTTTAGCTTTATCAGAGGGTTCTCTAGCTATTATTTGTGTTACTTCGTAAGGAAGTAGTCCTAGCAAATGAGATACAAATTCTTCTTTATCAATTTGAGCCCATTCTGCTTGCCTTTCAAACAGTGATAAATATAGACTGATATCTCCTTCTTTGTCGTCAAATTTCTGCATCAGATGTCGCAATTCCGTTTTCGCCCGGACCTGTCCGGTGGTTTGAGACTTTATCTCAGCTTCAAGTTTTAATCTCTCTAAATCATATTGTTCTTTCCTTCTTCGTTCCTCTACTTCTTCCTGTCTCCTACGTTCCTCTACTTCTTCCTGTCTCCTACGTTCCTGTACTTCTTCCTGTCTCCTACGTTCCTCTACTTCTTCCTGTCTTCTACGTTCCTCTACTTCCTGTCTCCTACGTTCCTCTTCCTGTCTCCTACGTTCTTCTTCCTGTCTCCTACGTTCCTCTTCCTGTCTCCTACGTTCCTCTCTTTCTTCCCTCTCTTTTCGGTCCTCTATTATCGTGTTTAAGACTTCTTTGACGAATACTTCGTCATAATCTCTGCTCTCAATAATTTTCTGTTTCAGATCAACTATTTTCAAATCAGCAGTCACCTGAACACCTAGTTCAGTTGCGAGATTCTGCAAATCCTCCTTACGAGCTCTTCCTAAGAAAGACATTTTTTTCTACTTCTTAAGTTTACGAACACCCTGTTCTTTACGCTTCCTCAAAATAGCTCAACTTAATTGCAATAAATAAATAAAGTGCTCTGGCAACAAGGAATTAAATGCACTTGTTTAAATGCTCAGAATAAGCAATACCACATTTATTCCGAACAACCTATGACTGTTACCATCAGTTGATATGCAGTGATGCACCATAAAATAACATACAATAATTTACGACTCAAATATATATGTAAAAATGCAAGATAAACTTGAGTATTAAAGTTCAATGATGAACACTTCAAACTATCGAAGTCCAATGATGGACACTTCAAACTAAGTCCAATGATGGACACTTCAGACTAAGTCCAATGATGGACACTTCAAACTAAGTCCAATGATGGACACTTCAAACTAAGTCCAATGATGGACACTTCAAACTAAGTAAGGAATAGTAAACTGAGTTTAGAACACAGAAAACTTTTGCACAGTTATACTAAAATTTGCAACGATGCAAAACACATTTTCGTATGCTTTTCTGCAGTGTTTAAAATCAAAATTCGTTCAAATAACTTTATAATATCGTTTGAAATTGGGAATAAAGAAATGCTATACCTTGCTTTCCAGGAGATGTGCTTTCATTTCAAAAGCACGCACGATTATTCTATCTCGCCGGTGCCTCCAAAAATAATTAAGACTGTAATGCTTGTTTTGTAATTAAAGCAAACTCCATTGGAACACAGCAAACTTTATTTAATAGATCAATTTCATAACTGCAACATATAAGTCGAAGAAAAGGTAACATCAAACATTAACAGCCAAAACGTATTCTATCTCTTTTTAAATTAAAAATCATTATCTTACTTCGTGCGAGAACCGCACGCAGCTCTCGTGTTGGCGTTTCAAACATTGCCATTTATTAACAGATATATTTCAAATTCAACTATTTCAAAAGTACAAGATTATTATTGCAACAATATCTAAAGCTGTTACAGCGTGTTAGCTGTGCTGAGAGGTAAATTACCCTAAGCATCACTATTATAACTATAATAGGAATTGTTTTCTCCACTGAAGATTGAGATTAGAATCTGCTCAATCTGGATTAAAAAATGTCTTTTTTTTTTCCAGATATTTTGCAGCTAAACGAAAGAACTATTTAATGATATTTTAAAATAAATTCAGGTATTTTATATTTATTTACCAGCATACATAAGTAAAAAATATGTGCGCCAAAATGATCTGTTTACCACTCATCATAGTGTTGGCAAATCCAGTGTGTAGCATACTAGGTAATGCTATAATGCTACATGCATATGCTTATTTAGCCAAGGTACGCTTTAAAAAGCTATGTTGATCTAACATGAAGGGCCATCACATTAGAAACTATCAGCTAAGTTCCAGCCAGGAAATCAGTGCAGGGCCTGTTAGCTGTAGTAGACAAGTATCTTATCAAACATTGCCTGAATCTCACTCCTAGGAGACAAGAGTTTAACAATATGTATACTAGGATTAAATTTTAACTATGATTTTGTTTTATATGAGAATGGCAAGGTATTTTCTTTCGTTCAACATGCACTGCACATGTGAATTTCTCGATTCTTAAGGTTATTGGAAACCAAAGTTGGTGGAAATTTGCTTTGCCTTTCTAAAAGACAATCTGATTGGAGCTCCAAAAATTGGTTCTACGACAGCTGCCCGAATGACGCTCATGCGATTTTACTAAGAAAGTGATCGCTTCTAAAGGTGGCGTAAAAATAGTTTTTTGGGGGAATCGCCGTATGAAATTCCCTGACTTTTCCTGGGTTTCCAAGTTTTCCAGGTAGAGTGGCAACACTGAGAATAATAGATCTCACACTAAGATAAACAGTTATAAATAGCTCATTAAGAAAATCTAGGATAAAACAAATTTCTAAAAGTGAAAGGAATTCTGCATACAACAAAACTACTTATGGAGCAAAATCTAAAACAATAATTGCTGAGGAGAAAGCTCAACATTGTAAAGCAAAAGTTTCAACCCAATCACTCCTAAATTCATTGACTGACAGCATTTAGACCCTTCTATTTAAAGGCTGTTCAAGGAGGAAAGTAGACATTTCTCAAAATTTAAAAAATCATTTCTAGAAATTCAAAAATATGTTATAAATGAGCTAAAATAAATAGAGAGAGGAGCCAAAACATTATGATCATCCGCATTGTTTTCAATGAACTCCTCTGGATGACACGGAGGACACGTGATTAAGTGGGAATACTGCTGTTGGAGAAAGAAATGAATCTTGCACTTCCTTCTGTGAGTGATGGGAAAGGCTGCTGATCTAAGTGAATTTGACGGAAGGCAGATTGCAATGGCCCAAAGACTCGGAACAAGTTATCTCCACAACTGCACAACTGGTAGGTCATTCACAATCTACCATTGTTGATATTTATGTCTTATATAAGTGGATATAAGATAGTGAAACCAGCAGTAAACACCAAGGTGTTAGACTTCCACGCATTATCAAAGAAACATGATGCCGGATACTGGTGTCATACATGGTGTCTGTCTTCCCAACTGGAAATGGAGTCTTCCAGCAACACAATGCCTTACGTCACAAGGCTCGAACTGTATTGGAGAAGTTCGAGGAGGATAAGGATGAATTCTAAATAATGTCCTGGCCACCTAACTCGACAGATCTTAGCCCCATAGAGCACATTTCAGATGTCGTGGACCAGCAGCTCAGAGCTCAAACAGTACTGCATTAGCATATCTCGACTTTGTGTGACTATTGCTTAGACATTTGGTACAATCTGTCTCCAGTCATCTATCAAAAACATGTGGCATCCATGCCAAGGTGAGCAGATGCTGTTTTGCAGGCCAAAGGTCGTATAAAGCGTTCTTAAGTATTTTGGCTTTTCAGTGTATATAAGAATACATAAAAACCGAATTATAAAAAAATACAAATATTTACAAAAATATACAGTATTATGCTTGAACTAAATTTAAGACAGATTTAAATAAAAAATGCATGAAAAATGGCAGCAATGATAATTATGCTATGTAAGATAATGACAGACTACATTATAAATGTTTTTGAATATACCTTGTACAATTCACTTCTCAGCAAAAGAAGAAGTATGCACTTAGAAAACATAAAAATCACAAAGATAATTAGATCAATTCTTATCAGTAATTTTAGTTCTCATTTGAGTTATGGATTATTTCTCTCTAGATAATGAAACTAAAAAGAGAATTTTCTAAGAAAAGGGCTTTTAACAGGTACCGTTATAAGGTATATTTTAAAAAATTGTAATGAAAAGTATTCCAATCAGTTCATAACTTTCATACCTCAAATATTTCTAAGGATGCAACTTACCTTCTCCTCTGTTCCCTGAGTGAGCAATGCACAAGCAATAAACAAAAGAACTGAAGTTTAAAATCAGAATAATGTAATGCATAGATAAGCAAAAGTGATATGTTAAAATATGCATACTTTTTTTAAAAAATAAAATTGCAAAAGAACAATCTGACTTATTGATATTTTAAAGTGTAATGGTTAAAACTTAAAATGGCTTCAACTAGAAAGCAAAACACAAAAACAGTGATAAATAAAAATACAAAAACACTTCTGATAATCCATTTTTGTAATGGTTCTATAATTGAAATCTCAGCAAATTGTAAAAAATGTTTTCAAAATATACATAAGCAGTCCCTGGAATATACATGAACTTAACACACATTAAAGACTTGGGGGGGGGGAGACCTTTTAAAATGTACACAAATATTTCGAGTACTTTGAATTCTAATTAATTGGAGCATTCAATAATGTATGTTGTATAATTCAAATATAGCAAACTCAGTATGTCACAGAAAACATTACAACACATAGAAAAAGAAAAAATGAAGCTACCAAAAATGCCAAAAAATATGCCTAAAATATTGGCCCTGTGCTTTGCAGTATTAAACTACAGCTTTTACTTTCTTTCTCATTTGGACATGCATCAGAAAAATCACTCTATTATTTTAGTAAAATGGTTATCCCTTCTACTTTTAAAATGCTTTTTAACTGCGAACATCAAACTACTTCAAGCAATAGATAACGCTAGTTCCTTGGATGCACCACAAGGAGAATTATCAGCAAAGCAGCTTTTAAATTTAGACAGAATATAAATCATAAACCTGCTCACAAAAAAAAAAAAAAAAAAAAAAAAGAGAGAGAGAGAGTAAAGAATTTTTTACACAACTAAGCCATCAACAGTCACAAAATCCGCAAAAAAATGAAGTTCGAGAAATCCATATTTCCAATAATGTATCACATTTTTGGTGAAAAATTGCTAAGAGATTGAAGAAGTTTGTCAATGAGGTTTAATGACAAGGGATAATTTTATCTTGAAGTCACCTCCTTTGCTTCATGATCCAATACATCACAAGTTATGAGAATTTTTCATGATTCAAAATTAACAGAAAAAGAAAGAAGGTGCTCTACAGACTGCAAGACTTAAATGTTGTAAGATATATAGTATAAATAATTCTAAGAGCAATAATATTCATAATTGTTAGTATACATAATCTAATATTTACATATTTTAGGTCTGGATTACTAAAAGAGTGATGCTTTCAGTTCATGGTTACTAATACATCTCTAATACCAATATCAGATTTCCCTTTCTTCAGAAACATTACTTGTTGACTTCGTAATTCTCAGGAATTTTGGATTTATTTTGGTGGCCCAAATAACCAGATAGTATGCATTTCAGGGACTGATTACAGACAGAAAGGAATAAATGAAGAATCACATACTTGTTATAGCTTCTTAAAGATACATATTACATACTTTCTTACATATAAAGTATACATATTAATTAAGGAACGTGATAAATTTGTTTAAGGTATTGATAGATTTTTTAACGAAATTTGTTTTCAAGGCACCATCATAAGTGATTTCAACTTATCTCGTGCTAACAGGCTTTTTCAATCCAAAACAAATTTATTAGCTTTATCAAGGAGAAACAAGCCAATAAAAAATCTGAAGTTAAATATACTTTTTCTTCAGTAAATAGGTTATGGGATTTCAATGTGAACAACTTAGTCTTTAGTACACCATTTCCTTACCTGACTTTGCTTATTAATTTAACGTATCATTAAACTGTTACAAAAAGGAAAATAGATCAGTAATTTAATTTTTCCTCATGGTTCTTATATTTTTTATGAAGCAAACAGTATGATCTATGTCAGACTACAGCAAATCTCTTGCAGCAATCACCTCTTTCTGAAAGTGAAGAGCATTTCTGAGAATATTGGGGAGAAGTAATATTAAATAAATTAAAAAAAAAAAAAAAAAAAGAGGAAAAAAAAAAAAAAAAGAGGCAATGTGTTAGACAAATAACAACTGAAAAGTACAAGATCAGAGCATAAATTTCACTATGAAACATAGGGGCGATAATTTTGTTATTCTGGAATGCATAACTGCTAAGTGTTATCAAAATATGTTAGAACACAAATCATTATCCTTGCTCATCCTGCTCGAACAAATAGACTTTAATTTATGATAAAAGAATTTTTTATTAACAAGCCAATGACCCAAAAAGCTCAGCTAAAAATATTACAACATTTCAAATCTTGGAAATGCCATAAGATAGCCCATATCTCAATTCCATAATTCAACTTTTCGTCAAGTGTTAAAACTAAAGAATTAAAAAATACATACCTGGATTGAATACGTCCACTAATTACATCGATACTAGATTCTGAAGTTTGGGATGGTAAAGCATTACTAAGTGAAGGACCTACAATAACACAAAATTATAAATTTGTTGTCTTATAACAAAATTCAGCATATATATCTGCAAAAATTAGACACAAGTACATTTATATCATACCAAGGGATTTCCTAGGAGCAGGCACCTGTGTTACTGTGGAGGAAACCTGATCTGATTTTAAAGCATCTTCACAAGCTTAAAAAGAGAGAGAGATTAATAACTGAAAATGGAAAAACTAACATAATAAAATTATGGTATCTGCTGATTATCCTGACACCCACCCACTGATTACACTGCCAAAAATACCATCCGTGATTTCGATTTTCAGACTTTTTTATGAAGTTATGAAGGTAGAGACAAGTTGCAGAGAATAATAAGTCTGATCAACATTTTGAAAGGAATTGTCCAAAAAAAAAATCCCATTAAAAAAATCAGATTTCATTGACAAAATATGCCAAAAGTTTATTCTCAAGGTATTGCAGGTACAGAATAACAAGCAGTACAAAATTTACTATTACTAATAAATGCTTGCAGTGCACGCACAGATAAAAACTAATAATAAAAATTAACTGCAGAGTAAAATGCACTATTTACTAAAATGTCTTAAAACTTCAGAATTAATACTTTTGTCAATATTCTATATGATAAAAAACTTAATAACATCTTACTTGTTTGTTCTTTCTCACTATATGCAGCTTGACGCTCAGGAGATAGTCGAAGGGCTACTGGATGAAGTATTTTTGGATCCTATTAAAATAAAGTACACCTTTAAGTATTCTCACAAAAATATCACACTTAAGTGTTCCTATCTATTCTGTTGAATTACTTGAGTCTCTTAACTAATTAGTTCTGTCAGTTTTAGTGCTAATAAAATTACCTACAAAATATCTTCCCTAAATAAAGATTTTTACACTCATAAAAATGAGCTTTACACAATCTAATCATCCCTAAAACATTAAAAAAGTTCTCATGAATATATTCAGTCCTTTAACTTCTACAGATGATGCAAGAGAAGAAGTGATAATTCCTTCATTCATCATTCAACAGATAGTGATTGATTATCATTTCCTCTCTCACTATTATTTAATTTCATTTCTTCTACTTAAGTGACACAAAAAATAGCTGTGACGTACATTTTTGCTATTTAATGAAAAGGGATTCATGTCAGTATCCCTTGAAATGCACAATTTTTTTCTATAAAACTAATAAAGTTAAATTAAAAATGCCAGGGTTGCCACTCAACCAGGAGAATGAAATACCCTGACTTTTCCAGGTGTGTTTTAAGAAAATTCCAGTCTATCCACGTGATGCACTTTAGCTGTGCTAAGAGATAAATTAATTATGGTACCACATGAAAACAGAGAAATTTGCCAATTACATATGACATATATAATCTACAAAGCATTTCTATTTTAACTATAATAGTTGTTTTCTCCACTGAAGATTGAGAATAGAATCTGTCTAATCTGGATTAAAAAATGTCTTTTTTTTGCAAACATTTTGCAGCTAAACTAAAGAAAAAAATCTATTTAATGATATTTTTAAATAAATTCAGGTATTTCATATTTATTTAGCAGCATACATAAGCAAAAATATGTGCATTATATTTCGTGAATGTCACCATACGGCTAGAATTAGTTTTAGGATTATGCCAGAGAAAATTTCTTGAAATTTGAAAGTATTAATTACTAATAATAAATAAATTTAGAAGGAAGAAGTAATATTAAATGATATGAATAACATTAAAATAATTAAAAACTGAATTACAATAATGAACGATATTTTGGCGAATATATGGTTAGCCTAGATGACAGATTACTACTTTTTTATTTTACTGCAAAATGACAAATAAGGCATTTATTAAAATATTAATAAAAAATATTTAAAAGATTTTGGGATTAAAATACTAGTATAAGCTACGGCCTTCGGACGATTTTGAAAATTTCCGCCAACACCAAAATGCTCATCATAATGTCGCCAAATCCCGTGTGTACCGTACATAGAGGTTAGAATAGAATACATGGAGACTATTCTAACCTCTATGGTACCTTATACTATGATTAAACAGATTTTGTTTTATACAAGAATACGTGTTTTCTTTAGTTGAACTGCACTTGCACATGTGAGTCTCGAGGTTACTGGAAACTGATTGGAGCTGCAAAAATTGGCTCTGTGCCAGCTGCCTGAATGACGCTCACACGCACCAAGAAAGTAATCGCATCCAACGTCCGCGCAAAACTCGCTTTTTGGGGGGGGGGGGATATTGCTATATGAAATTCCCTGACTTTTTTAGATTTTGACTAAAATATTTAAATTCCCTGACTTTTTATGATTTTCCCAGTTTTCCAGGTAGCATGGCAACCCTGTCATGCACAGAAAGTGCACTACATAAGACTTTTTTTTAGCATACATTTTGAACAATGTAATTTTATTACATTAATTTTATTAATATTACAGTACAGTACTTGATACATTTTTAGTACTAATAGCATTTTATTAATAATTTTTGCTCTTTAATGAAAAGGGAAATGTACATTTTTGCTCTTTAATGAAAAGGGATTCATGTCAGTATCCCTTGAAAAGCATAAAATTTTTCTATAAAACTAATGAAATTAAATTAATAAAAATTTAAAATTCAAATTGATGTGATTCTCATCCACCTATTACGTTAAACTATTTCATCATCAATATAATTTGAATTACTTTTTAAAAAATAAATACAGGCCATGCACAGAAAGTGCACTACACAAGACTTTTTTTTTAGCAAATTAAAAGAGCCATTTACATTTTGAACAATATAACTCAAGTTTATTACATTAATTTTATTAATATTACAATACAGTACTTGATACATTTTCAATACTAATAGCATTTTATTAATAATTTGAGATTTTATAAACAAATTTTAAGTACAGTGATTGTAATCTGGAAAAATTCCTTTTTCTTTCGGAAGTTATATCAAACTCAAGTAAAACAAGATAAACTACCCTTTCATCTACGCAAATATTTATTCATATTTTTAAATTCAATTTAAGACGAAACCTTATTCATTCAAATATTACATAATGCTTTTATAACATTAAATTAAAATTTTCATCAAGGCTTCTAATTAAAATTGTGCATAAACATAAATAAATTATAAATTACTTGTTCAACAGATGCAGCAGAAAAGTCAAAATTTACAGGTTTCATTCCAGGAGATGACAGAGAACTAGTCGGAGAATCATTAAACTTTGTCCACTGAAGGAAAGGAAATATTTTAAAAATAAACACTAATGCTGTAAATATTCTAATATAGCTATGATTTCAAAAATTTTCTTAATTATCATAGTTATTTGCACATTCTGCCCCATTAATAACTTTATCAAACGAAAATCAAGAGGGGAAAATTTTTCTAATAATTTAATTTCCAAAGGGTGTGGTTAAACTAGGAACATAACTAAAAAGTGTTCATGGATAAACTGACATTAAATATTGCAATATTTTCTGTATTGCAAAACCTATATGCAAACCTACATTGCAATAAGAATATAGCATCTAATAAAATATCTTCATTTATACGTCTAAGTGTCTTTAATCTCATCTCCTGTTATTGTTATCCAGTGCTACTTCCTAGGCCTTAATGCATTCAGTGCTGTTGGAACTTCTGTCTATGTCACTTGCTGTAGCTTGTCAGTCAGGGCCTTCAATAGCATTGTCATCGTCTTTGTCACCATTCCTGTTTACCTGAAGCTCTTCATTATAATTGTTCCATCAATCAAAGCCCATGCACCCGAAAATCACAAGCAGATCAATAAGTAAGATGAAAACAACCACTATGTGAATAAACCTATTTTAAAATTTAGGGAAGCTTGCTTTCTGAATGCCTTGAGAAAGGCAAAACATACGTGATTATAAAAAAAAATTCAGAATCAGCGGGATTCGTCAGAAAACACGACATGCTGCCAATCAGCACGCCAGTCTCTATGCTGATTGGCCCATTGTAGCCGCAGGCGGCGATGGTCGTGCGTTAGGGGGATCCTGTATAAAGGAGTCCGTGCGCGCAGTCCACACTGCAGCAGACGTCTACGAATTGATGAAGCACACAATGAAACACCTGTAGCTATTGACCACAGTGCTGCCAATTGTCTAGAGGAAGCTGTACGGTCCGTCCGCGCCATGCGGACCAGGTGTCTATCATCGCGAGCTGACGTCACATTTCGGGGTCCACTCCCGGATTTCCGACACTCGTCCGTCCACTGCTTCCAAACGCGCATCACTGTGCTGCTGTTACGCTGCACACGAGAGGCTACTGCACGATACGACAATCCAGCTTCACGAAGGCCGATGATTCTCCCTCGTTCAAACTCTGTAAGTTGTTCAAATCTCGCTCTCTTTCGTCGACGAGGCATAAGTACAGATTGAGTTAACGTTTACCACTAGCAGATAACCACCGATAACCATACACGCCTCGCTACAGCTGTCTATTTATTCGGATCCATCAGCCGTTCAGAGGGCGCTGCTCAGCATACGCATGCGCTACGGATTTGCAATTCTAATCATTTGCATATCATGCGCTACTTTGCATTTCCTGAAAATTTCAGCTCACTCGCGTAAGTCCTTCATGGTGTTGCAATTTTCACAAACGTGAGTGTATTTGTACATGGCTTCAATTACTGACAATGTGCCAATATTAGGAACAGGCACAGCATCTGGATATTTTGAAGCTAAATAAATAACTGTAATTAAATATCTACTGCCATTTGTTATTATCGATAAAGAGCTGCATGTGCCGAAGGTAATTTTTGAAAATACTTCTGCAATAATTGGTAGTAAAGTCAAAGAGCTTTGGCTTTATCATTAGATTTTCCCACTCTTTAACATGGATCCCAAGTTTTAACATACTCTTATTTCTTTATAGCAATTAGGCCAGTAAAAGTATCTTGTTAATCTATTTTTTTGTTTTGACGATACCTAAATGTCCAGATGTGTTATTATAACAATGATTTTATTTCATGCCTATATTTTTCAGGAACAACAATTAATTCCCTTTCACTTCCATTTTTATCTTTCTTTTTCACCAACAACCTGCTTTCTTTTACTTTGAAATCATTTGTCTTGCTGGAATTTTCATTTTTAGCTTCGCTAAGCAATGAGGCTAGATCTTTGCTTTGATGTTGAGATTCAATTAATTCTTTAGAATTAAAACATTAATTACTTTCTTAATTTCCTTTGTCTTCCTCATCAGCTTGCAGTAAGATATCTTCGCAAGTCTCAATAAACGTCAGTTCTCCCAGTTTCTCCATTTCAATGTCTATACTTTGATCTTCATCAGATCTTTTTACTTGAGATCATATCAAAACCGCATTTATCCTTTCTAAATTTAAGAATGGTTTATCATTGAGCAATTGGGCAGTTTTGTTACCCAATACATATCTGATGGGATTATTCGTAACAACAGCTGCCTTTGTCTTTATATGACCAAGTTCACAATTAATTTCAACTTCCACTAACGGTACACACTAAATGGTCATTTAAAAGATATTGTACCCAGATATATTCTCCAATCATTTTTGTGTGATCTATGTACTTTCGAAAAATAAGATCTATTGTGGCTCCTGTGTCTCGAAGAATAGGCATTTCAAACCTATTAGTTGAATTGTTAATTGTATATGTCTCTAACAAATCATCATGCAATATACCTTTTCATTCGGTTTTAAGCAAGGGCATTGAGGCTTAAAATGTTCGTATGACCCACACTCGAAACAATGTGGTCGATATCTTTTGTCATATAAATTTTCTTGGTTCTTGTTTTGGAACTGATTTCTTTGTCAGACAACTTCTTTGTTGGTGATCTTTCTGGTATTTTGAATCATCTTATTTATCAGAATGCTTAAAATAAGGCAGACAGTCTATTTTTTCACAAATTTTTCATAAGTAGGTTTAAATGATCCTTTGCTGACAGAAAATTTCGGTCTTATTATTTTTCTCACATCTTCAATTTTCTTAACCATCTCAGTAGGTGAAATGATGGTGTCCATAAAATGTTCTTCGAAATCAAGAGAAGTACGCTATTTAATTTGATCAACCAGTATGAGATCAATAAGGTGTTCAAAAGTTTTAATGTTTAATCCATTATGCCATCCTTTTAAATAATTCTTTAATTCATAGTAGAAATCATACCAAGTACTTTCAGCAGATTTTTGGTGTTTATTAAATTGATGTCGAATTTTTTCCGCACTCAATTTAAATCATTGTAACAGTAAAGTTTTTATATATTCATACTTTTTTGCGTCCTCTTCTGGTTCTTTAGCAATAAGCTGTACAATATCATGAGGCAGCAATGAAATAAGTTGAGTCACTTGAGTTTCAGCAGGTATATTCATTATTTTAGTTTGACGCTCAAATAATACCAGAAACAAGGGTTAAAATGTGGAATGATATCGTGAATTCTGATTTTTAAAGGCTGTTCATGTAACTGCGTAGTTTCTACCAGCTGTGCTCTTCCAGCCATTGCTTCCAATTGAAGTTTCTGCAGCTCAAAAGCTCTAATTAGCTTTTCTCTTTCGTGTTCTTTTTCTCTTTCCCCTCTTTTGCGTTTTTCTTTTCTTTCCCTTTCTTTCTCCTCTAATTGCAGCCAGTAGTTCTCGAGTAAATTTCTCATCATAACCGGGACTTTCAGTAATCAATTTATGAAACTAAGCAACCTTAAATTCATGTCTCACGGTTAAACTTAACTCTTCTGCTAGTACTTTTAAATCCAGTTTTCTACACCTAGCTAAGAATGGCATGTTGAACAAGTTACCTTTAACAGGCCTTCTTTTAAAATTGAATCTAAAAAATATATAACTTTTGGCGAGACTTGCAAATAGGAAATTCCCTCTAACCAATTGGAAAGAATTATTTAAACAACTTTGCCAGTTTGGCACAAAATAAAATAATACCATGCAGGCTTGATGTTTTAACTCATTATTCACAAGTCTCGTTGGCGATAACTATATAAACACTTTTGCCAACTAAGCAATGGAAATTTTCCCACGTCAGTTTGACGATTTTGCTATCTACCTTCCTGCCTAATTGGCGATAAAAAAAAAAAGACGTTACTATCTACCACATGCTTGGAAGGTGAGAACTATGAAAAGGTTTTTGGCAGTACAATAAAATCACACGTCAGTTTGAAGTTATTACTTATTTTCCACGTGCGTGCTTGGCAGTAAATTAAAAAACACAGTTAAGTTTTTTTTTTTTAAATAAATGCCAGGATGGCTTAAACATACTAATTATCAACCTAAAAATTCAATACAAATAACAGTATTGCCTAAATAATAATTTTTAAAACTTCTTTCCCACAAATATCAATTGTAATTTACGTCTAATATTTTTAGTATCAGTTATATTAAACAAAAACTTACACTATTTAAATATAAATCTGAAACGAAATACTAAAACTCAATATACAGTTTTTTATGAAAACCAAAACTTAATCTTATCTTCGGAGATCAGCAATATCCTGTTCTGACAAATCTTTGCTCAGACGCAAGTTATAGAAACAGAGAAGATAACCTTTGAATGATCCACTTCAAAAAACTGGCTTTAAAACGGCAGACTTCTGACATCCCTTTCTCCATGAAATAACAAATTCGGCAATTGGTACTAGCAAACTTGTTTACAAAATTTCATGAATTTTCTGGGATTAGGAGACCAGCACCATCGAAATTGATAACTGCAGTCTTAATTTGTAGTATCTTGGTGAAACCTCCAATTTAATAAGACTGTAATGTATTTTGCTGTTTTTATCGAAATAACAGATGAGCTTCTTAGTAAAACATAAATTTTATTTTCAATTCACGAAGATAGATAATTTAAATAGAATTCTATCTGTTATAGTTTCATACTACAGCTTACTATTACAGTTTCTTCCTTCATGAATTTTTCATACATCTACAATTGGTAAACATCTAGAATAATAATTTTAAACATTTCTATCGTTGCTCAGCAATGGTTGCACGAAACAAATAAGGTGTTGCCACTCCAATATCAAGGATAATAAATATAATTATTTGTTAAGTAATAAAATATTACAGTACCAAGAAAGTAACATGAGAGGTTTAAATGCACAGCTAAGGGGGTTGTAAATAAAATAGGAACAATATAGTTAGTAAAACATATTTTTAATGTTAAATTCAAAATTCCCTTATATTCTTACCATGTCCATGTTTAATTTTAATTAATCATTAACTGAAATGAAAACTAGACTTGCATACCGGTGTGCACACTTTAAAAATGGTGAATCGGCAAATGGGTGCTGATAATCAATATCAAGAGAGAAACTCTTCAGTGTGCATGCTCCCTTATGGGCCGGCACTGTCATCGAGATTTCTGTCTTTTTAAATAGTGGCTGAGGTGCATCATCACTATTATGTTGAAGCACAGTTACAAAGCCATAATCAAAAGCAGACAATTGAATTGTATAACACATGATACTTAATGAAACCCTGATAATTTGTTACACCGACATAGTTTAACTAATAACATATCTTCACTGTTGGACGCTGTTATTAATTTTAACCTTACTGGGAATTTTTTTTATGGCATGATGAATTTGAGTATACTATTCCTTATAATAAATAGCCCCATTCAAAGATTTTGTAAATGGTAGGAATATGCTGCAGGAACATGTGTTTTTCATTGCGACATCTGACTTGATAAAGACCAACTACTACATATTACTGCCCTTTTCATACTTCTATAATGTTATGGAAAACCCAACAAGCCACTATTTTTTCGGATGCAAAATTGGGTTTTTAAAAAGTGTCACATTGTCTGATGGCCGAGTCTAACATCTATACCTAATTTTTAGGTTTATAACTGATGGTTGATGGAAAGATGGTTTCTAATTTTTACCTCCTAAGCCAGAATGTACGAGTGATTGATGCTAGTTAAATGTGCTCACTCATTCTGACATGAACGAAATGCAATAACCCATTTTATAATTGTCTGAAACAATAACACTTCATTGCAACAGGTTCCAATCAAGGAAGCCTTGATAATTATTTCTATGCACTATTTTATCAGCCAGTAGGATTTCTGTTAAGTTCTGCAAACATGCTCTAGGATAGTAAATATGTTTTCTTCAGTTTAATTGCACACAGTAATAGCTCTCATTGCAGTTACTGTTTTCAGCACTCTTATGCTCTGACATCAGACTGACCCCTACCTCTTAATGCTGAAATAGGATCACTTTCTTATGATGCTGCCACTATTTTATTTACAATTTATGTATTTAAATAACACAAGGAATGCTTTTGGTGGCAAAAGAAAAAATACAGTATCATATAGCTCCCTACAGAGTGTTAAATATCTAAGTCTTTTAATTATTAAATATTTACACACAATAAAACTTTAAAAATGAAATCAAGATATCAACAGAATGAAAGTTAATTTTGATGCTATTTCAGATAAGTTATTATCAGAATTAAGAATGGATACAAATATTTAGTCGTATTGGATGTTCCACAGGTTTGGAATCAAGAATAAGCAACTGTAAAGAAACATCAACTAACTTCAATAGATGCCATCGAAACAGTATGGTAGAATGGATGTATCTTTTTTTTTTTAAATGTAAAATAACAGCAGATACTGGTAAGATTTAATAATTAAATAACTTAATATTCAAATTAAAATAATTCCAGATTTATGGTGTATACAATATAAACATATTTAGAAAAAATTAAAATGATATATGGCTGCAATATGCAATGAATAAAATCACATGCCATTTTCCAGCGAAATCCTTTTTTTTATTGGAAGATACATACCTCCTTACTCTGAGGTGATAAAAGCTCTGATGGAGAAGTATTTTTTGGGCTACCAACAGCATGGCTTTGAGGCAAGTTTTGTGCTTGGTTTGGAATGATATATACATCGGCTGCAGAATAGAAACAGAGGGTATTGTTATATAAAATAATCTTCAATGTCGCAACCTATTACACATTAAATAAAGCAAGAAAAACATGTTTCATTCATATTGATGATTACAACATATTTAAATTTCCACCCGCATAACAATTGGTTTCAAACTCATCTATACTGATTTATTAAAAGTACAATATTTTTTTCAACTTCTACAGCATAGATTACACAAAAGTATGATGGAAGAATTTAAACACAAACAAAGTAATGGTCACATAAAAGAATCTAAAATGAATGAAATCGGGATAATATTAAACTATTTTTTAGTTCTCACTATAATCTTTCAGCTATATTGAATTCACTTTGCAGTTTTAATCTGCTCAATGAAACAAAACTTACTAGTCACCTGACTTACATCAAGCACACACAAATTCCAAGTTCAATTTTAAAGATAACATATGGACAAAGCATCTGCGTTAATAGACCAGTACTATAAAAGCAAAGTATAAATGCATTATTAACATTATAAAAATACACTGCTGGGAAAAATAAAGGAAGAACTATACAAGGTACTTTATGTTAATTCTATTACGTGAAGTCCAATCAAAGGTAATTGCTTGATAGTCCAAGAATAGCTTTATCACAGCATCCAATGGAATTCACTTTTGGTACAGAAAAATATATTTGTGCTTTTCTTTCAGCACACGTGGAAAGGAAGATAAAGGGTACTTAAAATTCTAATTTCAAGAATTATACAAGTACTTGAATTAAAAGTCTCACATATGGAAAGTAGAATGTGTTGTGGAAAAGGCTCTGACTGATTATGAGAAAAAGTGCAACTGAGAGGATAAAAGCAGGACAAACATTGATATAGGGCTGCAAAAGTAGCCAAAAGAGTCGAAAATCTGGAACCAGTTTAAAAATACTACTCATGTATGCAGATAATCAGGTCAGGGCTGGAAACTTACATCAATGTTTCATGATATGAGAAACTTGGGTTTGTTTTTCAAACTGGATTTGACCTCGGGGAAAAAAGGGAGGGGGGAGTATTTTGCACAATACTATGTGTTTCAATTGTGTAAAGAGTTTGAATAACTTCAGTTTTATTTCAGCACAAAAAACCTATTTATTTGCAAAGCAACATTTTCAACTCTCAGTGTATGAAAACCAATGCAGGGAAAAATATTTAATTTCCTGACCCACAGCTTCCAATCTTAACATCAAAGAACATTTTTTTCAGCTAAGCTGGGATGTTGGTTATGTATTAAACATGTTACTTATCAACTGTTTGTCATGTTACAGGAAGAACTGAAACAAATAAATTTCAGTGTTTGTTTACCAGAACTTGGGAAAAGTCTATCATGAAAGGCTACAACACAAAAGAGATCCAAACTGTCATTAATAAAAACGGGTACTTCCTTATCTTTATGGCTCCCATCATAACAGTATCAAGATTATGATCAAGTATGTGTTTACTTTTTACATACAGTTCTGAGCTGTAATATTTCCACGATTGTTTTCAATATGGCATCAAAAGCATTACCTTATTCCAAAGACTTTCGGTACATGAATTCTGCAAGAAAACGATGAGAAGCTGCAGCTTCTTGCTTTTTATTTCACCACCTATCATGGATATACAGTCTTTCAACATTTTGTATGAACAGCCATTTCCGGATCCATAAAATGACGTTTATAATTCACAGCAAAGTAAGCATACTCAATTTTTCCAGTTTCTCTGTTTTGTATGCTTGCTAACAATCTGAATAAATTGTCTATCCCTCTTGTTCATGATCAACAATTTTTGGTTCATGTTGTGTTGTCATTTTTTGGTTCATGTTCGTGTTCATGATGTACAATTCATAATCTACAATTGGTTCCCTCTCTGTATAGATCCTGAAGAAGAAAGCACACATGAGTTTCTCAGCATAAGCTGTCACCGTAATAGTCTCAGCATAAGCTAACACTGTAACGTTAACTGTTGCAGAAGAACTATGTAAGCAAAGGAACATATGTTTGACTACTCCACAATTTTTTCACTGCCATCTATGCGCTTACTTGGCTGTCATATTACATATACAGAACACATTTCTATCATAAAACTGTTCCAGTGAATTGTACAACAGCAAAGGTTAAGCACTTTCAATTGACATTACCTAAAGTACTAAATCACAGTAACCCAGTAAATAAAGATTACCCTCTGGAAAGATGCTACATACGGACTCTACCTTATAGTAAATAAATCATAATGCTGTTAACAAATGGTATTCTGGAGCCATTAAACCAGTAGCCAGAAAGCATGCTTTCCTTAGTTTGCCACTTCTCACACTGCATGACCAAATGCTTTCAGTTATAGTTTCATTTCATGGGCATTTCTGGATATTTAACTGTGAGGTAAAATGCCCATTTTTTGGAAGAATTATATAGCACCTTTCTCAATAAACTAAGAGTTGTTAATTTTTTTTTGTAAATGAAAACATGTTAGCACATGCAGGGCATGATTAAGACTTTTAGAGGCCCGAACTCACATATTTATGCCACCTTTTTCTTCACTTCTGTTTCCTCTCTCTTGTATTCTTTATGTATTCCATGGTAAAACTGGCAATGTGAAATTTTTTTATGTCTCTTCCCCTGATGACCTCAGCAAGTGCTTCTTGCTTAGTGGTTAATCCAGCTCTGAACATATACTCTAATCACTGTTCTTGTCTTTCAAACTTGACAGTAAAAAAAAAAAAAAAATTAAAAAACGGAATGCATTTACACACAGCTTTTCTTGACAAGTGAATGAATTAAGTGACAACTGGTCTGACTGCTGTTGGATATTTATTATTATTCTTGGTCGTGTTTAAAAATTAAGGTTGTATAAATAGAGAAGTACTAAATAACTTTGAAGTTGTATGAAATACCAACAAACCAGCAACTCTTGGCTACATTAGGTGATTCTAAACTTCCAACAAATTTTCCAAAATTTATATAAAATACATCTATTATATATATGAAAAATAAAAAAATAAACTCAAAATGACTAACTTTCATTGGGCTAGGTTTTCCCAGAATCTAAATTTTATCACTTAAAAAACTAACTGCATTATGTCATCAGCACTGTCATAACATCTTGCCGTTCAGAACACTTAACGTTTTGGATTCAATTCTTACATATAGCCCTTTGCTGAAATGCACAATCACTTTTCTACTCACCATTGCCCTGCTAGCATGTTGCTGTATTGCTTATTATTTTAACATTTGCTAAATTGTACATAAAATTTCGTAGGAAATGAAGGAAATTGACGATGCCAACTTCCTTGCTAAGGCTGCAGCATTACTGCTCCTAATTCTGAAGATATGGATTTAAAATGGCCTAAATCATACCTAAAAAAAAGAAACGAACAAGAAAATAAATCATACCTGGCAGAGCGAATGCAATTCTCTTTCCCACAGCAGGCGAACACATGAACTACTGTAAAGGCCCTTATTTTCACAAGCCCGTCGTAATCGCGAAAATTTAAGCCTCGCGAAATACTTTTTTTCTTTCCCGGCCTCAAATAATAAAAAATCAGAAATTTTTCACTTACCTGAAATTTAATAATTGCACAGTTACAAGCTTTTCCTTGACAACTTTCTTTCTTATAATTTTTTTTGAATAATATACAACTATATATCTCGAATATAAAACAATAAAATTAATAGAAGGCAGCTCATTCACAATTATCTCATGTTTGGCTTCAATACCGTTAAATACGCGCACAAGCCAAGAAGCGTGAATCGGTTTTAGTCGTGATATTCGCAAGTCCACAAATTCTTTTTCCTCTACAAATTAAAGCTCCTTAGAATACCACTCAATAAACTCATTCTTGAGCAAACGCTTGAACTTGCCATTTACAATTAAGTCCAAAGGTTGGAGCTCTCCTGTGCAGGAAGCGAGCACAAAAACTGGAATAATATTCCTCTTCTCTCGTTCAGTCAGAAAAAGAGGATCTTGGTGTGTCTTAAAAATGTCGAACAATGCTACACCGGGTTGTTCTGGAACTAGCCCAAGAAGCTCTCTCTGCTTGTCGTAATAAGGTACAAGAATATTCTTGATGTATCGAATCATTGTGCCAGTATTCCTTTAGTGCAAATCGATGTGCCACACGTCCCAGTCCGCACGAAATGTAAACTTTGGATGACAATTTGTTGTTTTCCCAGCAAACAACAATTGTGGTGAAAGTAGGTTTCCAGCAAGGGAACATGCTAACAAAACAGTGATCTCTCTTTTATCTTTCATACCGATTACAGACACTTGTTTGAACCATGTTCTTCCAATGTGTAATTAGATGTAGGCACGAACTTTGCATTTGTCTGATCAAAGTTAACTAACATCTCAGGGGGAACAACATTTTTGTCGATCACTGTACGAACACGCTTAACGAATTCATCGCGAATAGCTGAGAAGTCTGGGGACAGTTTTTGTGCAGCCTTAGTTCCCTTTCTGCAGACAAAGTTCATTCTTTCCAGCAGGCTTCTGACCCATCTTGGGTTCAAATTGAAAGCATTTAGTAGAGATGGATCATGTGATTTCATAATTCCTTTTGCAGCTGCATTAACAATATTGCAGTTCACTATTCCACCAGCAATCCGCAATTTACGTATAACTGTTTGAACGCTTGCATCGAAATCACAAAGTTTTAAGGGGCCACTGTGATTACCATATGGTAAAGTTGTTACACCGGCTTTAGCTTGTTTAGATGCTTGAATGTAATGTTTCTTTATGCTGCGAATTGTTGATTCACTCACTGGCCTTCTCAGTTCAGAGGTGAAATGTTTCACTGCTGCAGAATTTCCGTTCATAATAGCATATTGGCCCATTATGGACTTCAGCATTTCGTCATATACTGCATACTGCCCACGTTTTGCTTTCAAAGCAGTAGAAAGCTCAGTATTTGTGGATATTATTTCTTTTGATTCAACAAACGACTTTCAACTTGTACAAGTATTTCCACATTTTTTTACGGCACTAATAACATGTTATCTTCTCAATTTTCTATCTCGCACTCACCGCTTCTATCTCTTGTCTCATCAGAACATTTGGCGAAAGCCAACTTGGCGACGTATTCTTCAGTCGTGGAGCTCCTGCTAGAAACAACTTGTTCAAGCAGGTGTTGGGCATGGATGATCTGATTCTAAAAAAAGTGAAGGGGGTGGGGTGATTACACTTTTGGTGCAAAATGGGGAGGGGAATGCACATGTTGAGCCAAGGTCAAAGTTGATAAGCACCATGGGTTGTTTTAAGAGCGAGGGGGGGGGACGAACTTTTCGGACAAAAGGAAGTTTTTTAAAATGCTTTATGCAAAAGATGTACTTTTGGAATTTTTCAACTTTCGGTTCTGTTCATATAAAATTTGCGAAATCACCGATATATTCATTTTAGCGAACATTATGGCCCCCGAAAATAAGGGCCTTTACAGTAATCACAGGGGAAAAGATGTCTCAATAACCCCAGTTCAAATTCATCATATCTGGACATGGACCTTCTCCACTTATTACTAAGAAAGAAATATCTCTGCTTGAGACAACTGTGTTTGTGTCGGAAGAGGATCTCCAGAGCACTACCTTTTCTCATGCCCATTAAAACAAGCATGTCACAGCATCACAACATCAATAACATACAAAAATACCTTTTGGAACAAGGGTTCTTATTTCAAATAAGCTGCAGGCAGAAATTTTTATTCTAAGATATAAGCTTTTTCCAAATTTTTCAAAATCGTTCTAAAAATGAGCAATCATCCACTGTAGAATGCATGAAAGGGAACAGTGAGTGATGACATGTTAGCTGGACAAAAAGCAAGGCAGAAGCATAATGCATTGATAAGGAAAGCCTAGGAGAAAAGTCAGAGATGGTTTTCAATTTGACTTTCAATCCAGATTTATTTAGATTGGTTAAAGTGCTTATGTTGTCTTTCATCTGTGCTCACTTAATGAAAAATGTATGTCAATCATGATTAAAAAGAAATACGCTAATAATGATGCTTCAATATCCTATCTTCAAAACATTCCCAAATCCTCAATTTAACACTCAACCATTCACACTCTCTTTCTCTCTCGCTTGTGTGCATGCATGCATACACAAAGAATTATTGACATATACCTTCTGAAGTCTTTGGAATTTTGGGAACCAAAGAAGGAGGTAAAACATCAGGTAAATCAATATTATTTCTTCTCAGAACAACTAAATGCATAGCTGTGCAGAACTCTTCAATACTAAGAGCACCATCTTTATCTACATCTGATAACTGCCTATAAAACAAATTATTTTATAAACAGATTTTTAAGTGATTTTAGAAATCAATGATATATGTATAGAAAAAAATGAAACAATTCTTTTTTATTGAAATATAAAAAAATATTTTAAATTCTTTTTAGATAACACATTAAAACATAATTTATAAAGAATCTTATTTATTGCATCTTAATGTGGACAACTTTAGAAAATGGTTTTTGGATCACTTACAATATTCTAATAAGATTCAGTACTGCACCAGAATTTAAGAAATAATGATATCAAATCTTGTAAATACAATAACGAATTCATATAGTAAACCCTGAGCAGAAATTTTTTTAATGATGTAGTATGCGATTTACTGCTTTCAGTTATAATTTCTTAAATGGTACCACTAAAGCCCTGTTTTTAAGTATGAATATAAATACAAATAATTAAGAATACAATAAGTGACAATGATTCCATTAATGAACTAATTAACCTATTAAATTTTTTAATTCCTTCCAATTTTGCAGTAAAAAGGCAGGAATGGCCCTTAAAAGGGTTACTTTTATCAGTCATTCAGTCACACATTATGAATGCTGCACAGTAAGACAAAAAAATTAGCCAATACTTTTTATTATGAATCTCCACCATGCTTTTGTGAAATAATATGGAAATATTCATTGTGTGACATTCCACATTTGCGTAGACATTTTAGCTATATAATTCCTGAGCAAGATTCAACTGCTTAAGCATTAGTACCATCTGCCAGATTGAATACTAATAACATTGCAGATGGTACTAAAAGAAATGATTAAATCAACAACCAATTTTAGTGTTACCATCTAAAAACAAATAACTAAGTAAAAGTGGTAGATCGCATACTACATCATTACTAAAAATTTATATTCCAGAATTTTCCCATTTTACATATAATTTACTCAGATAATTTATTTTGCTTGTAAAATATGTATTTATCTAAAAAAAAATAGGCTGATTAAAAACTGGAAAAAGAAAAGGATTTTGTACACACTGATCCAGTATAATTTTTCTTTACATTTTAAAACTCAAATTTCAGTTGAGTTCCCACTATACTACAAAAATACCATATATATGTTGTAGATAGAACACCTTTATTAACATTGTTTATGCCTGTTACAATTTCACATTATGTTATTTTTCTTATTTGCTCAGGTATGCTTTAAAGAGGTACTCCTTTTTAACTAACTGCTATGCAAATATCCTTATGTGACCTTATATATGTGATGATTATTAAGGATGGCTATATGTTAAAATGTTAGGGTATATTAGAAGGTGTAAAAAATGAATACATAATATTTTAAAAAGAAAAACTGATCTTCATCTTCACTCATGAAAGATTTTAATACGGGAAATTATAATATTTTATTTATTTATTGTTTTTGAAATAGCCTCTCTTAATACATCAGTTTTGAAAAGAAAAAAAATTATTTAAGCTACTGTTTCACAAGTGTTGTCGATTAAAAAGAAATGTCTGGATAGAATTCCTGCAGATCACGTGTAGACTTCTCTTTCAACTTGAATGCAAGAACTTGTTTCAATAAAAACTAATAAAAATTCAATTTTCTTTAGGATCAATATCTTCTAATAGATATTTTTTTAAATACTGCATGACTACTGTGTAAAGAATAAAAAAATTTAAAGAAAATACAGTAATATTACATAATGCAGCTTTCATAAACACAGAATAGTTGAGACAATTTTGGGGAGGGGGAGAGGGGGAGTGCATATGTAATGTACTTGAGGTAATATGAGAGCAAAAGTTGTTGCAGTACTGAATGGTGAATAAAACAGATTTAAAGAATATAGCGCATCAAAGCAGAAAACTGTTTACCATCGAAATTCAACTTTTAATTTCCCTGATTTTCCATCACAAAAAGGGAACAATTTCCTTGACCAAACATACTGAACTAATAACCAAATTTAAGTACAAATAATTTTATGCCTTTTCTATAGAGTACAATTAAGAACAACACTGTAAATATCTAATTTACCTTACAACTGTGAAGCAACTGAAAGAAACAGATATAGAAAACACACACACACACACATATATATATATAAAAGAGAGAGACAGAGAGAGAGCAGGTAGGGTATTTTAAAAATAAACTCTGGAAAAAAATAATAATTCTGCAAAACAAATTTATAACCATACATCATCCATAAAAAATTCTCTTTTAGCATTGTAAAATAAAACTGAGGAGCTTGGACTTCAATGTTTAATTAACATAATTTTGTTATAATTTGCAATCACGCAGTGTAATTAATGACTTCTTAATTGTACTATTTACTTTTTATGAAGGAAAATTAAACAAAGGAAAGGTAGGATTTGTAAAGTGATGAGTGACAAACAGCTCTTTGGCACATGGAGAAGGGTGATAAAATTGTCTCAAACATAAGGTGGATTTTGCAAAGAAAACTAAAGATTACTTGCTCCTCATACGCTCCTTTTTTCTGGGGGGGGGGAGGTATTCGTTGATTATCTACATTTCCACCAGAAAGTTCATCAACAACCGTACAATCCCCCTTTGGTGCTGCTTCTTTCCAGTTTTTATAGTTAAGCTCATTTGGTGCTTTCTGATTATATGCACCCTATACCAAAAAGTTGTGAGCTCACTGTCAATTAATTTTTCGCTAAGTTAGTCCATGAAAGGAAAAAGATATTTTAAAAACGGCTGTACATTAAATATTCCTTAATATACCAATCAACCAATAAAATTCACAAAGCAAGAAACACTAGTAATAAAATATTTACCTTTTTCTGTAACTCTTTTGCAGCGTCGTTCTCCCTATGTACGCAACAATTTGTTTTTACTCAAAGAATTTTACAAATTTGGCATTGTGCTCTGGACCACTATAAATAAAGCTGTGGTAACCTAGACATAGCTATCTTCAAACCAATTTCCAAGCCACATTCCGTAACTTTGTTTACAATTTTTCATGTCATTTCCATAAAATTTGGTCTTTAAAAAAGTAAAATCTCCGAGAATGAGTTTTTGAATTCTCTATTGTTGGGCAAAACAACTTTCTGTAGACATGCAATATTTTCTTTTTTATTATCTGGCAAATTCCACAGCCCCACTACAAATTATGAGAAAAACAAATACATGCTATGCCTTCCCAAAAAAGGGCTGAATTTCAAAAGCACAAGTATTATACTTAAACAGACAGCTGGTACGTATATAACTTAGATCGCCCTATAAATACATTATAGCGACATTGTGGCTTGTAACATAATTATTCTGAAACATATTACATTGCTTCATGATTATATTTTCATGGAGGTAAGGATAATCAGAAAGTATCCTTTTTTTCCCCTTCAAAAGATGACTAAGTTTTGTTCCCTGATTTATAGCTGCCATCCTTAAAATATGAAAAACCTGGAAAGTTCTTGCACAAAAGCAAGAAGTTTTTGAGAGGTTACTGTGTTGCGCATTTCTGCTGCCATTTCAAAAGAACTAGAAACTAACTCTTTAAATTCACTTTATAATGCATGACTTATGCTATTGAATACTTTATAATAAGATTAAGATGTAAAATATATTAATATTTAATCAGATATTCAAAATTTTATGATCTTTGACATTTAGTTATGTTTTACAATTTTACATGGAGAAAATCCTGACTATGGAAGAAAAGCTTTTATCTGTCTAAGTACTCTTATACACATTATGAAAATAAAATTAATAATTCATGCATTTACCGCTGAGAGGATAAATTTACAAATGCACCATTCATTGATGTAAAACAAAATTACAATCAAATATCAAGTGATGAAATATTGGTTGAATTTCCATTATTAGTTCTATAAATGTTTACAGTAGATTAATGAAATTCAGATCAAACAAAATTTAATAAGAAAAGTTATGTTGAAAATAATTAATTAAAAGTGCGGAAATGGAATTTCACATTTTTTATTTCATTTATTACTGGAAAATATTTTCCTTAGTAAAGGTTAAAAATCTGGAGATTTGATGGTCTCTTGGGAAACTGGGAATGTTATGAAAACCCAGAAGAGTTGGTAGCTACACTGACTGTTACATATATGACACTGACATTTATATTTTTCCTGAATGTCTCAAACTTTCCAGCAGAGTGCGAGCTCTGTAGAAAGCAACAGTAATATTATAATAAATATTCGGTATTCAACAAATGCCCTCTCTCGCCCCAAAATGAAAAAAAGTGAACTCATGCTTGTTGAAAATTTGTTAAATACTTAATGATCACATTTTTAATTAAAAAATTTAATAACTTTGTCACATTTCCAAGAACTACACTTTTCAACCTTCCAAAGTATATTTAACTTACTAAATAATACTAATTAATCTTATAACTCTAGTAAATTATCACAATTTTACTGAAATTATTACAAAAATTAAGTTTTATTAAAAGTTTTTTCTGTTGAGTATAACTGACAAATAACCTATTGCTTTAAACAACTATTTTAACTTATAGGAAAATAATATATCAAATACATTTATTTTCAAAAACATTTTAAAAACAAACCATATTTTTGACAGTTCAACTAGTGGCAATTTTGATTTTTCAAAAAATTCTTTGGCAGTTGCACCTAAAAGAAAATATGCTTGAGTTGTACAGCAATTTAACAAAGGAAAAGTTATTTAAATGTCTTGAAAAATTAAGAATGGAAATATTTATCATATTCTTAATTGATAATTAATGAAATTTTTTTATTCAATGCTGAAGATAAAATTAATTTTAACCTGATATTTTCTTTTTTAGATCTGGCTGCATGGATTTGAATTGATTTATATAATATTCTCTCTGCTCTTCAGTTATTGACCAGATATCAAAATCATCATCACTAGAATGGCGTTCACTGTTTTCATCATCATTACCTAGAAGATGATGATGCTCCTCAAAATTCGTCCAGCCAGGATTGCCATCTGAAGACAGAATGAAAATTCAATACAAGCAATTTACTTTAAAAATACATTTATAGCTGACTTTACATTATAGGGACACGGACTAAATGAAAAATTTATGTTATGTTTAGTTTCAAATAACAGACAGTGGTATATATATATCCCTGCAGTTATATACCTTTAAACTACTGCAGCGATATATAACCTTGTAGTATTTATCTTCCATTAAAATTTCATGACAGAATTCTTGTTTCAAATAAACTTATAAAAATACATCCAGACCTGAATATAAAAATTTAGATTTCAAATAATTTTAAAACATTTCATCATTGTTAATTGGAAAAATTAAAAAAGTACATCAAAGATTAAATACAAATTGAACACCAGTAATTTTGTATAAAAACTACTTCAACTTATTTCTTAATAAAATATGAATACAAATGCATATTTATTAAACTAATAATTATGAAGCACATATCAAACTATTGATTTTTCACTGTTTTTAATAATTCCCCTCCTCATTAACAAATAAATACATATTGCAATTAAGTTCTCAGTAATGTTACATATTACTATTTTGCTCACTGTGCTAATAATTTGTTGATATATAATAAAAGGTTATGACAATCAGATTCAAGGTTAAAAAAGAAGGGCTAGTTCCATTACTTTAGCTGAATCTCTGTTGAAGTGAACCTCGCAAGCAGAGTTAACATGAAGCAATCTGATAATATTCTGTTGCATTAGTTCTGATGTCATGCATTTTAAACTGCTGTTTCCTTCTGCTGCAAAATGTTTTTTTAGTGTGGACATCTCAGATTAATTTTAATCATCTATATCTGTTTTCTAGTATTGCAAATATTTTTTAAAATATGTAGTTAACTTTCCTTTTAAATTTTGTGTTGCATGTAAAGTACTGCTTACGAAGTATGTCTTCTTTCAATGTTGCTGTATGCAATGAATAACATTTATGAAAATAAGAAAGGATGTGATATTTTATGTAATGCTTTCCCAAAAGAAATTCGCATTTGATGAAAGAACGAATACATTAATGTCGAAGACAGGATTTTATCAATGTGAAGAATGCGAGAGCTCTCAGGAAACAATTTCTGGCTAAAGATTATAAAAAGAAGATATGAAACACCTCTTGCTTGAAATGAAAAGGAAACTTTTCAAATCCAGTATTGTGCCAAAAGTAAATTTACCATACTCAGATCAGATTTGGAAGAAATAATACCAAGAAGTCAGAGGCAAGAGAAATGAAAAATTATGCAGAATGTTCTTGAAAGACCACATGAATTAAGTCCGAAGAAAACTTATTCTGAAGCCAAATACTAAAATCGCACATCAGTGGGCCGAGCGGTAAAAGGCATTGAACACTGGTAGTTTGGTCCAGGGTTTGACTCCCAGTGAAAGGGCATTTTCATGGTTTTCCTCACGTGTAACATGGATATGAACCAGTTTCCCATAAAAAGACCTCCAAGGGGCACCCCTCCCTTTCCATGTAGTGGTCTACGGGAACAGCATGAAGTAAGTAAAATTACTAAAATGATGGTGACAAACTAAATTTGAGTGATTTTGAAATAAGCCATACACAAACAATGTAAATTTCTCTTATTTGACATGAAGTACTATGCTACAAAACAACACTGGCACAAATTTCAATTAACAATTTTCAGTTTCTAAATTCTGTTTTGAAAACACAAAAAATATCAGATTTTGCAGACTAAGTGCACTACATAAATTACTCAGAAATCACTTTTGGGGTAAAGGAATTGTTCTGGAAGATAGAAGTAGTTTACATGTTGATATTATTAAGGACGTTTTAAACAGAAATCGAAGAGAAATTATATATAAAAACTGAATTATGTA
>KK114556.1:61114-138976 GCA_000611955.2 Stegodyphus mimosarum
TGGTTATTTTCAAGAACTACCAAAAAAGATATAATTAATCCCGTACGAAATGAAAAGTCATCAAAATCTGAAATAATGGATAATTTTTTTTTTTTTTATATTACAAATAGCAGCAAGCCATATCCTCCCTCAGATAAAAGTACTATAAGAAACATTTGGATTAAATGACAGTCATGAAAAACAAGTTTAAGTTTTGAATTAAATGAAAAAAATTTGTAAGCGAATTAAGAATTCAGGGAATGTAAGGTATTGTCCTTCCAAAAAGCAATAATTATTCAATATATTCTCTTTACAGCTTATACCATGATTTTATATTACCATATGATGTTAAATTATATTTCAACCTTTGTATTAACACAGAATGTAAAAGAAAGTATTTTTAGTTAGATTTGAGGATCTGGTATGTTGAACAACCTTCCATCAGTTAGTTATATGTTGAAGTTATATTATATACTGCAGTTATATGTTGATTAAAAAAATTATTCACTAATAAACTAGCAAATAATCTTCAAACTGTGTGTAGCTAAAGAAAGCAGAAATTCAGGTTCATATTTAACATTAAAATTCCCTGAAAACAGCCTCATCAAGTGATTAGGAATTGGAACTGAATTTGGCTGGAGACCTTTTGATCACAGTAAAAACAAACTTAGACTGGCAGATACTATGAATAAAACTATCAAGAGTGATCAAAACATAATTCCACCTTCTGCATATGGAAAAGAAAATTCTACACATATTCAAATTTACAAAAAACAGACAAAAAGTAACCGATCTAAGGTTATTTTTTTGTTTAATTTGAAAACTTATTATTATAGTTACTTTAAAAATAGTACCATGATTTTACCAGTTAGCATGCAGATGAGGAAAGACAACATATTTAAGCACAGTTCTTAACCTGGAGAGACAGCCTTTGTCAGCTATCACTGACTAATTACTCTTTTACAAGAACTTTCTCTGAAGTTCTTTACTGGATTTAGGTCCCTTAGCTGCAATTCCTTGTGAAATATTAAGAACAAGCCAAAAGGATGCATGTTACTTTATATTTAATACTTTAACCCTTTGCGGCACAGTGTGCCTAGTCTGGCACACCTAAAAATTTCCTTCTGTACGCACAGAAAAATGAAAAAGGATTTACAGGTTACTCTGAACCTCCTTTATTTATACTAGATGGCAGCACAACACAAACCAGTCCATACATTTTAGACATGTTTAGTTTTTAAAGACCCTCATTTTTCAAAGAAATCTTCCAGAATTTTTTTAGGATATAAAGAGAATTATTTGAAAAGAAATTTCTATGTTATTTTATTAGGTGTACTCTAATCTCCTTATTCAATATTAGTTTAAAATTTTTACCTTGAAATCTTGCCTAAAATCGAACGGCGAACATCAAGTGTGTGCAGAGTGGGATCACTGAGACTAGGACAAGACCAGCAATTGTATCTTTGTTTCTCTGCAGCTCACTGGTCAGCTCATTCATAATGGAAAGGTGAGTCAACATCTGTGTTTCACTGCCTGTTTTTCTCTTTCTTTTTTTTGGAGGGGGGAGCAGGTTTGGTTTCCCACAAAGAAATTATCGGGGTGATTTTCTGAAGGTCAGGAGTAATTTTATCAGTTAGCTGTTTGGTTTTTCACAACAGCAGTTCTCTTTTTCTCTTTCATTTTCGTTGAAAGAAGTTTTGCTAGCGCTATGTTTTGATAGTTTTGAGTTGTAGAAATTTATTTAATTTTATTTTATAGTTTATAATTTCTAATTGTAGATATAACATTAGTTTATTTATTTATTTATTTTATTTTTAATTCTTTTCCAAATGGATTGGAGAGGGCTGACCATTTCTGAATCACTTAAAAGTGCTACATGAATTGCCTTCAGATAGTGAATCTGATACAGATCCTGGTACATGTGCAAAACATGCAATGTTGGGTTGTGCTTTTTCAAAAATGGTGTCACTTTCTTCGGAAAGTACCACCATGAAAAAAATAGATGAAAATGTAAATAATGTAAATATCATATACCCAAATTACTCTTTTTTCATTTATATGTATGTAATCATCATATAACCAAGAAGAGCTTTTTTAGGGAGGTCTAGAAAACCAGCTCTTCCTGTGGCACACCGTGGGTAATGCTAAATGTGCTATGGTATTCAGAATCTAGTGTTTTTTATTGTAGGCAAAATCTTTTACTTTTTTATGTGCTTCCCAGGAATGCTCGTTTCAGCACTCTTTTTGAAGCTCTATTCATTCAGTGTGCCCACATGAATAGAGTTAATTCTGTGGGTGTGCGAGAATTAAAACGATAAGTGCTATCTTAACAAAATTGTACCTGTGTATTCCTCTAGGCCTGATTAGACCGCCTACCTTTTTTTTTGGGGGGGGGGTCAAAATTTCAACTTTAAAAGGTTGCGTGCAGAAAAACGTTATTCTGACTGAAACTTTTACCTATGTTTTCCTGCCAGCAACAGTTTTTTTTTTTAAATTATTGTTATAAATTTTGCATAACAGCAAAGCTCACACATTTTTTAAAAAAAGTTTATTTTAGCTTTATTAGTGTACGGTTACCCTACTTAGAATATAAGATGATAAATTGTCTGTCTTTAAATCTGGATGTGTTGGCATTTACAGTAATGTAGAACCTTACAATTTGGTATATTTTCAGTGCATCAGATCTCATAAAGTATTTAGTCCTTTTTAATGAAGGATATATAATATTTAAAATCTGTTGAGACCTACTGAATAGAAGCTACTAACACGAATGCTTCGGTGATTATTTAGATAAGCAATGGTTCTTGAACCGAGTCTGTTTTGCAGCCTATTGGTAAAGTTAATAAAATTTATTAATTATTACTAACAGAGTTGCCACTCAAACAGCAGAATGAAATTCCCTGACTTTTCCAGGTGTGTTTTAAGAAAACTCCATTTAGCCCGTGTTGGCTGTGTTAAGAGGTAAATTAATTAATTAAAACATAAAAATTTGCCAATAACATATGACAATAATCTCCAAAACATTACTATTATAGCTATAATAGGAGTTGTTTTCTCCACTAAAGACTGAGATTAGAATATGGCCAGAGTATGCCAGAGAAAGTTGCTTGAAATTTGAAAGTATTATTAACTAATAACAAATAGATTTAGAAGGAAGAAACCACATTATATTATACAAATAATATTAAAAATAAAGTTAATGATTTAAAGATTAAAAATTCAATTACATTAATCAATGCTAAATTGACAAATATAGTTATATTCAATGGTTAGCCTAGATGACTGATTACTATTTTCTTATTTGACAAATAATGTATTTATTAAAAAGGAAAAAAGAAAAAAGTTAAAAAGACTTTGTGGTGAAATCATAGTATATGGTATGGTCTTGGCACGATTTTGAAAATTGTCGCCAACACCAAAATAATGACTCGTTCACTACTCATCATTATGTTGCCAAATCCCATATGTACAGTATACTAGTATTAAACTGATTTTGTTTTATACAAGAATGGGAAGGTATTTCCTTTCATTTAACATGCACTACACATGTGCATATAAGTCTCTCGATTCTCGAGGTTACCGGAAACCAAAGTTCTAAAAGACAATCTGATTGGAGCTGCAAAAATTGGCTCTATGTCACCTACCCGAATGATGCTCATGCAATATATAATTCGTCAAGAAAGTGATTGCTTCCACCCTTGGCGCAAAAATCACTTTTTTGAGGGGATCATCGTACGAAATTTCCCAACGTTTTCTGATTTTGACTAAATATTAAAATTCATCGACTTTTTTGGTCAATTTTCGAATTCCCTGACTTTTGCCAGTTTTCCAGGTAGCGTGGCAACCCTGCACTAATGATGGATTTGCTGATGTGTGTGTATTTTCACATATTTTTTTCAGATATATACATTGCAAATGTGTATTTCTAATAGTACATAAACCTCGCTGCCATTCTGTCTTCAAAACTATTAACAAAGATTGACTGCGTATCTTAAGATATTCATTATTATTAAAAGCAGGATGTGCTTCAAAATTTTGCCCAAACAAAATATATTGTATGGCCTACAGTACAGACACCAGTACACATTCGAAATTTACCCAGCCATGTTTACAAGCCAGCTGCTACTGGACATGTACAATACTTTTTTCAATTACTTCATATAAAATATCACGTTTTCTTTCATCTAGCAGCAAAAAATGAATATTATTATTATGAATTAGCAAAAAATATTATTCTTCTTGCATCTTAAAATTTCTTATTAATTATAACACATACACCACATATAGTACAAATTTCATACAACACAACATTTACATCCAGAGGAAATAACACAATTTTTAATTAAGCAGGATGATAAAGTAAACAGTTAAAAAACTTGAGTTTCAATTATTCATTTATATCACTGAATCATAGATATTATGTTTTTTATTTTAAAGAAATCATATCAAAGATTAGGATTATGAGACAATAAATATGAGGTATGATATAAATCATACAAGAAAGTCATATAATCCAATGCTTTCTTTTTGTCTAGGTTAGAAATAAAATCCTTCAATAACAAGTCAACTTGTGACAGAGTTTATTCAAAAGTGAAGTCATATTCAGAATTCTAAAATTACTTTATCTAATAACTAAAAAAGATGCTATCTAATAACTAAAAAAGATGCATAATAAAATTCTCAATCCCTTAAAATTTTATGCACTTCTGTAGTGTATTACAACATAAAATTTATTTATTGATCTACTAAATGCAAATTTTTTTAAATGTTTACAGATTTTTGGATTAATCTGTACTTCAACAAACACTTTCAAAAATTACCTTTTTGGAAAAATGACCAATTCTTGTCTGTAGACATAGAAAGAGAATTTCGTGGAGATACACTGACATCTACAGGTGAAGAACTTGGTGAATCAGCATTTTTTGCTGAAGGACCAAGAATGAGGGATGTAGGCTATATGAAATGGGAATAAAACATAAAGTACATATAACTGTTAAATTTTGAACAAATTTATGTAACTTATTCAACAATTTGGAAAAAGTTGCTCCTCTTCTCCTGACATATTGGCAATGAATGCTGTTTATGAGTTAACACATTTTGATAATTTCAAGACAGTTTTGAAATTCCTGTACACAGAAAAGGCATGCTTATTTGTTATTTTTTAGTTTAGTAGTATGCTAGTTACTGAAACACAACTACTTCTACAATAATGTCTTAATATTTAGAATTTTTATTAAGAATTTTTTTTATCTTTAAAGACTAAGAATGGCAATCACTGTGCTGTGGCCTTTAAATCAGATTAAAGGTATTAAAGGATTCCATATTTTAAAACTTAACAGAAATGACTTTCATAAAAGTATGTAATGGATCAAAATTTATAGAAATTACTATTTTTAGCAAAGTTCATGATAGTCATGTGGAACAAGAATTAACTCTAGAGTTTTAAATTCTTAGATTTACTATCTGTATTTTTAACTTTCAAACCCCATTCTAGTAATATAAAGCAGAATTTTTTTACCAATGGCATATTATTGTACCAAAACTGATATTGGGCTAATCACCTGCAAAATTTCTGATTCTCACGTTTTATGCCCCCTCCCCCTCAACAGAACATTGGAACTGATATTATGTACGATCAGTTAACATTCTGAAGCAACACAATGAATTATAACAAAGTTATGAGCCTGCAAATTGTAAGCTGCAGTACCTTGACAACACAAGTAAAATAGTATTAAATCATAATAGCTGTATTTAGTTTTTCGAATTTGTATAATTTTAATAATATAAGCTTGATAAACCTGTTAACAGAATAACAAGCCTATTCAAGGTATAATTTTATTAATAACAGTAGTTTGCATTCACATGACTAATTCTGATTATGCATCAATACTAAAACTTATCTATTGTCATGAGAGCATTTAAACCATGTTTGCAGGTTTGAGAAAAAAAAAATACATTTGAGGATTTGAACTGTGACATACAGGATTTTACACAATGCATGAAAGCTCTCAGTATTATTTCCCTGCATGTGCAGCATCTTAAAAGATCAGACTCATTACGAAGCAAGTACAATTTTAGTAGAATCTGATTTTTGCACATAACAGCTTCAAATTTATAATAATTTATTTCTCAAAGTTTTGAGTGAAAATGAGAAACACTAGGGAAGCTACGTTATAACTCAAAAATTCAAATTATCAGCAAATATTTTGTTTGAGACATTTATTATGCTTATACATATATATATACATATAACATTTAAATGAAATCCAGATATCTGAAAACAAAAAAACTATTGGAATTCTGCAGGAATACCTACCTGTGAAACAGATTGATGACTAGGTGATATTTCATTTTCGCCAACTAAACTATTTTGCTTAATTGCAGGTCCAACAATAACTCTATGACTTTTTGTTGGAGGTGGAGGTATAGTAGCTAAAATATGTGATGCAGCCCCTGGGTTTCTGGTTTCCAGAATACTGGAACAAGCTATGTCAAAATTATTACAAAGCATTAAATGATAAACATAAAGAATAAAAAGTCTAATAACTAAAATTTTAATAAAAATTCTGGCACTTTCTGATTAATAATGGGCAGTTGTAATTGTATGCCAAACAGCCAAATGTAGTAGCTTGATAATATCATGAGTATCATGAATCAAAAGAGTGCTCAATATTGGCTGTACCAAATCATTCAGCAAAAACTTTGAAGTGATACAAGAAAATGCAGCAGAAGAAAGTACAATTTGCTCTGATCATTGGAAGGCATTTAAAGTGGTATAATTAACAGTTGCCAGATATGAACACTTGAACTTCACTGATCCTGACAAATGCCATACACAAGTTATTGAAAAGTATGTGACAGTACAAAATGGTCAAATAAATGTGAGCATGGCACTGTCCACTATCCAAATTTCTGCTTAAATGAATTCAAGTGAGATTGATTACATGAGAAGAATATGCTAGGAATGTTAAATGAAATCAGTAGCTTTATGACACCAGTACTTGAAATTAAGCCAGCAAAATCTATTTGGTAATTTTTTTTTTTCGTTTTGGTTTCTGCATTTATTATGGATTTAATATAATAGTCATATTTTCAATGAAATTGTATACATTGTTAGGATTGCCAACTATAGTTAAATGGTGGCCTCTAGCTTGATACTAGATGAAAAGAAATCATGAATTTCATTAACATATGGTACCACCACTGCATCAAAACACAGCAAATATATTACGTCAATATAGTTTAAATGTGCAGGTTTTTAAATTTAATAAACATAACATATCTTGAGTGACGATGAAAGTAAGTCAACTTCTTTTCTTTCATATAAACAACAAAAATCTTCTTTGACAATGAAAATAACATTACTATCAAACCACTTAAAACAAAATTCCACTACCTTAAAGAAATAGTGGAACTCATAATTTCTTTGTCGACTTCAAGGTAGCCTATGATAGGATTGATAAAGCTCAGTTACTAAAAGCCTTATTAGAGTTCAAAATCAATTAAGCTTGTGGGTCTTCCTCTAACTGAAACCACGTCTGCAATATGAGTTCAAAGAGAAATATCTGCCTCCTTCAAGGTCTGAAATAGAGTTAGGCAGAAGGATGCACTGACATGCCTCCTCTTTAATTTAGCTCTGGAGAAAGTTATGAGATGCTGGTAAAGTACAAGAGGTACTAAACTAAATGTATGTACTATGGTATAAACCAAATATATATACTATGGTACAAAGGAAAATCCACCTAAAATATTTGACACTGGCTCACTTAAGTTTGAACCTGAGAAAAATTTCATCTATTTGGGCTTTGAAATTAACTATTAAAATGTTAGTATTACATGTTAGTATATTAGTATGAAATCAGAAAAAGGATTATTGCTGCAAATCTTCTTGATATCCCATCAAATAAAGAATTGGTCAAAAATTCTATTATACAAGCTATTAATAAAATCAGGCTTAACGTATGCTTCAGAGATGTGGACTCTGACTATGAGGGAATAATAGATTTGACAGTCTTTGAAACGAAGATTCTGAGAACTATTTTTGTTGCTGTTTTGAAGAATAATATATAGCATAAATGGTATAATTTTAAACTGAAATTTATAAAGATGATGGTGTAATTAAATCCATAAAATTAAGTAGAATGAGACAGGCATGTTACCTCCTGAGAATAAATGCAGAGAGAATGGTCTTTAATCTAACTCCTGTTCATGGAAGATCAAGAGGAAGACTTACAAAAAGGCGGAGGGATTGTCTGGATAAGGATTTTGGGTAAAAATATATTTTAGAGTGCCCCTTGGTGAAAATTGGTGATTGGTGCACAATTTCAAGATGGCTGCTACACAAAACCAAAATACCAAGTCAACAAATTGCACAAACTCGGTGTCCATGTACACATCGGTCTATTTTCACTTAAAAAATTCAGGAGAATGATGGTGTCATATAATGTAAAAACAAAGTTACTCATTACCAAAATTGAACAAAATTTGTAGCCAACCAAAGCTCAATAAACTGCATTTTAAATCACACAATGAAGTAACACAAAAAAAGAAATACATTTTATTACATATAAACACTACAAAAAGGAAATATTGACTTATCATATTTAGAAATTTCTGTGTCTTTAGTCTGTGGTACAAAAATTCCTTAACAGCATCCCAAAACTTTCTAAAATTATCTGAACTAGAATTTGCATACTGCCATCACCACATAAATTCACAAAAATAAGAGTAAAACATTTCCTCCGTAGTGCTAGACTGTTGGCATTTCTTGCATGAACCTTTCTTGCAACAAACTCGTTCAAAGCAATCTGAACAATCTTTACATTCGACCATATGCATTTCCTTCGTACAAACAGGACACTTATAATGATTATTAAGTACACCTTCATTTACACACCAGTTAACTAATGTTTTTTTCCCATTTTGTTTCAAATCGTACAGAAACTTTACATTAGTCTCATCACATATACTTATTTTATGGTGTACAGCACAAAATAAGCAACGCACTTCCTACCTGACAACCACTGCAGAAATAAGCCTTACAAATATTTTCCTATTAGTCAAATTCACCACAATCATGCTGCTAATCACGTCATAATAGGGTTTTCATAACATTCAACTACTGAGGTTACCATAAATGAAACAACAACTTGGCAATAATCCAAGGGGACCCTAAAATATAGATTAACTGGATTTTCGTATTCTAAAAATTAAGAACTGGAGGTAAATTGCTGGAAAGACGGTGGAATGGGGAAAAGTTTCTGAAGATGGCCAGGGCCCACAAGAGGATGTTATGTCAATGCTGCTGCTGATGAAAGAAATAGTGGCACTTAGGAAAAGGTATCCTTATTTTTTCACACCATTTTAAGACCATAACAAAAACAAATATTTTATAATTTTTATTATCTCAGTTTGTAATATTTATGCATCTTTCCATACCACACTGTGGTGGAGAACATAAGATACTGCTAACTGAAATATTCAGTTAACTTAAAAATAATGTTTTTTCTCTGACATTTAATCGTTTCTTATAATTCTTTTGTACCTGCCAGAATGAACATAAAACATTCCGCTTAGTTTTGATACTATAAATTTGCAAGGAGATTATATAATTATAAATTTTAATGCAGCAAAATATCTATTAGTTGAGGTAATTGGGACTGTACTACCTCAGAAAATCAAAAACTCAGTTAACAGAGATTAAATTTTAAATCAATCTGTCTTCTGACAAGGTCTTTTGGAAATTTCTTATTTGAAATTCTAAAAAAAAAGTGCATGTATACTACTATTAACAATTTAACAAATTCTTTTATATGTAGATAAAATTTGCTTTCTTCAATTAAACAAACAATGTAAAAACAATTTTATTTCCAGATAAAAATATTCATGAAAAAAACTGTAAATATTTGATAAAAAAACAAACTATGTCAAAATTTACATAAACTGTAAAATTTTTATGTACATTTTTATAAGACAATTAAAAAAAATCCACCAAATTTTTTATGACAGTCCTACACCAGATCAGCTACCACAGAATCATGCTACTTTTTGAAATTATTCTTAATGAAAGTTAATAGATAGCTTTCTTTGTCTTTTTAATTTGTTCGTCATCCAACAAAATTCGGTGTTTTGGATCTACATATATTGAACCCTGCAAGATCTGTCTAGCAAACTAGTTTCTCTTTTCTTCAAAGAGGAAATGATTACTTCTGCAAAAAGCCCTCCATTTCAGAAAGAACAAACATCACATTCTTCCATTCTTGGCTCCTGTTAATTCTAAATGAATCAGTTTAATAAATAATGGCAAATAACACATCCACCCTCCTTCCTTATATTTATTTATTAATATGTCAATAAAATAGAAAATAATTATTTATTAATGTATATAGTCTATAAATAAAAATAATAACTAAATTTGGCATTAATTTTTTTTTTTTTTCATTTCAAATTCAAATTGTCCAATTAAAACTGGAGTCTGAGTCGACGTGTTGTCAGCGACTCCAGCTCTGACTCCTTTTACCCCAAAATCTGCCTAACCCCGATTCCGACTCCACAGTCCTGGTTGCCACTGTGATTGCTTGCTTAGAGACAAAGAGCCACTGGTCAGAACAGATGTGAATGTTTGACATTGGAACAGTTGACAAGTGTTGAAAGTTAGCTGCACTTTGTCCGACCCAATCAGGGTCACTGCTTCATGTAGAATTGGTGGAGTTGTATACAGTTAATATACAGTATTTTAATAGAAAGTTCCAATAAGCCACTGAAGCAGAGTTAGAAGGTTGTTATAATTAATATTGTAAGTCTTATTATCTGTACAGAATAAAGTTTTGTGCTAATTTTTATATTTTTGTGCTGCATCTTGCATCCACAATCTATATATATAAAGAAGAAAGGCTGTGCTTGTTGTTCTCTAATAACTCAGTCACTACTATAACTATCATCATCAGGCTTTCTACAATTCTTTCATGGGTCCTGGAAATGGTCGTTGTCTACTTTTTTCTAAAAAAAGTTAGCTAAAATCAAAGATATTAATTAAAAACTCGGAAAAACGATAACTTTCGCCCTCATTTTCCCAAGTGGCAACAGTCTCGCAAGCTGGACATGAAAATTTGCTTTATTTAAAAAGTTGTTGCCACTGCTCATTTTCAAATCCTAGAGTTTGTTAATAAAAAAGTTTTACGCTGAAATAAAAATAGCATTGCCAAACATCAAATATATTATTCCTGATTCCAAAAATTCACGGGAAGCCATTTCAACTATTCACATCCTCGTATGACTTTAATCAGACAAAATATTACTTAAAAACTCTGCTAATTTTCTGACTCATCTTTGCAACTGGCAACAGTCTGATATATAAATATTGGATATAAAAATGCTTATTTCGAAAAGTGTTGCTACTGCTCGCTTTTCAAATTGTAAAGTTCGTTAATCAAAAATTTCTAAGTTTTACAAAATCTATATATACAAAGAAGAATGTCTGTGTGCATGTGTTCATTTGTTCGCATTATTCACTTTTGATCTATTATGATAAATTTTTTCACACATTTAATCAAGTAAAATTGAATATAGGTGAAATATTGGATGGAACTTGAGCTTTTACAACCATTTGATTAGAAAGACGAAAAGCATTAAAAACTCTATTGTTAGATATCATTAGTCATAATAATAGATTTACATGGTTACAATTACAATATTTTTTTTTTATTTCTAAAAAATATCCAGAAAAAAAGCACTAAGAACATTTTACAGCAGTTATAATTTATGATATTGATTCTAAATTGATATTAGTATAATTACACATAAATGTTACAAAACATTTACATTTTGTAGCAACAACTAACAATATACTAACAATATATACCATTTTTTCTAGCAATAAAGAATTTAAACATTAACTCATCAAATACATGCTTGTCAAAGCACCGCCAAAAATATTCCTCCAATACTCCTTCTCTAATAAAAATATTCCTTCCATCGCCAAAAATGTTTATTCACACTCAAAATGGCAGTTGTAAAAAAACAGACAGAAATTTCCTACGAGTAAAATTAAGGACCTTTTGCCAAAATTAAGGAAGCTAAAAAAAGAAAAAAAAATATATATATATATATATCTTATATTTCTCCGTGCACCTTACACACTCAGTACATGCCCTAAATTCTAAAACTCAGCATCTAGAGAAATTAACCCATTTACAGTCTTTCATAACATACAGCAACTGACATTTAAATAACTAGATTATTAATCCTCATCACTTGAATCTATTTGCACTACAGCAGATTGTTTCTCAATAGATTACAAATGAACGTTCAATTAATGTTTTCTTACAAGATGCAACACTGATTAAATATATGAAGAAATGATAGTTCCTTTGAGTGTAGTATAATCAATGTGTCTATTTGTCATATCATTGGATTAAGATAAAATCCTAAATAAAGCATGGCCATATGTAAGTGTAAAATGCTTTGGAGCAAATATGCTAAATTTACTAATCAGAACATATTAAGACTGGTTGAAGAGACACAATGGTGCTAGACCTTTAGATTTTCCCTCCTACAGTCTTCTCTAACAGAACTGGGATGGACCTGGGGTATATTATTTTAATACAGGTAGCCAGGCATTTTAAGCAATGACAGACTCATTTTCATTCTATGCATGACCATTCATGAGGCTGCATATTTATGACTGGACATTGACATAATTAAAAACACCAGAAAAAAATAACATCAACTCTGTTTCAACATATTTTCTACAAGCCTTAATTACCTACTGGATATATGTATATATACTATATATAATCTGTAATTACAATTTTTCTTTCATAGAACTTCAAAACTACTTTTAAAGCAAGCAGTTTGTTAAAGCATGCCATCATAATTCAAATTACCTTCTGATCTGGCTAACATGTTTATTGGACTATATCTAATTTTAGTTGATAGAAAACTTTTAACTGAAACTAATTAACACATTAATGTATTAAAACTGCACAAATACTCACAAATGTCAGCCATTCTTTCTGTACAACAAAAAGCCAAGCAGCATTGAATAAAATTCTGCAATAAGCAAAATAAAAGTTATTCAATAAAATAATGAATTTTTTTAAAGAAAAGTTAAAACAACAACAAAAAAATCATAATGTTTTTAAGATATTTTAACTGAAAATATTAATAATGAATATCACCGATATTAATCCGTAATAATATTTTACAATTAACATATTTATAACTGCTTACTTTTAATTATTATAATTTGGTGTCAAATTTAATTCAATATTTGCTCATCATTTATGTTCAACTAATTATATCACTAGAGTAGAATTTGAGATAATCCTGGCAAAATGCAAACTTTTTTAAACCAGATATTACAATACAGATTTAAACAGTTTATAAATTTCAGGGGGAATAAAATCCTTTATGCATATAAAAATCAATTATATTAACCTACAAAAATAAAAATTTGAATTTGAAAGGTGTCATTTCATGGTATATAAGTTTACTAAGATTATATATAAACAGTTAAAAAATAAGGAAGCTATTGACAATTTAGCAAGGCATTAAAAAAAGTGACACATATAATTATTATAAATACATTCTAAATAATTCTCTTATTTTCATTTAATTCACATTAGTGCATTTAATTCATGATTACTTGAAATCTAAGAAATAAAACATTCATTCATGTCATCCTTTTTAAAAAATCCCAGACGTAGCTATTATAATCCGAAATTTCGTTTCATGTTTAAATTAAGTCAATAAAGTTTTCAGAACTAAGTTCTCTGAAATATGTGCTTTTGTATAGCCTTTAAAAATGTGCAATATTCAAATGATTGACCCAAGAAAAGAAGTAAGTGACTAGGTTTAAATTATAATTTCAAGAACCACCTTTTTTTCTTTTAAATTATAAATTTACAGATCTTACCCATATCCCTTAGAATGGAAATGAAGTCTCCATCCTTTACATTAATTTACTTTAATTGCTAGCTTTCATGCATATGAAATTGTAGTTTAAAAAAGAAGCGGGAGTGGATTTAAAAAATTCCTACATTAGAGAGAAAAAGCTTTATTAGAAAAGTATACCATTTCTCCTATGTTGTCTATCATTTTGAAAAGGTATCAGTCAGGCTTTGATTAAAGCTGCAAACTGTAATGTCAAAGTACTATGAAGTTAAAATGGTTTGAAAACTACAAGATCTAACAGAGAATAATTGCTTAATGATGGCATGTGCTGAAACAATTTGCAGTTGAAATAGCTTTATTACAAATAGTTTATTATTATAGAAGTAGCTAACATGTGTTTGTGTACGAGAGCAGTCCAATAAGTACTTAGCCTCACCGCCCAATGGCGCCGCTATCGTAAGAGAAATTTATTATCTTGTAGTACATCTTTGTAGATGGCTACTGTCAAAATTTCAGCCATATTGGATTTGTAGTTTTGTTTTGACCGCGTGTCCACGGATTTTAGAAAAATGGAAAAAGAGCAATATCGATCGGTGATTCGATTCTTGTTTTTGGAAGGGAAATTGCGCAGTGAAATCAAAGAGCGCTTGAATGCTGTGTACGGTGACTCTTCTCCTTCAATGGCGACCATCAAAAATTGGTTTAACGAGTTTCAACGTGGTCGCACGTCAGTCTTTGGTGAGCCACGTCCAGGTGCCCCAAAAACGGCTACTACGGAGGATAACGTGACAAAAGTCCACGATCTCGTATTGGCAGACCGCCGATTGAAGGTGCGCGAGATAGCTGAGACAGTACGCATCTCAAAAGACCGCGTGGGTCATACCCTGCATGAAATATTGGGCGTGAGAAAGCTGTCGGCTCGATGGGTGCCGCGTCTGCTCCCTCCGGACAACAAGCGCATCCGTGAGACCACTTCAGAACAGTGTTTGACACAGTTTAAGCTCAATCCGAAGGAGTTTCTGCGTCGTTTCGTGACCGTTGATGAAACATGGATTCACTGGTACACACCCAGAGACCAAGGAACAGTCGAAACAGTGGACTTTACCCGGTGAATGTGCTCCAAAGAAGGCAAAGACTGTCCCATTGGCCGGAAAGGTGATGACCACCATTTTCTGGGATTCACAAGGTGTGATCTACATCGACTACCTGGAGAAGGGCAAAACGGTCACAGGGCTCTACTTTGGCAAACTATTGGGCCGATTCGACCTCGAGTTGCAGAAAAAACGGCCCCCATTTGGTGAAGAAAAAAGTGCTCTTCTACCATGACAACACACTGGCTCACACCTCTGCTGTCGCAACAGCCAAATTGGTCGCATTAGGCTACGAACAGCTGCCACATCCACTGTATTCTCCAGATTTGGCCCTGTGTGACTTCTTTTTGTTTCTAAACTTGAAAAAGTCACTCGCCGGGCAGAAATTTGAGTCGAATGAGGAGGTTATCGCCGCCACGGAGACCTACTTTGCAGACCTCCAGACAACGTATTTTTCAGACGGGTTAAAGAAGTTGGAACATCGCTGGGTCAAGTGTATCGAGTTGAAAGGAGACTATGTTGAGAAATAAATCGCCACTTTTCTGAAATTTTCGTTTTTCTTTTGTAGGCTAAGTATTTATCGGACTGCCCTCGTATATGCAAGCACACAGATGCATAAAGCTACATTCAAATTAATATATGAAGGACTTTAATGATGTATATGTGTATATTATTACACATGTAGTTAACAATTATATGTGTATATTATTACACATGTAGTTAACAATTATATGTGTATATTATTACACATGTAGTTAACAATTATATGTGTATATTATTACACATGTAGTTAACAATTATATGTGTATATTATCACACAAGTAGCTAATAATTATATATTTATACTGAAGGCTATTATTGTTGAAAATGAAAGGTTTCTACTGCAAATGACAGGATGAAATACTCACTGTTGTTACGTTTTAGACATCACAAGATGAAGTAAAAGTTTAGAGAAGCAGAAATATTACTTACTTACTAGTTACAGTAAATCCGAGAATTTTCAACTATTTCAAGAATATAAAATCTGTTCCTTGGTCATACAGACAAACAAAGATAAATCAAGAACAAATGACTAATATTCTTTGAATTTAGGGTACAATTCTATTTTGGAGACTGTAAAAAATTGCAGTGAAAATGTATAAAATATTTAATGCAAGAGTGGAAGAGAACTAATTTTCAATTTATGTATATTATTTTGATAGTTCTACATCATGATATGATTTTTTAAATTTATATTCTGTAAAATTTGAACTCCTTCTTGAATAATTACAACATTCTTTTAACAAATGGCTAGTGAAAAAGACAGTCAATGATTAAAAAGTAAAAAGAAAATAATCTTGTTTTGGAAACATTTAAATTGTAATAAAATAATGCAAGAACACAGTCTAACAATAAAAAATTACTGTTTCAAAAGGTATTTCTTTGTAAATGGAATAGATCTGGATGCTGTGAGTGAAAATTTAAAGACTTTTAACACTGATAAAACTGTTCAGTCACAAGAAACTTACAAATACATCTCGAAAGCAACAAAAAAGAATGTGCAGATGTTGAGAAAATAATTTTTTTCCCCCTCTTTAATCATTCAAAAAAAAAAAAAAAAAAAAAAAAACTAAAGACAAATGAAATGTAAGCTTACAGCAACATCAGCAAAGTAAAAGGTAGATAAAGAGGAGAATATTACTGTGCCAGCAAGTTACTGACCAACCTTTTCTGGCTGAACATTAACACTTTCCTGTACTTAATAAACTTTTCAATCAACTGAACTCCGCTCATTGATATTCTTTTAGTTAGCCTTTTCTTAATATATTTGCCTTCAAATATATATGTTTTCTTATTTGTGAATTATTCGTTTATATATATATACACATATACATATATATTATATATATAAGAAAATATATATATTTTCTTATTATAATTTATTGTGAATTATTGGTTTGTGTATGTATATATATGAATGTTGTGCAAGGGGGTCACTTTGAACTGCGGGCCTCATCAGTGGCCAGGTCGTTACGATCGTTGAATTCTGTGAGTTTTAACTCAAGTGAATGGGTTGACTACATGGGTTTTTCATGGTTCTCCTCAAGTGCAACATGATCAAAAGCCAGTTCCCCTAAGAAATTCCTCCACAAAAGCATACTTCTTCTTAAGCATATAGCTCTCGAGTGCTTTGCCATGCTATTTTAATGCTGGGCTACAAGATCACAACCCCAAAATGACAATAATCATTAAAGTCCTTCATATATTAATTTGAATGTAGCTTTATGCATGTGTGTGTGCGTGCTTGCATGTACACAAACACATGTATATACAGAGAGAGAGAAAGAGAGAGTGCTTTTTTATCTACTTGCTTGAATCATATTAATAAAATTGTTCATGTTGATGAGATAAGGATAATTTTATAAGCTTATTAAAATAATTTAAAGCCTTTTTACACTTCCTCTGCAGTTTCACATTTCAAAATTTTAATATTATTAGTCTGTACAGAATAACAGGAATTTTATCTCAAAATTTTGTGGATGCTTTCCACATTCTCTCACTATAAATTCTTGCGAGCATATAAAGTGAGATGGCAATAAAAGATATTTGGTTTACAGAATTTTTCTAAAGTCTATTCAAATGAAGGAAGAAGCAGATATGTTATGAAAGATTTTCTTACTTACTATTTAAAAAAAATAAACTTAAAACAAGCAATTTTTTTACAGATTTTCTAAAACTAGATCACATTAGATAGCAAAGCACTCTACCATATGGCTTTGAAGAGACAGTTTTACAAAGATTTCTACCTAGAGGAAATTAACTTATATTCACATCATATACAGAGAAAACCATGAAAAGCAAAGGAAGTCAGCCTGTTCAGTGATAGAACTAAGCCCAGGGCAAACAACACAAGTTTCAGCCTTTCAGCCACTGGTTAGCCACAGTTTTTAAAAGTCAGGTTCATATTTATATTTCATACATAGATAAATGGAAAATGAATACTGTTTGTCTTAAACTTATGTTAAATTCTGTCTATATTTAAAATAATTACCTGCAGTTAATATATTATTACATACGTAATGCTAATTTTCCCATGTGCTTCAAATGAACATAAAAGCAGTCCTCCTATAACATGATTTCACTACAGCACAAATCATAAATAGCGAGAACCCTCCTACAATATGGCATCCTATTACACAGTTTCGCTCTAACACGGTAAGAAAATTGCCCTAGCAATCCCAAGAAATTTAACAAACTCCGCAAGAAGTTTTTCCATATTGAACAAAGTACCAGCATAGTCCACTTTGAAGATAGTGGCCGAAATATATGTCACATTTGCAGAGTCTCAAAAAAAGAGGGGGAAAAAAGGCTCTAACACGACTAGAAAATTGCCCTAGCAATCCCAAGAAATTTAACGAACTCCGCATGAAGTTTTCCATATTGAGTAAAGTACCAACATAGTTCACTTTGAAGACGGTGGTTGAAATATACCTCAGATTTGCAGTCTCCCCCCCCCAAAAAAAACTCTGACCCAAATTTTTGATCAGAGAAATTCTAACCCCCCCAGTCATTGTCCGACAACCTTCCCTGCCACTCGTCCGATGACCTTTGCGCATTCGCCCTGCCCTAGTCTGATATCTGAAAATTAACAATAGCAACACTCTAAAGAAAAGCTTTCAAAAGAGTAGTAGTTTCACATTGAAATCCTTGTTTCATAAGTCCTGCCAGCTGTCTTCAAAGATCCAGTTCCCATAAGAACAAAAATCCTCAGGGAGACGAGCCACATGGCAGAGATCTATCGTTAAATTTTTAACCAGTAACAAGGGAAAATCGTTTTCTTCCATGACCGTAAATGTATAGCACAATAGAAACAATACCCAGTCACAAAAGACCACATTCACCAGATAACAATGAAGGAACCTCACTATCGCACAGGATGAACGAGATGAGGTCATAATAAGAGCTCCAAAACGCACAACCTGAACATTCAGCTTCTAAAATTGGAATCCTCATCTACGTGGCCTGAAAACAAAAGCGTATCACACCACTGGTCGTCAGTTTGCATGGAGCCACAGTGTGTTAAAGAACAACTTTTTTTGCATTTAAGACATTAAGTTTCAGTCCCAAAATATGTTTGATAAAGGGGGAAAAAAACATTTAAGACGAAAATTAATTTCTTTAGAAGTAAAGATACAAATCTTGGATCGTCTTTTAAAAGGAGAAAACGCATCTTATGTTGGAAAAAGTCTCAATCTGATTGAAGCAACAATCTGGCCTATTAAAAAAAAATGAAAAAGAAATAAGAAGTGCAGTTGCTCAAGATCTTCGACATCCGCCCCTGAGAAGTTGGAAAAGTATTTGGATTGATGCTAGTTGTCAAAAAAGAATTCTGTTGGATGGTAATATCATTAAACAAAAAGCACTCAAAATTTACAAGCACCTTAAAGAACATGGAGAATCCTCTGTCAACCCAAGTAGTGGCAAGTAAAGGTTGGTTCGAAAATTTTAAAAAGCATTTTGCTATTCATAGCATAAGAATTCAAGGAGAATCTGCGTCAGCTGATTATGAAGATGCTAGGACGTTTTCAGAAAAAAATTCAAAATATCATAGAAAAGCAGGGATACACAGCAGATCAAGTTTTCAATGCCGATGAAATTGAGCTACAGGAGAAAAAAAAAGCCCAGTAGAACCTTTATATCGAAAAAAGTAAAAACAGCACCCGGATTTAAGGTGTCTAAAGATCGTCTAACACTACTTTTGCGCAGTAACGCATCGGGAGACTTTATGACAAAACCCTTGTTAGTTTACAGATCTTTAAATCCTTGTATACTTAAAGGCATAAATAAAAACGCCTTAACCGGTATACTGGAAAGCAAATCCAAGAGCTTGGGTAACTGAAAATTTATTTAAAGACTGGTTTTTAAATTGTTTTGTGCCAGACACTGAAGGTTATTTGAAAACACAGAAAAATTTGAGCTTCAAATTAAGGTATTATTTATACCTTTAAAATGTATTAATGAGAAGAGCATTACATTGGATTTTAGACGTAACTGTTTCAAAATCAATGGATGGAAGCTTGAAAGAAATTTTAAAACATTACATGCGTGTTGGAAGAAGATATGGTCCTCTTCATTTGAAATAGAAAACGTGCGTGAATCACCAGAAAATGAAATTAGTGGCCTGTAGTTACAAAAATCTGTATGAATTAAAAAAAAATACCCACAAATTACCGTGCCATAGGAGGGTTACCTGTAGTTACAAAAATCTTTATCAATTTAAAAAAATACCTACAAACTTATAAAAGGTTTTTAAATCAGAAGTTTTACCTTACCTTCTACATACAAATGAAAACTAATCAATATAAAATTTCATTGAGCTTCATATGCCTAGATTCATCTAAAAAATAAAAAAACCCACACAAAATTTGATAAAAACGCATTTTATACAAAATTACATTCAATTAAAAAGAAAAATATATACAAATAAAAGAAATGATAGCCCCCCTCTCCATAATCAGCTCTGAATTACTGAGGGAAAAAATTATTAGAAAGTACTTGCAATAATGCTAATTTAACTGCAAGCAGTTTCAGCAGTCAATACAACAAATTCAATATTCTATTATTCTGGAAAGAACAACAGATTTAAACCAGTCATGATTAAACATGCTAACTCAAAGGAATACACAAATTCTTACACATAAATTTCAAACATCAGGTCTCTCACATAGAGAATCATTTTCTTATACGGTAAATTTCACTATGCAAGAAAAGAATGGTTAAATACTTAATGAAAATGTGCGCGTGCACATGCACGCACATACAAAAAAAAAAAAAAAAAAAGTTTTTTTCCTAAGAAAGACTTGTGTCACAGCTTCAAAATTGTTAGAACAGATTTTAAGGTACCCCTTGTATTATGGTGTAGTTGTTGTTTCATTTATTGCCAAGTTGTTGTTTCGTTTTCTGTCAATGTGTTGTTTCATTTATGGTAACCAGACTAGTTGAATGTTATGGAAAACCTAGTATGACGTAATCATTTGCATTATTCCAGGAAATTTGGAATGATGGGATGTTTTGTATGGGTTTTGTGGTGTGTGTTGGTTGGGAAGTACATAGCTTGTTTCATTGTTTAGACGGTAGAATGGCTGAATGTAGCAAGATTAATTTGAAGTTTCTGTACGATTTGGTATGAAGAGCTTTAACTGAAGGTTTACTTACTAACCATTATAAGTGTCTTGTATGTAGGAAGGATATACGTTTAGGTGAACATAAATATTTAGATGGATTTGAATGGGTTTGTAGAAAGAAAGGTTTAGATGGTCACTATGCGAAACATTCAATCAGAAAGGGTATCTGGTTTGAAAAAAGTTATTTGAGTATGATTGATATTTTGATTTTTACATGGCTTTGGGTATACGAAGCAAATTTGAAAATTATCAAGACGGAATTGAATATTAATAATGATAAGACAGTAACGGACTGAAAAATTTTTTGTAGGGATGTGTGCATGGATATTTGTCTTCGGAAAGGTGAAAAGATTGGGGGTGCAGGAATTGTTGTTGAAATAGATGAAAGCAAATTTGGGAAACGGAAGTATAATAGAGGTAAACGAGTGGTGGGAAAGTGGGTGCTTGATGGAACAGAACGAGGGACAGGAAGGTGTTTTTTTGAAGTGGTTGACGATAGAAGGAAAGAAACTTTACTGGATGTAATTGAACGAAATATTTTACCAGGTATAACTATTATATCTGACTGTTGGAAGTCCTACAATTGTCTTTCTGATAACGGGTTTGTTAACCTTTCTATGAATCATGCGTTGACATTTAAAGATCCAGAAATGGGAGCTCATATAAATAATATTGAAGGCATGTGGAGTGTTGTGAAAAGAGATTTCTGGAAAAAATGTCATCGACAGTCGGGAACCACGCAGGATATTTCTGTGAATTTATGTGGTGACACCGATATATGGGTTCGAGTTCAGTTTTGGGATGCTGTTAAGGAATTTTGTGTGCCACAGACTGAAGATGAAGTAACTTTTAAATAGGGTAAGTGCATATTTGCTTTTTTGTAGTGCTTAAATGCATAACATGTTTTTCCTTTTTTATGTTATTTTATTGTTTGGTTTAAAATGTAGTTTACTGTGATTATGTATTCTTTGTTTGCCTGTACTGTAAAACTGTGTGCTCTTTGACTTTTTAAGTGAAAATATATAGATGTGTACATGGACAAACTCAAGGCAGTGCGTAAGGCATACTTTGTGCAATTCTCTGATTTTTTTTTAAGTGAAAATAGGTCGATGTGTACATGGATACCGAGTTTGTGCAATTCGTTGTCTTGTTATTTTGTCTTTGTATAGTGGCGATTTAGCATAGTTTATGCAATTCTCTGATTCTTTTTTAAGTGAAAATAGGTCGATGTGTACACGGATAAAGTCAAGAGATTGCGCAATGCCATCTTTGCGCAAGTCTCCGATTTTTTTTTTAAGTGAAAAAAGGTCGATGTGTACATGGATACCGAGTTTGTGCAATTCTTTGTTTTGTTATTTTGGCTTTGTGTAGCGGAGATTTTTGGCGCGAAGATTGCCGCTACACAAGCCAAAATAAGAAGTCAAAGAATTGTATAAACTCGGTATCCATGTACCGCCAAAAATCGGCAAGTTTTGCCAAGGGGTACCCTAAAGTATATTTTTACCAAGTTAATTTCTGAATTGGGGTACTTTCAACATACATGTTAAATTTTAAGCAAAAAATTGCACAGCTATTTTAAAAAAAATTCATTCATACCATTCGAGATGTTCACAAATAGAAATATTTTCCCAAAGCAATGCTTTTTCAGTCATGTACAATTTTGCTAGAAAAGATCACACTTTTTTTTTAACCTAAAACTATAATAAAGCTCGACAAACTTAGCATTACATGACATTATTAGTTCATTTAAGCTCACAAAGAGACCACAAATCAGCTAACAACATCAACAGACAAAAGCTTTAATCCCAGAAATTTGGAAATAACTTATGAACCACATCAAAAGCATTTATACTGAAATAAGTCTATGGCAGTGATGGCAAACCTATGACATGCGATCCTGTTTTGGGTGACACACGTCACGCAATCCCAAAGCTGTCAATGGAGATAAAATTTGTAAAATACAAAAATATTTATCTCCTGCAACGGCCTCATCATTGTAAACATTCAGTGTGCTTCTCGGGTGCATTGGAGAGCATTCTTGGCAAATGTATGACACCAATAGCATTAAACTAGTGTTTTTTTTAATTTTGACATGCCAAGCTCAAGTCTACAGCAGGTGTTGGCAGCCTGTGACCCATTTTATGATTTCAAGAGACCCACTTAAGTTATGAAAATAAAGTATACTATATAAAAATAAATTATAAAATATAAATATGAAAGGAACACTAGAAAATACATAAAAAATAAATTGAAAATAAATAATAACATTAACATCTTTGTTTGATTACAAAGTTGCAGTAATGAATACATGCATTTTTATTTTTAAAAATAATAATAATAATAATAATAAAAACTTAATAAAATAATTTCAAAGAGAAATCGACAAGATAGGAAATGTTGACCGATAATTCTAAAAAATTGCCTCAGCCATTTCGTTCAATTTATAAGTAGAAGCCATTGATATCGAAGAGTAAAATAAGTTCATTCAGTATGTTTGCCTTTATAATAATTATAATTTAACATTTAAATGCATTGTAATTATTTTCAATAAAATTTATCTTATTATTAACCAATAAGGATAGTTTTAAAATGAAGTTACCACTCATCCGAAATGTCTTCTAAATCGGTCTACATTTTGACCTGCAGTTAAAAAAGGTTGATAAAGCCTGGTTAGTGGTATATTTCTTTACCTGCATACTGAATTTGGTACTTACATATTAACACAACCACTTTAGTAGAAGTTGTCGAATTTTCAAAATATGCCAAACTCTGGCAACCATGTGCATAACCATTCTTCCGGCAACCCTGCTCCATAACAATCCTTCAGTCAAGCAATGTCAGCACTTTTATATGTGCTTTGTTTTGTTGTATTCCAAGTTCCAATGGTTTTTTAGCCCTCTGAACGTGACAGGTTTAACCCTAAAATTTCAACCCCCCCTCAAAATGTCATGAATAAATGGTATTTTCTTGATCATAATTAAAAAACTCCTTTTTGTACCTTGATTCTTTTTTTTCCAATATACATCCAATCTAATATTGGATACATTAAAAGCTAGCAGAAATTTTCATCTGTAATGAATATGAAAGCTACATATCTATAACGAAATTTATGTCCACAACACTGAGAGGGCCATGTACGTGATATTTTCCCCCTTGAATATGAGCTTGTGAAATTTGCCAGCAATGGAAGAAAGTGCAGTAAAAACTTCTACAGAAACAAGAATTTTTCTGAAAATTTTCTGATATATATTTATAACATACATACATGTTATTATAAATATTTTTACACTTTACTTCGGTATTTATCCTGCAAAGCAATAAACCTACTTACTAGTCGAGTTTTTCCTTCTTTGTTTTGATGAAAATTTTGTGACACTGTGATACAGATTCAAAGCAATTGCCTTTATTAGTGATTTTTGACAAATTATTGTACTCCAGTAGAAATTTTATGAGTTTCTTCCATTGCTCGTAAATCTCAAATATGATATTTTAAAATTGAAAGACAATATTAACATTTGTCTATAAAAACTGGTGGAACTTAGAATGCAATAAATGGAACACATATGCAAATGATGACGTTGCTGGTTAAAACTGAAAAACTGCATGCATATGATTACCAGAGTCTGATCCATTTGGAAAATTTGACAATTTTTTCTAAGATGGTTGCAATAATATCCAAGTACCTTTTGAGCATCTTGCACTCAAGATATCTTCAAATGTGTTAGTGAGCAAAGGATGGCACATTAACAATTGTGAAAAGTTTACATTAACATTTCACTATTTCTTACGAATGAAACAAATTGCATTTGGAATAAAAGAATGAAATCAGCATTTCTAATATAAGATCCTTAACTTATCTCTCCTTTCATCTAACACGAAAAGCTTCAAATCCTGTTGAAAAATAATCAACAATACAAAAAACCTGGAAATTTTAATCTTATCTGTTAGTATTATCTGTTAATTACCACTGATGCATCCTGTTTAAAAATAATCAACAATAAAAAAACCTGGGATTTTTAATCTAAAGCATTATCTTTAAATTATCACTGATGCAATATGTCATATTTAACCCATTCATGTACTTTCAAGTTTAGTCTAAGACAGTTTTCCCAAAATAACATATGTTTAGTTTTAATTTGTTACATAAGATAAAAACCTTTTAATTATATCAGTAATATTAAACATTAAGAGAAAACACAAAAGGAAAAGATTCTTTTATTCATGACAGTTATCTTTTCAGAAAATTTTATGGAGTTCTAAAATCATCAAATGAAGTTGAATAACTTACCAGATATACAACCACATGACAGAATTCTTTCCTAACCCAGATATACTTAAAACTAAATATTATTATTAATTAATTGGTTAGAAAAATAAAGATGAAAATGACCTTAATTATATTCCAGCAGTTTCCATTATACCAGGTTATAACTGTAAATGATTTCTAAAATGCACAATTCCATAAAAGTCGTAAATAACATAAAATTTCCTGCTTTAAAATTCTTAAATATAATAAAAACATTCAGTTACAATAATTAAATAACTGTCAGAAATAATATCATAACATAAGATAAAAACAATAGCAATTTCTGCAGCATTGCAGATTTTTGTTTATTCCATTTAAAATACTCTTGTAATATTGAAAATCTCACCTCTAATAAAATTATAGTAACAAAAAATAAAAGATCAAATCACATAACTACTTTTTATAATGTTACAAAGTTTAGACATTAAATTTATGTTTTCAAATATAAACATGTCTAACAGAAAAGATTTCTCTCTAAGAACAAAATCTAAGTAATCAAGATTTAAAAAAAAAAACTGCTAATTAATTAATTGCTTTTATCTCCATTCCACCATTTACATTCTCTTCAACTGCACTGAATCCAAAAATTGTCAAGTCTCTTAATCATAAGAATTTTATTTCATTTAAAATATTAAAAACTTTAAATTTCTTTATCCTAGAAGTGCAGCATTTCTTCTTATGTATAAATATATTTATTATATTAAGGTATATTTTATAAATTTAATGATGCAGTATGGAAACAAGAGAGCCAAATTTTCAGCTCAATATTAAAAAGAAGAAATACGTTTCCTTGAAAAAGGTTTCAAATCATACTGCTAGTAGAAAGTATGAAACATTTTTTGAACTATTTAAACAGGATAACATCCATGCTTATTATCAGGTAACAATTTACATTTTCGGTTCTTGTGGAACCAAAGAATATTTATTTCAAAGCACATACAGAAATAAGGAGAAAATTATTTCCCTTAACTATAAAGAAATGCTTTGCATTTTTTATTCTAAGTCTGACGTGCTGGTTTATGCTTTCTTTCTAGTCTTTGATAGTTTCTTTTAAATTAGATTTATTTGCAGAATCGATGTAACATCAAATTTTATTTTTTATCTATACATATGTTATATTATCAATCAAGATTCATAATATAATTTCTCATACATTCTGCACTATACTTGTTTTTTGATATGTTCATTGTTAAATACAGTGAAACTACCAATTATAAAAGTACATTTGTAAGCATGACTGCTACGAAAAAGACATCTACAATCTTGAAAGCCAAAAAACCTAAAAGGAAACTCTCTCTCAACATTCAGATGGGGATATTTCATACTTTGATGGATCACAATACAGCCAAAAATTAAAAACTGCACGGCATAACATTGGCCAACATACGTAAGTGCAACTTCACATAAATTTACTGACCTGTTTAATGCACTTATTGAGTTTTGTTTACTTACGGTGAATAAAGATTTGTATCAATACTTAATTCCATGATATGTCAAATTTGATGACATTAACGGCTACAGAGATTAAAAAAGTAAGTCATTTAAAGAAGATAAAGTGCTCAAAAGATCAATCATTTTACTTAGAAATGGGGAAAAAAAATTTCGTTTTGCATATGGATAATATTCAGTCTTTGATGGTCAGGAGAAAACATCACGAAAAACTCTGCGTGTTCTTGGGCCGTACGTTCTGCTAAATATTAAATTTCACAGAATATATTGTAAAAATCAATATAAATAAAAGACAAAAATGCCTTACCAAACATATACAGACATGAATAACATGGTTAATGCATCAAGGAAAATTCCCTTCCACAGCACGATAGTCACTTCAAGCCATAAAATCAAAAACATCTAAAAACGCAAATTACTCAACAGCATCTGCCATGTTCTGTTGTATGTGACGTCATTCCATATTAGTTTTGATATAATTTTTATATCAACAAGAAAATATTTGAGCTTTGAAGATTAATTACAGATAAATATATAAATGACGTAAGAGATTTTCTAATATTTTTAAAATAATAGATATTTTTTAATTAGGTGCGGGATATACTAGAAGACAACAACGCCCTCTATGTGAGCGCCAAAGTTGTACGATTAAATTGGAGTAAGAATATTCTGTAAATGCTGCATTTTTCATTATATTTTTAGAAAAATGGCAGATAAAGATGCCGGTTTGTATATAATTTAATACCATTCGAAGAATCTTTAGTTAATATGAGCATGTTACTAAATGAAATCGAGCATAAAATTACCCTTTTATGTTTTTATTTTGTGTATTTCTTAGGGTTAAGGTTTAATCTTCGTTAGTTTTGCTTTGTACGAATTCCTTGTGTGACAAGCAGTATTATGGATTAACTCATATCTCTTATCCTTTTTTGCGTAAAGTCGTCAATGACTTACTGATCTCTGTGAAAAACATATATTAATGTGAAATTAATCAAAATAAGTTGTCTTATATTCACGTAGACATTGTATATTCAAAAGCTTTTTCTAAATTCTACATAAGTTTATTTGCTTGATTTTACGTAGATGTTGTTATGCTAATAAAGTGAGAACAGAGCTTAGTCTCATTTTTGTTTTTTACTCTGTAAGTCTTGTATGAAATAAAATTTGGGATCATAAGCAAAGTGTAATTTAGAATGTTTAATGTTTTGTTTATTCTACTGGATCACGAGCCAAAGACAACCACTTTGTTTTGAGGATTGTATTTTTCTTATATGAATGACTGTTGAATTAGCTTTCTTTATATTCTTCTCCTTAAGTAGAGATATAAACATCAAGTGGCTAGAGAAACGTAGTTATTAAATAGATGTTAATTAATCTTAAGTTTATTACTCACAGGGAGATTTCTAACTGCATACTATCAGGTGTATAATTTAACTATCACTGAGCCATGAAAATTTTCCTACTTTATATTATAAAAAATGTCAAAACTCAATTTAGTGTTTTACCTTTCAATAAACAGAAAGTAAAAATAATTGTGCATAAGTTTAAGAGATGTAAAATAAAAAATATCACAAAATGTTGCAAAAATTTGATAAAATAGTGAGTAAATTCTATGCGTCCTTGGAACTGTGTTTGGTACACCAGGGTACTTGAGTGACAAGGCTCAACAGTTTAAGAATTGCAAATAGTATGATGAAATAACCTAAAAAAGTATCTAAGGTTTTTTTTTATAATAAAATTGAGTTTTTACTAATTGCCGCCTGAAGCAGACAACAGAGAATGGCACCTGAGGGTTGCCACTGAACAGCCAATGAGTAAATTTAACTTTGCAGTACAATTTATGTCAAAAGTTGCACCACATTATTTTCTTTTCCGTTGATCTAGGAAGTTGAAACAGATATATATATAATTAATGTAATATGTAAGACAGCAGATGATTTTCCAGAAAAGTTATCTATGGTTTAGGATTAATTTCTCATTTAAAGAGACTTAATAAATCTAAAATATGTTATGAAGTCAAAGATTTCTTTCTCGTAATAGTAGTGTTCATTGAGCTAAGAACTTGTTCAGCTTCAGTGCTGCTAATAGCAATAGTCTTTATAAATACTTTGGGTTTGTATCCAGGCGAACTGGGTGGCATCATGGTCTGTTTTCTCCATGTGTAAGGTGAATCAGAGTCATTTTCCCTTAGGAAGTCCTTCATGAAAGCATCCACCCCTTAGACATATATTCCTTACTATGTTCAGATGGCCTAATCTAACATTCATTCATTTAACTTTCTTAATACATTTCATTGGAATTTAGGAATTTCAGTATGTTATTTTCTGTTAAGACCATCTCTGTGAAATCCCGAAAATGATTTATTTTTTGCTTTCATATGAAGTGCAAGGCATGTATTTTTCTTGGAATTTTAAGGGATGTTCTAAATTAGATACAAAAACCTCATGTTAGTCTTATTACTTATTTGTTGTTCATATTTAATGCTAATAATTATTTCAGCAGGTATGTCAGTTCATATTGCTGTTTTGTGTCGTATTCTTTTAGCTTGAATTGTTTCTGGTGTTCTTTTTAGAATTGTAAAAGCTACATTTCATTGAAAGTTTTTGATTTATTATGCTAGAATATGTATGGATTTCTTACAATGAATAAAGAGACCTTATCTGAGAATCATTTTTATTCAAAAAGTAGACTTTTGCATTTAATTCCATCATTTATATAAAATGTAAATATTTGCAAATGGAACAAAATTATGGATATCTTAAATATATAGTGTTATCCAATAACTCAGCATTGAATTGGCTTAATATTATTTAATTGAATATCCCTAATATTATATAATAATCTAAATTAAAATTGTCGGAATTCAATGTTGTGCTGCCTAACAACAAATACCAGGACCTCATAATTGTAAACCTACCATAAATTTTATTATTCAGTATTAATCACCAAATATTATTATTTAGTATTAACCACCAGGTTTTATTATTTAATTTTAGCTACTATTATCTATGGTTGAAAATTTAAGGGTGATGGTTTTGGAATGTTTTCTTGCTTTATTAAAATGCCATATGTGTTTGATAATAGTCGCGGATACCTAGCTGGCACATTTAACTGACAGGACATTTAGCCAACATGGACATTTAGTTGACACTATGTTTAGATGACAGTGCCTACATTAAGATTTTTAAGGAAATGTGACAGTGTTTTGGTAAAATTTACCCATATTAATCTGAAAAAAGATTATGGTAAAAATATATTTACGAGTGTCCCTTGGCAAAAACTGGTTATTTTTGGCGGAACATGGACACTGAGTTTGTGTAATTCTTTGACTTGTTATTTTAGCTTTGTGGAGCGACGATTTTTAGTGGAAAAATTGCCGCTACACAAAGCCGAAATAACAAGTCAAAGAATTGCACAAACTCGGTATCCATGTACACATCGACTATTTTCACTTAAAAAAAAAAAAATCAGAGAATTGCACAAACTCAGCATTACGTACTGAGTTTGTCCATGTATACACCGATCTATTTTCACTTAAAAATCAAAGGAGCACCCAATTCTATACTAGAGCCTATTAAAAAGTATACATTCTCAATAAACTGCAATTTAAATCAAACAATGAAAAAACATAAAGTATTACACGAAGGTAATATCCACATACCTTATTTAGAAATTTATGTGTTTTCAGTCTACAACACAAAAAATTCCTTAACAGCATCCAATAATTTCCTCAGATCATGTTCCCTTTCTAACTGAACACTTTATTTGGTGACTATTTGATCCTTTCTTGTGACAAAGCCATCTGATTGATCTTTACTTTTGATCATGCGCATTTCCTTCGTACGAACAGGACACTTATAATTCCCTTAAATTACATCCAACAACTTCCAAAAAAAATAAAGTACCTTCCGCTCTCTCATTCTGTACCACCAAACATCCACTTTACCATAAGCAGTCATTTTACGATGCAAAGCACACAATTACGTGAGGTATTTTACCTGATATCTAACAGATATTCTCCCATCAGTCAAATTCACCACAGTTATGTCCTAATAGGGTTTCCATAACAATCAACTACTCAGATTACCATAAGTAAAACAACAGCTTGGCGATAATCCAAGGGGCACCCTAAAATATAGGCTAACCAAGATTATTTCCAGAGTATGTAATGAGAAGGTTTGTGGATAAGTACTACATTTATGTCTTTATTTAATGTTATAAATGGGTCTAAAAGTGTCTATAAATTTTGAAATTGAACAGAAAAGCAATTTTATTTTCAAAAAAATTTTGTAATTGATTTGTTCCTACTTTTAATATAAACAGTGTGATTTTCTAGTTTGTAGGTGAAAAGTGAAATATAACTGTGCTGAAATTATTATTATTTTGCAAATGAAGAGTTCATAAAATATTGCTTTAAAAACAACTTTTCCTTTTTGGTATATCTATTCTTTTATTAATTTTGGAGCTAAATTTGGCAACTTATCAAGCTTTTAGTGATTTTAAGATCAGGGTATGTATTTGAAATTTTTTATTTGTATGTAGGTTTGTGTATTTTTCAATGATTTTTTGACAAGCATATTAGCATTGATAAATAGCATTAAAATAATGGTAATATGTTAAAATTATGTTTTAAGAAATAGAATAAAATATTTTTATTTTCCCCATTCATATTAGAAAATTACATTTTACATTTTTGGAAACTTACAAATATTTCGAGTCGAAAAAAATAAACCAGATAATTGATACTATAGAGTAATGGTTCTGAACCTTTTGACCAACGCATACCATATAAACAAAAGTTGGAAAACGTTAGTAGCACCATTACATTTTACAATTGCTTTTCAGTTTCTCAACATAAATATTTAAAAATATATATATATGTCATTTACACAAACTACTAGCTATATGTATTAAATATGCGCACATAAAAAATATTAGATTAAAAATTGGTTACTATTTTAATTAAAATTTAAGTTATAAATTTTAATTTTAAAATTTAGCACAAAAAGTTCTGTTTAAGAGAGATTAATTTCTTTATGCCTTGTCTTATTTTGCTTAGTTTTAGCCGTAAATTAGGATCTACTTTTAATTTTGTTAAAACAATATCTTTAGCTACTGGTTAATATAAGGTTTTCTCCAATAGTGTGAGCTGCTTAGTCTTGGCAGTTCTTAGAATTACTAGGTAACTAGCTTCCAAAGCTTTTCTCTTGAAGTAACAAAAGTATATCATTACTTTCATAGTAATGACTACTAGTCTAGTGACTTTCATAGTTTTCTATATTTGGACGCTGATAATTTCCTCTTAAAACATTCTTCATATTTATCCTTTAAATTGGCATGCTTAGATTCAAGATGTCTTTTAAGAAACGATGGTTTCATACTTTGATTTGATAATACTTCGCTGCAAACAACACATTGAGGTTGAGGGTCCATTTCATGTCCATTCCAGGTAAACCCAAATTATAAACATCTTTTATATTTTCTAAAAACAGTTTTTCTTTTCAATATTCTTAGCATTAGTAGATTGTCTTGGATCCATCACTTTTCCTCTTAGTCAATCCTAGACAGTTTTTCATTTTGAAAATCTGACTTTGTTTTATTATTTTTTCACAAATATCTAAATGCACAATATATTAAATAGTTCTTCTTGAAAAGGGGAAAAAAAAAAGAGACAATGATATTCGGAAATTGCGTAAAAAAGTAAATTGAAAATAGAGCAATATCGAGCCCAGAAATGGTGGCGACATAAAATGTAGACATGCTTATCGATCATCTCTAAGAGAATTAATGAGATACTATTATCTTTTTATAGGAACTTATTTTTGTTTCTTATTAAATACAACATCCATTTCTCTTACTCCTTTTAAAAACACTATTTACAACAATTTTTTTTAGATCTGTGGCTAAAAGAATATTTGTCAGTAAAATAATGGATTATTTTGCTAAAGTATGAGCGGCTATTGACCTTGAACAAAGCTCAGATCGTATATATTTACAAGTATTAGAGGAAAAAAACTTAAACAGGATGTTAGGGTATTTAATTTTTGAATTTAATATTTAAAAATTCTTTGTTTCTTTGCATACCACCTATTTTTCTTTTGCGTACCATCAATAGTACATGTACCACCAGTTAAGAATCGCTGCTATAAAGCAAAGTTTTTTAAATATCTCATAGCAGGAACTTCAGAGCTGTTGTAATCATTTTAAAATTAATTTCCTTTTTATCTTCTTTCATATTTTTTTTTCCATGGCAAGAGTTTTTACCTGTGTGATTGTCTAAGAATATTAATCATTCATAGGGTAGTGCTGCCATAAGGAAACACTAAAATTCAAGATTACAGCTTTGGTGTAGAAAAATTAGCATTTTTAGGAGGTTAAAAAATTTACAAACTTTGCCCTTTAAAATGTTAAAACAGAAATTTTAAACATAATTAGGTAAAACTGTGAAAAAAAGGTGACAGATGAAGTGAATGGTTAAAAAAAAAAAAAAAAAAAAAGGAATGAATATTCATCTCCTTGCAGAATTTTTTGCAACTCACCCAAGATTCTAATTCTTATCATCCAATTTCATTTTTAACAGGGTTCGTACGGTCCTTAAGAGTCCTTAAAAGTCCTTAGGTTTTTTAGAATTGATTTTTGGTCCTTAAAAGTCCTTAATTTCGTCCAAAATCAGTAGAAGGTCCTTAATTTTAATCATCTAAAATTTCGGTCCATTTATACGACTGCCATTTCAAGTGCAAATTAGCATTTTCGAGGAATATTTTTGGTGATTCACTAACAAATATGGTTATTGTTTGAATTTGTTCCTACTTCTAATATAAATGGTGCGATACTCGAGTTCCTAGTAGAGAAACAACCTTTCCTTTTTGACGATTTGAATTATTTTATTAAATGGTTCTAAATTTGGCTACTTATCAACATTTTGGCGATTTTAAGATCAATTTCTGTACAAAATGTTTAATTCGGAGATCTGTGAATTTTTCAACACTTTTGTTTAGAACACTGTAGCATTAATAAATTTCGTTAAAATAATGGTAATCTATTGAAACTATATTTAAGACATAACATTGAAATAAAACATTTTTTTTCCTGTTAAAATATAAAGTGATATTTCTTTTCATTTTGGCAACTTATTATTACAACATTTTGAATCCGAAAATAAACAAGCTAATAAACGCTGAAAAGCATAATTTACAAAACAGTTCTTAGCGAAAGCAAAATAGTTGTGTAATTATTTTAAAATGTCTTTTTTTTATTTTTTAAATGGTAAGAGTTTTTCCCCATGTAATTGTCTCTGAATATTCAGAACTTGTAGAATGTGCATCCGTTTCCTCTATAAAATTAATTTAACTTTTTTTTTTGTGTGTGTGTGAATTTTTTTTTTTCAAATACTTCTGGCTTTCTGCTGTCGCAGAATTTGTAGTGGTAATCTTTCTTTCGAATTTTAGACATTGCACCTTGGAAAGGTTAGAAGGATTTGAAGGCAAGATTTATAGATTTAAGATTCTAGAAGATTCCAGAAAAATGTGACAAAATGAAAAATGTTTTCGTAATATTAACTCATAATGAATGTATTTTACAGAATGTCTGATGAATTGGAGAATTTTGGAGAGAACAATGAAAACCTAATATTTGAATGTTTTACTTCTGATCCTAGAAATCTTTTTCTTAACATGATTATTCCCCCCCCTTTTTTTCCCTAAGCAGAAGCATGGAAGGAAAATGTCAGTAATACTTCTAATGTTGGCACATGGACACGTATCTACAGAAAGGAATTTTCTCTTAGAAAAGAATTGAAAACTAACAATTAAAAAGATTATCATATGTATTTTATATATCTCAATGCATGACACGCAGGCATTTTTAGGCATTTTTGTACTTGATGCAGTCTCTGTGGGTCCTAAATTCTGCTCTAAAAGTTTCTCCCAGTGCTCTAAAAGTTTTGCTATTTCTATATTTTATTACTCTGAGCATCACTAAAATTCTAAAAATTCTGCCACACCGGCTCTAACCATATATCATTTCATATTTACTCTCAGTGTCCATCTTAGTTAAGGAATAAAATTAGCAGCTTCTTCTATATATTTTAAATACACGTAGTTTTTAGAATAACAGAAATCTTTAAACCATAATGTCTGGGAGGGCTTCAATTTAAAATGACGCATAAATACACTCATGTCCAAAATTATGTTTACATGCATAAATTCACGGATTTCTCAGAGACTATGACTTATAATTTAATGAATTTTCGTTGAATCATACATAACATGATGACACATAAATGCAAAAGAAAAAATTGAAGATCACCTCACATGATATAAAATTGTAGCATGAAACAATAAAAATGGTAATAAAGTGTGACAAAGAGAGTTAAGAACAAAAGGAATGATTCAAAAAAAGAATTAAGTCTTACGAATTTAATATGGAATATGATCTCCCCTGACTTGTACGCACATATCACAATGTGTTTTAAGGCTGGAAATAACGTTGTTAACCACAGTTTGGGGAATTAATCTCCGTTCTTCCAGCAATGTCGTCTTCAGAGCATTTACATCTCTAGGAGGAGGATGTATACGTGCAATTGCTCTTCCAAGGTAGTCCCATAAGTTCTCTATCGGGTTAAGGTCAGGAGAGTTTGGTGGCCAAGGTATTCGCTTAATGTCTTCACTTTCAAGGAATTCATCAACGAGGTTTGCTCGATGTGGACGGGCATTATCATCCATAAATAAAAAGTCAGGTCCATATGCACCCCTGAAAAGTCTTACATAAGGATCTAAGACCTCATCCCGATATATCTGGCCTGTCACAGATCCGCTGCTGAACACGTGTAGGGGCGTACGTCCATCGATCATTATTCCACCCCATACCATCACACCTCCACTACCGAAACGGTCACGTTCCACAATGTTCGAGGGATCATTTCGTGTTCCTGACTCCCTCCAGATGTAAACACGTTTAGAATCACCAGTTAAACTAAACCGCGACTCATCAGTAAAGAGAACATGGGACCATTGATGTTCAGTCCAGTTTTGATGTTCTTTACACCAATTAAAGCGATCCCTCTTTTTCTGTGAAGACAGTAAAACACATACCCTTGGCTTTCTGGCATAAAGGCCTTTTTCATTAAGCCTTCTGTATATTGTTTGCCGTGATGCAACAGTTCCAGTGGCGGCTGCAAGCTCTGAACTTAACTGGCGAGCAGTAGCCTTTCTGTTACGACGGGCAGTTAATGCCAGATACCGATCTTCAGAAGCAGTTGTCATTCGTTTCCGACCTTGTCCAGGCCTCCTTACAACACTTCCATCATTTTGAAACTGTTTCCATAGCTTAGAGACTGTCTGTCTTGAAATATTCAGACATGTGGCTGTTTCTATGATTGACTGCCCTGCTTCTAAACGGCCGATAATTTGCCACTTTACAGACTCTTCCAAATGATACTTCGAAGCCATAACAAACCGCTTTGAGTCCCTACACACTGAAATCAAACGCTATGTTGCAGAAATTCACTCAAATATTCAGTTTGCGCAAAGCGCTTGATTCACCCTTGGATGACGTAACGCCTAGATTTGCATATCACAAACCGTTTGATTACTTTTGATTGGATAATGCTAATTAGGCTTGGTTTTCACACATTCCCTGCAAATACGGATCACATTGATTCGATATTCCATTGAATATCATCATTTTTGGGTATGTAAAGATAATTTTGGACATAAGTGTATTTTGTTGAGTATTGTTGCTGCAAAACACAAACATGTTGTAGCTTTTAATGTATTATTCTGATGTCGTTTAAGAATCAGTGCCATAAACTAAATGTATTCTAAACTGTGAAATGTTATTAGACTGTGATTTTCATCAAATATTTTTTAAAAATAAATAAAATTTAATAGTGGCCAGGTAAATCTATAATATCTACTACCTAAGGGTATCTAACTGCCTAATTCAATTATTGGTAACTAATGGCTCACCTTTAAAAGTTATCTCTACATCGAGCCTTTCATTTATCCTTACCATAGCCACAAGATACAACGCAAAAATGTAAAAATTACTATGAAACATATTCCTTACAGCTGGTAAGACTTAAATTAATGCAAAACAGTTTATCACCTCTGGTGCTTTAGTGGCTTATTGGAACCTTAAAGTATGTTAACTGTATTACAACTACAAGAACTCTACACGAAGCTACGACACTAACTGCGTCAGACAGACAGAGCATAACTAACTTTCAAAAACCTTGCCAACATCAGGCATTCAGGTCTGTTCTGATCGGTAGGTCTCTCTCTAGGTGAGCAACAGCAGTGACAACAGCCAGTCTTCTGTTATGGATTTTACTTCTCATTTTAACCTATGCCGTTTGATATCAAATAGGCCTGCTATTTGCGAAATCTCTAGACTGAGCAAATACTTAACGAAATTAGACATAAAGGTAACCATTAATAAAACGTAAATAAAATGTCACTATTCTTGAAAATATGTCCAACTATTATAAGTATAAAATGTTTAATACTTATTTGACAAATTTTACAAAGATGATTTTATTCTCGAATTTATTTTATAATTATGCTTAATAATAGTGCATCCTACTTACGGATCTATTTTTTATAAGGTTGGTATAACGAAAGTGAAGTTCAGGCATGGGCTTTAATTGAATTTATGCACTTCCGATTTGCTGATAGATCCTTAATTTTTTTCTTTAATGGTCCTTTAACGTCCTTAATAGTACTTAATTTTCATGTGCAGAAATGTGTACGAACCCTGAAAGTTTCTTATTCAGAAAAAATTATCCGATTTTCCTGTGTTTACATAAAATATATTTTACTATTGGGATATGAGATAGTCTGTAGGAAGAATATTACAAAAGAATATTTATGTGATATTTAGCAAATTATTTCTTAACAACATTTGTTGTAGCTTACCAAAGCAAAATTACTGAGTAATGAAAATTTGTTTCAAATTTTTAAACAGCAAAAATCATGTATAGTATTCAAATTTCATTGTTTGCAGTGGAAGAACGTGTTATTAATGAAGAATATAAAATATGGAAAAAAAATACTCCATTTCTGTACGACTTGGTAATGACTCATGCTTTGGAATGGCCAAGTTTAACAGCTCAATGGCTACCTGATGTTACAAAGTAAAGATGCTTTTTCTTGTCACATTTATATGTTGTTATTTAGTAATATTTTTCTGCTTTTAGTTGAGATAGATGCATTTGTTAATTATTGTTTTTCTTTCCACTACCTCTCCCTAATGAAACCGTTATCCAAAACTGCCAATATTTAAATTTTTTGTCATTTAATTAATTATCTATGAATTATAAAAGTTAGTGTTTCAATGATATAGGTATATTTTCCTCTGTTCTTAATGGTGTATTGTATAATTGATATTTTTAAATATTTTAAAGGTTACATATTACTCAATATCAATCTTTAGATTCTCAAACTGATCAGCAGTTTTTCTGTAATTATTCCTTTTTATTGAAGTATGGTAATTTTTATTAGAATCTGTACATTTTGACAAACCTTTAGAATATTAATAAAGCTAAATTTTGTAATTTGTTTCAGATTTTCTTGAATTATACTTAATGAACATAATTGTTAAATTTTCAGGCCAGAAGGCAAAGATTATTCCATTCATCGGCTTATCTTAGGAACACACACGTGAGCATTTTTCTTCGTTTATTATTATTGTTATTATTATTATTATTCTAAAGTTTTGAGACTAAGTAAATGTATAAATTGTCATAATTAGTATGAATTAAAAAAATTTTTCTCTTAAATTTTTTATATTATATGCTATTGGTTCTTTATGCGTTAGGTTAGGTTTTTCAATTATGGCAAAGCACACGAGGGCTATCTGCCTAAAGGGAGGGGTGCCTTCGTGGAGGACCTTCTAAGGGAAATTGGCTCGTATACTCGTTACACATGGGGAAAGCCACGAAAACACCCATGCAGCCAGCCCGTTCGCGGGATTCGAACCTCGGACCGAACTACAAGTGTTCAGCGTCTTTACCGCTTGGGGGCCTGGTTCTTTATGTATTTTTAACTTATCATTATTTGAGGATGGTAATATTACTACAATGATTATGTTTATAGTTGAAACATTTTTAAATCTTAGCAGTGGTTATTGAATGTATAACACCTTTTTATTTGAACCTTTATTCTGATACTGCTTTTCATACTTGAAAGTAGAAGACAGTTAAAAGTTTTGGTGCTTTTTAATGAACAAATCTCTTATTTGGTAATTTACTTTCAGAATTATGATGTCTTAAGATGTCATTATGAAATTTATGTAAATTTGTATCTAGAAGATTTGACATAGGAACAGTTTATAAATATTTTACTACATTGGAGGATAATAATGTGTTGATAAATGGATAATAATAATTAATAATTGGAGGATAATAATGTGTTGATTCTAAATATGATTGATGGAATCATAGTTTGAAACAGCTGTCCTGTGACAAAATACTCATTAAAATTAATGTAAGATACATATATATTTTAATAAATATCAATATTTCTTATATGTTAGCAGTTCATATTTAATATCAAATAAACATAAGAAATCTTATTTTTACTGCAGAGAAATTCTGTTGGAGAGAGTTGCAGGAAAAGAATGAATACAATTTTGGTAGAAGTTCCTTCAATAGAAACCAAATTTTGCATAAATTTATCAAGATTTAAAAAAACTTCACACAAAATGCAGTACTCTTCTGTTAGCGGGACCAGATTCAGATGCATGTATATATGGATGTGTGTATGTATGTATATATATAAGTACATGTGTATGTGTGTGTATATACGCACATATGTACATACGTTTCTGAATCCGTTTCCGATAGCAGAAGAGTACCAAAAATGCAAAATAATACATAAAATTTTGTTAATTTTAATCCTTAAGCTGATATGCACATTTGCAAAATTTTGTCTAGGAGTAAGTATTTATTCTAAGTTAAATCAAGTGAAAATTTTACAATGACTTGGTTACAGGCAAAGAAAAGCTCGACAGGTACTGAAAAAGAATCTGTTTTAGTGTTTAAATTGAAAATGACTAGTAATTTTCTGTGAACTGGCACTTTTGTATCTACTTTTGTGTATTTAGACATGATAGGAGTGCCAAGTGAATTGTGGCCACAAATGTCAATTTAAATAAAAGTGGAATTTAATCTGCCTCGACTGCCAAGTTTTCTCTTCAGTACGGATCTATCTTCTATGCCAAACAACGTTTGCTATGTCTTTTTCTTTTTTGTAATCACACACATATATATATATATACATTCTTTTGCAAAAACAATCAAAGCACCAAGGACTTTTGTGATCGTGACGAAATTTGGTATGCAAAAACATCTTGATCAAACATGCAAATGAACAGGAATTGCGATCATGGCGTGCATTTCGCAAAGTATAAAACCAGTAACAGAGACAAAAGATTTATACTTTTTTTGGCCGCCATTGTAATTCCGTTAAGAAGTAACTAAAGATGCCATTACGACGATATCAAACACCTTATAGACAACTAAATGACTTCGAACGTGGTCGCATTGTAGGGTTGCATGAAGCTAGGTGGTCATACCGAGTAATAGGCCATCACCTGCAGCATACAGACATTGCTGTGCAAAGATGTTGGCTGCAATGGTTGCTACAAGGAAATTGCCGACGAAATGAAGGCTCTGGAAAGCTAAGCAGCACAAATGTGAGGCAAGATAGGATGATTGTTCACCAGGCCGAACCGTCCCAACGGTATCGTTGTCGACTATTCAACGTATTACAGCCACGTCTATACCTCTCGTGGCACCATCCACCATCTCACAGAGGCCTTTAAGATGTTTGCCTTTGACCCCACAACATCGGCAGAGTAGAATGGAGTAGTGTTGCAGCCGATCATCATGGCTGCCATCGTATAGTGTTCAGTGATGAGTTCTGCTTCACTCTTGAAACAGATGACCACCGTGTTCGTGTCTGGAGAGGACGTGGTCAGAGGTCAAAATTACCCTTTGTATTACAAAGGCATAACAGTCATAACCCCTGGTGTGATGGTGTGGGGTGCTATTCCTTATGACAGCAGGACATCTTTAGTCATCCTCCATGCATCTTTAACAGCTCAACGATATATTGATACTATCCTGCGGCCGGTTGCATTACGCTTCATGCCACGTCATCCTTGGGCCATTTTGCAACAGATAATGCCAGGCCATATACTGCACGTAAGGAAAAGCATCTAAAGCTAACGTCAAATTGGAGTCAAAGCAAGGCAATTCCTCAACAATATTAATAATTGCAACTGTGTATAAGAAGCTTAACACAAAATCTAAACATATTAAAATTGAAACAAGAATTCATTAGTTCATTAATTCAAAAAATAAAAATGTGAATAGGAAAAATATACAAAATTATAAAAATTAATCTCCTTTTACTAAAAATCCAATTCGGAACTCATAAGGGAAAAATCAATTAAAGTTCATTCGTATTAAATTAAGTATCAGAGTCGATCAATATGTTTCGAAAACATGTTTCGTTCTCCTGGTTCATTTGAGATCAAAAGCCTAAAAAAGATTTAAATTTTCATGTAAAATATTCATATAAAACCGAAAAATTGAATCTCAAATGTATCTAGAATTTTCCCTACGTGCTTTCAAAACACTTGGACAAAAGAATAAAACATTACATTATGCAAATTTACCATTTAAAAAAAAACAAATTTCTCTAAAAACATTATATGTAAATCTGATATTTAAAAGTAATCGTAAATAAGGGGCAAAACAAATGTACTATAATCACTGTCATTTAAACAACACTCAAAAATTGGGTGCTCCCTGATTGCTAACCTAAATTTTTAATACCAAGAAAACGAAAAACTTTTCTTAAAGATTTCTATAAATAATGAAATCTAATCTGAGCCTTAAACAGTTAAAAACTAAAAACCTATTTGGGGGGGGGGGACTGTAAACTTACTGAATTCTTAAGACAACCAAACTGTTTTTCTTGCAACAAAAAGTTGAAGTCAAGGCTATTCTTAAGAAGCAAATATTTTTTAGTTCTTGGAAAAAGTATGCGATAAGGTTCAAATTGTCCAAAAGCAGAACTGAATATTTTAACATGTGTTCAAAATGTCCTATCCTGTTAAACTTTGTGTGTGGCTTGTAAAAATTACTACCAATGAAGAGGGTGATTGTCACCTCCAAAAGGGTGGCGTAAGAAACTTCTAAAAGATGCTGTTTTGTGTAAAATCTTAAAATACCAAAACAGAACTGGCTCAAAGTTGAGGAAAAGTATAGGTTATAGAAGATAAAGGTTTTCACATAATCGGAGTACAATATGTCTTTGAAACTAGAAACCCCCTTTTTTAAGTAAAAGCAAGATTTGCCAGTTATTATATTTACAAAATAGTAGATAGTACAGATAATAATTAAAAGGAAAAGAAACAAGATCTTTATACATATTTACATTAAATTTCTTATCGTAGTCATCTATTACCTCCGATTAAGGTTTAAATATTAATTGTCATTTCGCTTTAGATGAGAAATTTAAAAAAAAAAGTACTTAATACCAGCTTTCTTTAAAGATGTAGAAATTTTAAATAGCGGTAAGGAGTTGAGTATGTATGGTATTAAGTATTAGAAGATATTGGACTTCTACTGGATAAGTTTTACAGTAGGGAAATCAAAATTGCTTCTTTTGTCGTTAATTTTAATCTCCTTAAAATTGATAATTTGCCAGTCTATTTAATTAATATCTTCTTGTTGAAAGTTTTATTGAGTTCTAAACATGAAGGATAAATGTGATCTTATTCTATTTTATTGAAGTTGTTGATTGCAATAATATCAACCTTGTATCTGTAAATGTTAGAGTGATATGAATGTTGTTCTTGAGATAACTGGTGCTGGAAATGAAATTCCTTGGTAAAAGGGTGCAAATTACAAATCGCAAAACTTATGCTAGTATCCATGAGGATTCCATTGATTTGTATAAAGAAAACATTATTAAATGCAATGTAATTATTAAATAGAATACTGTTTAAATACTGCTGCCATTCTTCTTTGGAAATAACAGTAATAATTTGGGGAAATAAATCTGGTAGAGTTACAATACCTTCAAAGACTTCTTGTAAAGGGAGACCCATGCATGAATTGTCAAAGTCGTAACGGAAAGTATTTTTAATCTCTAAAGTGTGAAGTGCTTCCAGTACCGGTTCGTTATTACTTATTATCCAGTTGAAATTGTGGTCTTGCAATCTATGCATATTTAATAAAGTAGAGGACTTTTATAAGTATTTTAGTAAAGCAGTAGTCTATTCCTTTCATATAATTTCTGGTCCTGTTAGCTATGGATCGAAATTTGACTGGCGTTTTGTGAAATTTTGACAATGCATAAAGGTTGGAGTATCTGTTGTAAAATATAGTCATAGTGATTTCAAGTCTTCAATGAATTCCAGTGAAATGTCTTTGCAGTATATTTGCATTAGTTTTAATTTTATAATAGATAACTGTGCTATGGAGTTCTTTTTACTTGTACGAAGTAAAAAGGAAGTATTGTAATCGCGAAAAATTTTGGGTATCATATTTCAATGAAAATATCTATTTTGACCGCTATTGAATGCAATTTAATGATGTTTTTGAGTGACATTCATATGTAAGAAAAGAATAAAGGACTCATTTTCTCAAAAATTTTTCGTGGCGTCTGTGCATACGTACGTATGTGTTTCGCATAACTCAAAAACGAGTAGCCTCAGAATGTTGAAATTTTTTATATTGGACTGCTATAACATGTAGATCTGCACCTCCTATTTTGGTTGCAATCGGCCACACTATTTATGTATGTATATATCCACTCTATTACTCGGCTCAGTGACCTCAGTTTTTTTGGTCTTATATGGTGGTAAATTGTGCATTTTTTTCTTTAAAAATGATTGAATTATGTTATTCTTATCTTCCGGTTAAGGTTTTTATGTGTTTAATAAATCTGCATGCAAGATTTGTAGAATTATCAACAATTTAAAAGTTGTTTAACCCTTTGTGGCACACTACCTCTTAAAGTTAGAATTTCAGTTAAAAAAGTGGTAGGCAGTCTAAGCAGGCCCAGGTGAATACAGGGGTAAAATTTTCTAAACATAGCACTTACCGTTTTAATTCTATGGCTGTGCCTAGAGCGGGGGCGCACTGATTGAATAGAGCTTCGAAAAGAGTGCTGAAGTGGGCATTGCTGGGAAGCCCGTAATAGAGTAAAAGATGATTAAAAATGGTTTAAAAACACTAGATTCTGATAATCGTAGCAGATTTTGCATTACCCAGGGTGCACCATGGGGATGCCTGCTACTCTACCCTCCCCCCAAAAAATAAAAGAAAAACTCTTCTTGGTTATATAAATGATATGCGTAAAAATGAGAAAAAAAAAGTAACTTGGCTATATGAAATTACATTTGATATTCACATTTATAGTTACATTTGATAGTTATATTACATTTGATATTTACATTTACAATTATTTACATTTGATAGTTATACTTTCGTCTATTTTTTCGTGGTGATACTTTTCAAAGCAAGTGACACCACCTTTAAAAAAGCACAGCCCAACATTGCATGTTTTGCACATGTACTGGGATCTCTGGGGCTCCTGGTTAGTGCTACAGTACGCACACCCTTCACTGGTATGTGTTCGTTACTAAACTTCATTTCTTCAGAAACTCGTTTCTTGTAGCGGAATGCATCTTGAGGGCTTGAATAAAGTTTTCTCTTCGGCATAGGTGTTCTAGATTTTCCCATCTCTAGGAGAGAGTACAGAAGAGTTAGCTATCTGATGGCAATTCATTTAGCATTTTCAGCACTTCAGAAATGGCCAGGTCTCTTTGATACATTTTCAAAATAATTAAAAATCAGAAAAAATAAACCAATATTATACCTACAATTAAGAAATTAAATAAACATCTACAACTCAAAACTATCAAATTGTAGCAAAGAAAACTTCTTTCAACAAAAGCAGAAGAAAAAAAGCATTACTCTAGTGAAAATCAAAGACCTAACTGATAAAATTACCCCGACCTTCAGAAAAACACCCCAAAAATTTCTTAGCCCTCCAGAAACAAACTATTGGATTGGAGGGAAAGTTCTGTCGTATTTTAAATAGGCAGGTGATTTTTCTTGTAAATTAAAAAAAATCTGTCTAGTGAGTCAATCGGATTTTTTTTTGTTTTTTTAGCTGCTGTATAATATAAAAGGGGCCCTTTTTTACCGTTCATCATTTACTTGTGATATTTAAAGTGAAAAACATGTCAGTAGATAAAGTACATTTATGACACTGCATTTTATATGAGTTCCAAAAAGGAAGCAACGCATCGGTTGCATGTGAAAATTTGTGTGCGGTATTTGGAAAAGATATTGTAAATGTTCGTACTTGTCAAAGATAGTTTAGCAAATTTCGTTCCGGGAATCTGAGCCTCAAAGAAAGTGATCGATCTGGACGACCATCCAAGATCAATAATTATGTTTTGCGATCCATGTTTGAAAATAATCCACATTTAACAAGTCGAGAAATTGCAGAAGAGTTTGGCATTCATCATACAACTGTTCGAGATCACATTAAATCTCTTGGGTTTGTGTTAAAGCAAAGTATTTGGGTTCCACATGAATTAACGGAAAAGAATTTGTCTGATGGTGTAAGAATGTGTTCATCACATCTGATTAGACACAATGTGGAGCCTTTTTTGGACAAGCTGGTTACTGGAGATGAAAAGTGGATTCTTTACGAGAATATTAAAAGAAAAAAATCTTACTGCAAACCAGGAACACCATCAGCAACAGTTCCAAAACCAAGTGTCCATCACTTGGTTTTTTTTGGTTTGTTTGTTGTGGGACAAGAAAGATCCAGTGTACTACGACTTGCTGAAACAGGGGAAAACCATCAATGCGGATCTGTACTGCAATCAGCTGGATCATTTGAATGCAGCTATCAAAGAAAAAAGGCCAGTATTAGCGTCCAGAAAAGGAATAGTGTTCCACCACGATAACGCTCGCCCGCATACTGCAATGGTGACACAACAAAAACTGAATGCGTTAGAATGGGAAGTCCTTGGTCACCCACAGTATTCACCTGACATTGCACCATCTGATTATTACCTGTTCAAGTCTCTGCAAAATTATCTAACAGGAAAAAAATTCAAGTCTTTTGAAAGTGTTTGGAAGGCAGTTGCTGACTATTTTAATTCCAAGGATGAGAACTTCTACAAAACAGTATTTCACAGGTTACCTGAAAGATGGCAACAAGTTGTAACAAATAACGGAGCATATATAATTGATTAATATTAAACACATATTTTTATAAATGAATTCAAATGTTTTCTTTAAAATACGACAGAACTTTCCCTCCAACCCAATAAAAAAGAAAAATAGGAAATGAAACACAGATGTGCACTTATCCATCTGTATTTAATGAGTTCACCATGAAGAAAATACTGCAGGGAAACAAACATACAGTTCTATGTCTAGCCCCAGCGGCGCCGTGTGCCCATTCCGCGCTCTCTAGCTGTTTGTCGTTAGATATTAGGAGATATCAAGATAAAAATTTAAAACTAACACAGGACAAAGAGGTCAGCATACAGCCTTGAAAATAACAGAGAAATTTCTTTTCAAACAATTCATTTTATATCTTAAAAAAATCTTGAAGATTTCTTTGAAAAATGTGGGTCTTAAAAAACTAAACGTAGCTGAAATGTATGGACAGATTTTTGCTGTGATGCCATCTAGTATTAATGAAGAAGGTCAAAAGAAATTGATAGTAATATATAAAAACTTTTTCATTCAATTTTTCTTTGTGTACACAGGTAAAACTTTAGGTGTGCCCAGACTGTGCTGCAAAGGGTTAAATGCGGCTAAGCCTAATCATTTTTCTCATGACAGACATATTTGTTTACATTTGAAACTTAGGAGAATAGTGGATTTGTGGCCAGTCTAGAGAAACTAAGCTTTGTAACAACATAGATAACACATTTTATTATTGCAAATTAAACCATGCATAATCCATTCTGAGATTTATTCAAGGAAGTAAGTGTTTAAGATTTACTTCGTAATTTTTAATATAGATATTTTGAGTTTTTATGTATTTTTGCCTTGTCACAAAGTAAAAACTGAATTAACTGAATGAGAAATACTGAATCATCTGTTAAAAACTCTTTCTTTTTAGTTAATTTCTTTTACATAGTGTTTTAGATTTATTTAAGTATTTGAATAGAACATATAGCAACGATTAGGTAATTCTCCAGTTGATATACATAATTTTTGTGCATTCTGAAGAATTATAAAATGAATGAGATGTAATAATGCTAAGTAAAGCTAGCACTAGAAAGTCACTGTGGTAAACAATTATAGTGAATTTTAAAGAGTGCATTTATTCTATTATGGTTTATGTGCTATTGATGAAGTAGATTTAATTCAATCCAATAAGTTTAAATGAAATTCAAAGTCTATATAATTTAATATTCCGTGCAAGGAAGTCATGTGGTTTTACACATCAGATTTTTTAATCAGATTATAGTACAAAGCCTTTCAAAATGATACCAAAGGTTGTTGCTGGCTTTATATATTTTTGTAATGGTGAGAAGATGCTTCAAAATTTTTAGCTTTTTTGTCTTAATCCTGCTTACTATGTGTGCTATTTAATGTGTATGCTTTAATATGTCTTTTGAAGTCGCTGAGATTTCTTCTTTCCATTCTAGGTAAGTCATAGTAGGTAAATTCGTTTTGTAGCTGGAGAATACTCTGAAAGTTTTTAGATCTTTTTCGAATTGTTGGATGCAAAATTTTTTGCTAGCTTTGAAAGTGGGTCGAAATTTGGTGCCGAGATTCATTAATTGCCTTAAATTTCTGTCTTCTGTAATTTCTAAATTTCCTGTTATAATATGTTGGTGATGATAATCTACATAAGGCCTGTATTCTAGGAGTTTCTTATTTCAAATATCTGGTGCATCATCTATCGCATGGTGGTTAATTATTAAGCTAGTGCTCTTTCATGTCGATAGCTTGGTTTTGCCTGTACTTTGTATGGAAACAGATGTTAGTGCAATTTAAAGATCTTATTAATTTTTAATCGGTCATAAGGGATGCTTAACGTGGATAGTACAAAAATTTTTATTTTCAAAAGATTTGTTGCTGTGTAGTTTGTATTTACAGAAGTCTATTATGTCTTTTAGTAATTGTAAAGGCCTTCATATTTAAATTGAAAGCAGTATAGCAATTGCTTAAGGATTATGTGTTTAATGGTGTAGAGTAAATCAAAAATACTTTTTGTGAAAAAATTAAGAAATTTTGTAATAAATTTTTCGAAATCTAAAGTAAAAAAGTGTCTTATCTTTATCTCCTCCTCTTGTTCTTATTGTTTTTGTACAGAATCTTCCAAATTGATTATAAACTTAATTGCCTTTATCTCTTAAAATATTCTGTAAATAAGAATTGAGCCCGTAAGGGTAAAGTGTATTATTTTTTAATATGTTAATGATTTCCTTAAAAAGTTTTATTTTGGTTTTGGGAATAATATCCAAAATAGAAATACTAATTTGTTCGAAATCGTGCACTTGAGAATGTTCAAGAATCGCTGTATTACTACCAGCATCGTTCTTCTGCTTATGAGGCAGACTTTAAATTTTTTAATTTGAGCTTGGTGGCTCTTAATTCTAATGTTAAGTTTGTTCTTGATCTGGCCAATATAGCTTAAGTTACATTTATTACAAGTGATTTTGTAAATACAACTAAATATTTTTCAAAGTATTTGTTGTTGTTTTTTAATGAGCGGGAAAGTAGTATTTAACTTTTAATTTAACTAATTAAGTTTTTCAAAGCAAATTTCTACGTTTATCTATTTCAGTTGACTTTAACTGAGTATAAAAGTAAACAGAAAGCTAGCCTACTTTACAGTTAGTCTTTTTGGAAGAAAAACTAAAAACCTAAAAATTGATCAATATTAAAGGGGAAAACCTTGCAAATTTACCAATCAGAAAGTGACAAAAAAAAAAAAAGAATAACGGCAACAGGAACAACAATGCTGAAAGCTGCTAGTGGTAGTTAAGTACAAAATGAAAGAGAAAAATAGACTAAAAATTAAAAACAAAATTTTAAACCCATTCTGCGCTAGTGCTATAGCTGCAGGATTGAAGTAAAATAAACTTAAAGCATCTAAAGTCAGCATCAAATTGGAGTCCAAAACAAGGCAATTCCTCAACAATATTGATAACTGGCGACCGTGTATAAGAGACTTAACACAAAATCTAAACATATTTTAAGAATTCATTAGTAGAACAAACTTGAAAAATAAAAAATCAAAAAGGAAAAATATACAAAATTATTAAAATTAATCTCCTTTAGCTGAAACTCCAATTCAGAACTCATCAGGAGAAAATGAATCAAGTTTTGTAAAAGGTAATATGTTTCATTCTCCTGGTTCATTTGAGATCAAAAAGGCTTTTGAAATGAAATTATGGGATTTTATTGTGTAATATAATGATGTTTTGGCATATTATACTTGATGCTGAAAGATACTGATCATTAGGTGAAATTTAAAATTGCTGTTGAATCACTAAATTAGCATCATAAAAAGCTTGATAAGGAAGTGTCCTTTGTAATGCTTTTTATTTATATCATCTAGTAAATGACCTTGATAAAAACTTTATTTTTTACTTCAACATAATTTATAATATTTTTACGTTGCTGATTTTCTTCCATGTACTTTACAGGTCTGATGAGCAGAATCATTTACTGATAGCGAGTGTTCAGTTACCTAGTGAAGATGCCCAGTTTGATGCTTCACATTATGATAGTGAAAAAGGAGGTAATGTATATAGAAAATAACCACATTTGAACTGTTTAGTTGAGTATTTTTTCAGATTGCTGTTTTACATCGCTTAGCAGTTATTATTATTATTATTTGGGCTGATCGATTTCTTTTCTTTAGAATTTGGAGGCTTTGGATCAGTGAGTGGGAAAATTGAAATAGAAATCAAAATTAATCATGAAGGCGAGGTTAATCGTGCTCGATTTATGCCTCAAAATCCCTGCATTATTGCTACTAAAACTCCATCAAGTGATGTTTTAATCTTTGATTATACGAAACATCCATCAAAACCAGGTAAAGGAATAACATTTTGTTTGTTTCCTTAACTTCAGCATGGTTATTTTGTTTTGAGAAGAGAACGTCAAGAGCAGTATTTATTTTAGTTGAAGGCTATTAAAATTTGTTTTACAGTTTAGTTTTTTAAAATGTTTAGCAGTTCTCTAAAATGTACACATTCACATATATTTTAATAACACTAATTTTAGAACCTCCTATATTACTCAGATATGAAGTGTAAGGGGTTGAAAATTAAGTTTTTAATAATTTATAAATTTGCATGTGTGGTTGCCATTGCTAATATCTGAATCATTCCTAAAGTTTTGAGATTTGCTTCATACTTTTGCAGTTTTATTAATTATTTCTGAAATGAATGTAAACCTTTCTGCAATGAAAGAAATATGTAAAATTTTAACATTATCATGTTGTCTGATCATAGCTCAGTTCTGAAATGTAAATTTTCGTTATTTTTTAGGTTAAGTGTAATTTGTGCATTGTACATCAAGAATTTAATTTTCAGTTAAGTGTGTTACAAATGAAATTAACTTCCATTGTGTTAATCCTTCAACCAGCATATTTTTTCTTCGATGTTTGTTTTATCAGTGCTTAACTTAAATATATTCAGCCAGTTTAAAAATTTGCTTCTGTATGAAGTGAGTATTTTGAAATTTGTGGCTTCATTTTCAAAGGTCACTAACTTTGCTTTTTAGATCCAAGTGGGGAATGTACTCCAGATCTCCGTTTGCGTGGCCATCAAAAGGAAGGGTAAGCAATTTGTAGTACAATCTTTGATTTTATTTAACTACTAACATTACTGTATTGTATTGTGTTCTGTAGTAAGGCCTTCAGTTTTGAAAGAACTGAGTGAACTTAACAGAAATTTTACATTTTTGTAAAAACCTGTCAAAAGGGATATTATTGGAAGGCATTAGGAAAAGCAGAACAAATAAGTTTACTTCTGTAAAACTTCCAGTTAATGATAAAAATTAATGGAAATAATTGTTTTATCTAGTTATTAAATCTTTAGTTAGCTTTACTAAACTATTGTTTTAGTTTAGTTAATTTGTTATTTAGTTATTAAATCTTTAGTTTGCTAGTGATTTAATCCAAAAGAACTGTCTGTCTTTTTATAGGGAAGCCAATGTGCGCATTATAAATTCAGAGAGGATCTGCATATTTAAAGATTAAAGCTTTTTTTTTTTTAATATATATGTAGTTGCATATAGCCCAAATGGGCTGTTAGTCTCGAAATGTAATTTTTCTACTATAAATGGTGAATCACTTTTCAAATTGCTACCAAATACTGTCACCGTCTATGATCTTTAAGTAAATTAAATAATGCAGAATCTGCATGTGATGTATGTATGTTCCTTGCATTGTGAAAAAACGACTGTACCTAGAGCCGTTAAATTTTGAATACGTTGACCTTCACCCAAACATGTGCACCTGGAAGACGGAATTTGGATTTTATATTTCATATTTTGTAAAACTTTAATGAATTTGTAGTACAAACTCGATGATTTGAAAGCGAGCAGTGGCAATACTATGGAATAAAATATTTTTATTGTGAGACTGTGTGTCAGAAATTCTAAAGGTATGCTGTTTTTAAATATTTTGTGATGTTAAATTGAATTTTACGTGGCATAAGTACGAAGAACATGATAATTAATAAAGTTGACATAAAAACATCTCTACATATAATAAAACAAAGAGTCTGTGTGTGTGTGTGTGTCTTTCGTTCGTGTTGCGAGTAAGCTAATAGAACCAGGACCACGAAATTTGGTACATAGGGGTGTCTACACAAGAGCCAGTGCACCTCGAAGCGATTTTTTCGAAATTCGAATTAGAATTTTTTTTTATTTTGTGTTTTGTGACCAAATTGCATCATTTTGAGACATAATGGGCTACAGGAAAGCGAGATTTCACTCTATACATTTCATTTTTACATCGTCGTGAAGCGTAGACACTTAGCTATTTTACGAACTTAAAATAAATTTCGTATTTCAATAAATCGATTAAATACGAATTTATACTTAGGAAGGTGAGCTTAACACCTTTTCAGCATTCTTTTAAAAAAGAAATTTTGAAAAAATAATATTTTGTATTTTTTCTAAATTTTTTAAATGAAACTTCCGAATACACTTCTCAAATCTCAGATATTTTAAAATGTAGTTTTGGCAACAATTTTCCTTTCTTATTGTTGTTGATACATTTTTGATAAAATTACATCATTTTGAATAGTTTTATTCTTTTAAAAATTTCGGTTTGGCAACAATTTTTCATCGTATTTCTTATGTTACTGTTTTTAAGAGACTGAAAAGTTTAAGAAATTAAAAAGTTGTTTTATTTTGCAACGGTTAATTGTTTAATTATTTTATTAGGATAATTAACATTTGTATAAGGGATATTGCTTATTTCATTGTAATATTATGTTTTAATTACATATAATTTTAATTATAAAAAAGTTTTGCATGATATTTTTTAATCTGTGTAAGTTCTTAATCTGTTTATACCATTTGAGTTCTTAAGATTTTGCAAAGGGAAGTTGGTTAATTTATTTATTAGGATAATTAATATTTGTATTAAGGGATATTGCTTATTTCGTTGTATGCTTTTTATATGTAATGCATTTTTAACTGAATTTTTTTCCCGTTGTTGTTTGTTTCTTTTACGATAAAATTGTTCTGCAGAGTAAAATTCTGTGCAGTTTTCAAATTTAATGTTTGGTGTTCTCTTTAGGCATTTTTCTGGTACACTTAAAAGCCAGACGAAGGCTGGCCGCGCAGCGGCTAGTTAATAATAAAGAGATTTGCAGGTCATCTGACTGGAAAAATTGAATATTGTTATGATTAATTGAGGAAGGACTGAAAAAAATAGCAAAATGTGTGCCAACACATAGTACTGGATTGGGAATTCTAAACATGTGCTGCTTTTAAAATTTTTGTAATTTTGTTGTTGAATTTTATATGGCATAAGGGCAAAGAATGGTGCTTAATAATAAAGCAGGTGTGATGCACTTATTTTATCTTAAAGTCTCACTTTAAGATTGCAATGATCTACAATTAATTTTACTTTATTTTCCTCTAGTTATGTTTTAAACAATTTCAGTAGATGTTGCTTATTTCAGTAAGATTATTATTATGAATGTAATAATAATATCAATATATCTGAATGTATGTGCAAATTTATTGAAATCATTTTCTGAAAGGTTTTTAAAAAACTTGTGCTCTTTAAAAAATAAACACAGGTTACCTAAGTGAGTCGAATAAGAACTTCTCATTGAATACCATTTGTTTGCAGGTCAGATTCTTTGTGTGCCTGATAAAATTATTGAAAAGTGAGAAATAATCTTTCCATTTTCATAAATCTAGTGTAGGAAGCATTTCAGAAAAAAATTTGGAAGTTCAAGACGACTTTCATACATTTCTTCAAGTGGAAGAGATGTGTAGAGATTTTCAAAGTCCTAGCAGTTGATATTGTAAACCTTTAGATTATTGCTTTTTTCAGTTATATGCCTATTGCTAATAACCCAAAAGTAATTTTTGTTGGTATTAGCTTTATCAAAAATTAAATTACATATTGATATAAGCTGCTTTGTAAATTCATTATCAAAATTCTTGTAGTTTCTAGTACTATTTGCTATAAATATGACAGGGTTTTTGTGAAATTTTGGAATTGCATATGAACTGGCAAATCTAGTATTTGCAGTATAAAGAGAAATTTTCCATTTTTTTAAAGCATTAATTTTATTGATTATTGACTTTTCTTTATTTTTGGAAATACAATAGGTAGTTGAATTCATTAAGAGAATTATAGAACATTTTTCATAAAATGCTAAAATTGTTGCTTCTTTATCAGTTTTGGTAGTTGTAATTTGCTTTTTCAATTGCAAAAATTTCTGAAATAAATCTTTCCAATTTTTAATTCCTTTAAAACCTTGAACTTTATTAATGGAAGAATCTAGCTAAGCAAAGACATATCTTTAAACAAGCCCAAAAAAAAGTGCATAATTGGATTGCATCTTTATTTATAGTAAAAATATTCATTTGATTGTTTGAGAACTATATACATTGGAGAAGGTTAAGATGTAATGCTGAATTAATTTTCAGATATGACACAATTTTGGAAAAGTTATTACTATTTTTAGATTAGATAGGAGAAGTACCCAAATTTAAAAGAGAATTAAGGGGCTGTTGCTTACTTAAAGAGTAATTCAGAGTTTCATATTTTTATCGTGCATATTCCCTCCTTTAAGGAGAAAGGCTTGACAGTAGAAAAGCATTTAGGTCAGTAGCAAAGAGAGGAAGATTTTATCCAAAATAGGTAATTCCAAAAATTTGTTTCAAGATGTTATTTACAACTATTAGAACAATACATAATATAATCTGTAAATTAAATTTAGAGTGCCATGTGAAAGTTCTTGAAGAAGTATAACTTGAAGATCACTTTTTTTTGTGCCTTTCGCAAAGAATTGAGTGTTATAATTAGTTTAAAATCAAAATATTTCCAATAGGTATCCATGAAATTCTAGTAAAATTGGTATTTATTTATCATTATAAAACAAAATCATGTGCTCTTATTGTAATGTAATAATTAATGCACAAAAATTAAGAAAATACAGTATGATAATATAGTAAACTTTGATGAAAAGTAACAGGCTCTCTAGAAGCAAATCTATATAACTGGTTGCCGATGGTTGTGGGATGCTTAAATACAATAGGCATAAAAAACCCCGTTTCTAATGGCTTTTAACATTGCTTAAAGTTTTTATTTATTTTTATGGCTGAAAAAAATTTTATAATACATATTTGTATTAATATATGTATATATATGTACAAAATTTAAAATTCAAATTAAGACAAATAACTTATATTCTCAAGTTATGTCTTAGAAATTTAGTAAATGGAATTTTTACGTTATCCCACTAATGCTTGTTGTGTGTGAATAATATATCTAGCAGAACTTTGTGCAACGGCCAGAGGATGGTGAGTGATGAAAAATATGAATACTCATTCGGTTCACGACCATGGCTGACTCTTCTATTAAAAAAAAGGATATTAGGAGTATTCCTAGAGGGCAGCGGGCATGTGCTGTCACAGCCTGCATCCTCGCTAAAGAGAAGACACTAGAAGTAATACATATAGTGTAAAAACTCATGTCAGATTATAGTAAGATGAAATGTCATCTTTTAGAATCTGGTATCATATCTAGATTGCAAAACATAGGGTAGAGTTTTCCTTTTCTCATCTCTGGGCTTAGGGGGACATACACATCAAATGTTGAACAAAAAAACTCTTAGAAGGTAAAATAGGAAAGGAGTCAGACTAACAGAAACTTAAGTAAATTTAGAATCTTCATATTAGGAAAGACCTTTTAAAATTTTCCACACAATATTATAAAAATTTTGAATGCATTATTGTACATGATTGTACAACAAATTTCAAGATTTTATAACTGTCATTCCATTTAACATCATTTTGAAGTAACTTTACTGAAATTATGCTATTTATTTTTATTACTAGTCATCTCTAATTTACTTATTTTTATATAAAACTAAAGACCTAGTAGCTTTCTCTAAATACTAACATATCCATCTTATGGACAAATCCATTTCAACGAAGTGGTGTGACCAAGAAGCGCTGACTGTTACACCTGTGAGTAACCCCTTCACCAAGGAGGGCTAAACAGTTACTTTTAAAAGGCCTCCATTCCTGGTTTTATAGTGTTTGACTGATGAAGACATTCTGCAGTCACAGGTGGATTAAAGTTAGAAGATCACTGAAGTATCAGTTATGTAGAAGAAGATTCTGGAAACATTTGAAGAATTACAAAATCACTTGATGATCCAAACATATCTTTATTACTTGTTGATTACTGTATGACATGGCATATCACAATGGAGACAATCTGCACCCCACTATTTTGATTATGATATATTACATTTTAACAATGAATGGAAACAGCCAAGCAAGAGATGTTCTTTAGCTAGCAAGTGCAGGCAGTGAAAGAGCAGGCATAGTTAGTTACAGTACTGTTTATAAGCTTGCCCATTCTTTTAGTTCTGGGTAGTGATTGGGCAAAAGTTTACAGCAATGGGGATACTGCAGGAAAATCACAGATGCCTTGAAAGAGTATGTGCTTTGATTGGGTATTGGTAATTTAAAGGTCTCTTATCAATTTATTCAATTAAACTAGAATTAAGTAATAAATTTTTCTTCATATTTTGGTATTTTGCATATTGATGTGATGTACGTATTTGTGGATAACAACATTAGACGAGAGTTTGACTAAAGAACGCACCAATTTCCTTTTAGATCACAGTCAACATAACTTGCAGGTGATAGTTTTAATGGATTGGCAGGGGTTTATTACAGAGATAGAATGAAGACTTGCAGATAGACATGGCTGAATTCAACATTTTATTATCGGATAAAACAGTTCAGGAGACGCAGTATTTGTTTCACACAATTATGGATGCAGTAGACACCCCACAATTATGTATATATAGTTACACTGTAGAATAAGGGAAGAATGCGATTAAGCAAAGAGACGTCTTTTAACAAGCAAGCTTAGGCAGCAGAAAAGAATGTGTAGTTGGATTGCAGCTCTATTTACAGTAAAATTTTTTGTTAATCTGATTGACTAAGAACTATATGCAATACAGAAGGTTAAGATGATACGAGGGCATTTCGAAAAGTAAAAATACAATGGCTCGCATTCCTTAAAAAAAAAAAAAAATTTTATTTAGCAAACGTCAGTTACATCTTATTAACTGGATTATTTATTATACCTTTACTCATATTGATCTCGCTAATCATTAGACTTATCATTGTTATCTTTCTTTTTTTACTTTTGAAATTCTAATCACCTTCTTGTTATGGACATTATTTTAATCTTTCTTTTTTTACTTTTGAAATTCTAATCACCTTCTTCATCACCCCCGTTATCCAAACATTTGTTAAGTCGGTGCACAAGCTTTTGTATCCCACAGTCATAGAAGGTTGCCGCCTGTTGTCGGAACCACATTTCAACCTCATCTTTGATCTCACCATTGCCGTGGAATGATTTTCCACCAAGGTGTGACTTCAGGTAACGGAATAAATGGAAGTCGCTGGGCGCAAGGTCCGGGCTGTATGGCGGATGGTCCAATACTTCCCATTTGAATTGTTTGAGTAGTGCTTTGGTTACAAGCGCTGTGAGAGGCCGAGCGTTGTCAATGAAGCAAGCAGACCCCATTTGTCAGCATTCCCCTTCCCTTCATTGTTTTGAATTGCCCTTCGAAGACATTTCAAAGTCTGGCAATATGCAGCAGCATTAATTGTCGTTCCGGAAGGCATAAATTCCAACAGAAGAATGCCTTGTCTGTCCCAAAAAACAAGCCACAATTTTTTCGCTGAAATCGAAGTTTTGCATTTCTTGGCTTTTGTGAATTCGAATGTCGCCATTGCATTGATTGTTGCTTGGATTCAGGTGTATGGTGATAAACTCTTGTCTCGTCACCTGTCACAATCTGATCAAGGAACTCATCACCTGCTTCTGCATAGCGTGTGAGGAAGTCGAGTGCAAAGCCCATCCTTTTCTTTTTGTGTTCTTCCGTTAACATTTTTAGAACCCATCGCGCACGCAATTTCCTGTACCCTAACTTGACAGTCACAACTTCATAAAGAGTTGTCATTGACACTTCCGGTATGATCTGATGCAATTCTTTCAATTTGAGACGTCTATTCGCACGAATTGCTTCCTCTGTTCTCTGAAGAAGGGCATCAGAGATCACAGATGGCCGGCCTGTTCTTTGTTCGTCATGAACATCGGTCCTACCTTCAGAGAAATGACGACACCATTTCATTACATTTTGTCGATTCATAATGTTCTCATAAACAAAAACAATTTCTTTGTGAATATCCACTGGTCGCTGACCTTTTGCTTGAAGAAAACATATGACGGAGCGCACTTCGCATTTGGCGGGATTCTGAATCGGCGCAGCCATTTTAAACATGGCCTACTCCAACCAGAATCAACGTTAGAGTGCTGAACGACCGTGAGGAGAAAGCTAATGGTTCACGGTTAACACCTGTGTAGCCAACTTGCTCATCAAAACTTTTCTTTTTCTCTGGCGTACGGTATATCTTTACTTTTCGAAATGCCCCCATATAATGTGGAATTAATTTTCAGATATGGCATAGTTTCGGAGTTATTACTAATAGGAATAGAATATAATTACTAATTTGGAATAGAGAGGGGGGGAAAGTGCCCAGATTAAAAAAAGGAATTACGAGGCTATTGCTAATTTAAGGTATAATTCATATTTACATATTTTTCATCTTGCATTATATGTGGTGTGTATGTATATATATATAGATAGACTATTTACATGTGTGTATATACATTCACTTCCAAAAGTTAAGCACGAAGATGTAAAATGCAAAAAAAATCAACAAATGCTGCTTTGATTGACACAAAATTCGACAGGAAAGTAACATATATATTTATGCATTACATAAAGTCTATAGTTATATACAGAAATGAAAACAATATTAAATTTTTGCAAGTTATCAGATAATGACATACTGGAGACTTAAACAGAATTATGTATAAAGTGAAAATAAACAAAAAAGCGAAAAAAAAGGACAATAATAGGGTATGTGATCCCCCCTCATCTGTATGCAAAGTTTACACCTTGTGACCATACTTTCAATTAGGTGGTCAACAACCGCAGAATTAAGCTATCCCCATTCTTCTTGTAGAGCAGTTCCCAGCTCATAACAGGGGCTGGAGGTTTGCAACGTGAAGATGGCCGAAAGCATCTCAAAGATTTTCAATGGGATTAAGGTCATGCGAATATGCTGGCCACACCATACGCGTAATTCCTTCACTCTCCAGGTAGTCATCGACAATGTCAGCTCTATGGGGACGTGCGTTATCGTCCATTAAAACAAAAGTAGAGCCAACTACTGCAGCATACAATCTCACAATGGGTTCTAGAACTTCATCCGGATACCGGACAGCCGTCAAAGAACCCCGTTTAAAGATGTGCGGGTCGGTCGGTATCCTAATGAAATCCCTGCCCACACCATAATGCTTCTGCCTCGGAATGCGTGATGTTCGGTGATGTTTTGGGACTGCGTGTTCGTTGTTCACGCCATATCCTTATACCCTTGTAACCTGGCTCCAGAGCAAATCTTGACTCGTCATTAAACATGGCATTGCCCTAGTCAGACACTTCCTAAATGACATGCTCCCGGCACCACTGTAATCATGCCCCTCTTGATTGAACGGATAGAGGAACACAAACTCGAGGTGCCCGGGTGTACAGTCCACTCACATGTAATCTTCGGCATACAGTAGCTGCAGATATCGCCTTACCAATGGACGCTGTAAACATAGATGTTACATGTGTGGAGGTCGCTGTACGATTTCGCTTGGCTACGATAGCAATATATCGATCTTCCGCGGGGGTTGTAATCCTTGGGCGACCGGCTACGGGCCTTCGGACAACTGTCTGTGTCGTTTGGAATTGTTTCCATAAACGTGAAATTACGGAATGATGAACGCCGAAGAAAAGAGCAATGTCTGTGATCGATTGTCCTGCTTCAATGCGCCCCACAGCACGCCAGTGCTCAGAATCTTCCATTCGTCTTCTGGAAGTCATAGAAACATGTATGTCTTGTAAACAAATTGTACGAAAGTTTTAAACACCTTCTATCAACACTTACAGTCAACTTCTGTAACCCTTTATAAAGCTGTCTTCTTATAAGACTGCCTTTTTTGCATATTTCTTGACATGAAAATGCGATTGGCTGTTACCTAAAATTGCATTCTCTTTAATTCCGATTGGCTTCCGGAAATTAGCATTTTCCTATCCGTGCTTAACTTTTGGAAGTGAATGTATATTATTTATTATATAGTATTTTATATAAAAATTTTATTCTTTAGTTATGGATTGTCATGGAATCCGAATTTAAATGGGCATTTGTTGAGTGCTTCTGATGATCATGTGAGTAAGCTGCTGTTTTATGATTTTTCCAGTGATTATTTTTTTCAAAGCATGGTGTTAAAATATAAAATATTCAAAAAATTTCCTCCCTTTTTTTTAAGAAAAATCTTTATAAATTTTCAGACAATTTGCTTATGGGACATAAATGCTACGCCAAGAGAAAACAAAGTTGTTGATGCAAAAACTATTTTTACTGGTCATACTGCTGTTGTCGAGGTCAGTATATATTTTTGCTAAGCTTGAAAAGTATTTTCTCACACCTTACTGCATACTTTTGTGGTGTAATTTCTAAACACGTCTGGCTATGAATCAGAAGGTTCAGAGTTCACGCCCCTGCAAGGGCATCGTACATTTTTTGTATTTCCTCTTCCAAAAAAGAAAGATAGTTTATGATTCTTTATCATGAACAGAATTTGGAAATTATTTAATCTTGTTCTCCCTAGTTGCACTTCAAGAGAGGGAGTGGGTAAACTATTTTCTCCCTCATCTAAAAATGCTATTTCTGAACTGCAACCAAATTTACCAAACTTTTTTTTTTCCCTCTGGGACCCTGTTGTTTTAATATTTTTTCGTTACCCAGCAAAATTGTTTATTGGCTTATTGATAAATTAGCTCAAATATTTTCCCTTTATTGTGAGACTGATAAAAATGTAAAATAATAAAAAAAAAGTTTTGATGGGAAGTATGAGGGTATTTCTCATTAACTAGAACTTTCAGCTAAAAAGATGGCAACTTTATTCTTAAATATAGTTCAGCATATAATTTGTTTCTGAGAAAACTTGCCGAGAAGTATTTCTTATTTGTACGTTTTAAGAAAATGCATTAGAAACTTAATTGCCTTTTGTAAATTAGTCCTTTTGAGTACTCTTGATGTCAAAATAGTTAAAAATCTATCAATGGTATTTTGTCGAAACTGTCTTTGAGCTCTGTATCATTAGAGGTTCAATTATGGATTCAATATCTGAATCAAAAAATTCTGTAGCAATTGTAAAAGAATTGTCCTTGCTTTGTTGCTATGAATTGGAGAGAAATATTCTTTCAGATTTGTGTATCCTATCAGGCATTCCTTGATAACAACTGAAATTTCATCAGGCATGAAATTAATATTGTATTCTTTTCATACTTTAATTAGCTTTATGAAAGCATTATAATTTTCTTCCATGTGAAGGGTATAAAAACTGAGCTTTTTCATTGCATCTTCCATCTTTTCTTAAAGCTTTCTAAAGCTTTCATCTTTTTGTTACCTTATAATAAAACATGTAATTTATATAAAAAACTTAAATTGTCACCAAGATAACCTCAATAACATCCTAAAACTGTTTTTAAATTGAAATATTGCATATTTAGCTACTGGAGTTGGTTTACTATCATTTCCAAAAGTCTACATTTCATCTGAATAACCATTGTACTTTGCAATGTAAAGGAAGTTGTTGCTGTGTTCTCCCCATCCTCACATAATGCATTAAATAACCTGGAATTCAAGGAATTATGTTTTATAAAATTCATAAATTTTACACACTTTTTCATAATAGTTTATAAAAGTATGCCTTTGGGGGGGGGGCTAAGATTTCTGTATGCATACTGCAGTGCAATCATACACACTCTAGTGCCATTGTCTTTATTTTTGGAAAAAAGACCTACGCAAATTTTCACATTCTGCACTGTTCTTGTATTCAGTGGTTTGCAAAATAGAAATTCATTAGATGTCTTCTCAAAATTGGTTCCCTGACAAAAACCCACTGAACGAAAGTGTGTGCGACAAAAGCCCATTAAAAAAACTCACTATGATACTTGCTGACGCGTCAATTACCCACATTGATTCAATTGTATTGGTAGAATAAAACAAAAGGACACAGAGTTTTTATCACTATAAAATGTATTTATAATTATTAATGTTATTTATAATTATTAATGTTATTAATGATCTGATTATTAATGTTTTTTTAAACATATTTGTTTGTATATTTGGCCATTACTTTGTTTATTTTATTAGGTAGGAAAAAACTTTTCTATTTGATTAAGTGATTAGCAGTAATGTTTCTATGATAGATCTAAAAATATATCTCATTATTTATTTATTTTTTTATTTTTGGGTATGCTATGCGAAAATGAAAAATATATTTATTGACAAACTATAATATTGTTTCATATCAAAGTAATATGTAAGTTAGTAATTTCATTATTTGCAACCCTGCATTTAGGTGATTATGAAGCATTCGAGAAATGCTGTTCTGGAACCGTAAGATTTCGTTTTCTTGTTAATCCTCTGAGTGGCGTGACCTGCTTTATCTAGTCATGAGATTTTTTTATCTCACTTGATGTATATTAGCTTATAATTTAATATATTTTGCTTTCTTTCACCGTTTGCCTTGAGAGATATGTTCACAGAAAATGCATCGTGATCCGTTAGTAACAGCAGATTCTCTTTGGAATGAAATTTGGGCTAGACCGCAACTCCCGAGACATACGCAGCGTCTTATTCCAGCCCCCCCCCCCCAGAATGAGTTGAAAATGAAAAGGGCAGATTAACGGGTTATTTAGTCACACTTATCTTCTCAGTGGTGCGTTCCATTAGGATCACTGTGTGACTGTTTCAGGAAAGGATAGGATTGGGTGATAACTTTCGTTAAGTGGATACACCTCAAGACTTCTTGTGACATAGCTTTCTCCCTTCTATTAACGAACAAAGGGATTTGAAGGCTTTAAGTGCTATCTTTTCAATTCCTAAGGATTCCCTGTGAATATGATCTGTATATTATTCTCTGAACTATGAATTTTATTGAAATGTTATACCTAATATATGCATTTTGTTTTACCATTTTACCTACACAGATTTAAATATTACTCGCTTTAAATTTCGTTATGACTATGTTGCACCAGTTATGAATGACATTGTTGAACTAAAATTTTCTAAGTTACATTTCATTTTTCAAAACTTGTACATTAAACATTAATATGCTTATTTTACTTTGTAATCGACACCTTTCTATTTTTTTAAACCTCATTAATTGAGGAAGCTACAGCATTAAAAGTTCCAGAATTTTAAATGAAACACCAATAATATATGAAATTTGGATTGCTGTATTGTTTCTCTTACTTACTTCCTAAATGTATAATTATATTTTGCATAAAACATTTTTGACAATATGTACTTTTCTGGTTCGAGAATAGTCGTCTGCCATTTCCTATAGGAGACAGACTTATGTACTACTGGATTAAAGAATTAAGGAATGTTAAATTTTGCTTGGAAGAGTTAAAAATGGCTGGTAAGATTGTTGTAGACTGTAATAACTATATGCGAGAACTAAAATTAAAATATGTATGTAATAACATGCATGTCATGAAATAAATAAATTTCTCCGATTTGAAATTACCATTCTTTTTATTTAAAAAATTGCCTAATTGCACCAAGGAAGGTGGTAATAATACCAAGGTACTTAGTAAATATTTTGCCATAAATTCTGCAATGGATCAGTATATTTGTGAGTTTCAATAAAATATATAAACAATGCATCCCACTAAACGAAAAATATGTATTATTATTATTGGCATGTGTATCGTAAATACGAGCCAGTTTCCGTTAGAAAATACTCTACAAAATTGCTTCTCCTCTCAGGGAAACTCTCGTATACCCTGTCATATTCAGTAATAATTAATAAGTCATAACCTACACCCTCATGATAAATGTAATATAAATAAAGAATTTCTATATTAATTTCATAGTTTTACTGTTTAAGTGAAGAATTTCGATTTCACTTGGCGAGTAGTCATCCTTTTGCACATTATTTTACTACTTCTATTCACTTGTACGAAGCAAAGGAAGTATTGTAATCGCGAAGAATTTCAGGCGTAATATTTAAAATATATGTACATCCATTTTGACCACTCCGGAATAAGTTTGGTCAAATTTTTTCAATGACATTTGTAAGCGCCGAACAAATGACACTTTTTCCCTCAAAATGCATTGTAGAAGGAATTCAAAATGGATTCAGAAGAGATTTTTTTTATAAGGTTTGTACATACCTACTTATGCATCTTAAATAACTCAGAAACGATTAAACACTGAACTTTGAAATTTTGTATGAGACTGCTATTATACCATATAATTGTTCACCACCCTTTTTTACTGCAGTCGGGTATACCAAACGTATACCCATAGCCTTAGCTAATGCTATGGGACCTTAAGCTATCTTGATGTTCGCAACTGTTGGTTGTAGTCATACAGTTCCAAATACAGAAGTGTTTTAAATGACAAAAATGTTCATGTTTTGGCAGTGTGAAATTTAGAAAAAACAATATTTTTTACAACGAAATCTAACTTTCAATGCAATTTCCCGGTTCCCATTCTTACATTTGGGAAAATTCTATACTCGTTATGAAAAAAATGAAATTATAAAAAGTAGTTTGTTTTTGCTCGACAAATAACAAAATCTAACTTCTAATCAAAACTGTACATGTTAGAAGGTAGCTTATTGGAATTCGATGTGAACAACAGTAAATGAAATATTAGAATAAGAACTCGAATTGAGCATGTAGTACTTTGCTAACAAAGCGCAAGTATTCCAGGTTTGAGGCAAATGCAACTTATTGGAATGTGATGTCAACAACAGTAAATGAAATTTTAGAGTAAGAACTCGAATTGATCTGAGAGATGTTACTTGTCTTCTTATTAGCAAAGTTCATATGGAGGCAGAGAACAAAACAAAAAATACCAATCATGCATTTAGCACAATCTCTCGCTTCCTATACTTATATTTGGAAACTTTTTATACTTTTTTTGAAGAAAAATTATAAGTTTAACTCTCATACAACAAAAATTGATTGGGATATTAAATTTGAAAACTTGCAACTTTTGGTGTTATTTTAAACTAACCTTGAGAGATCAGTTAATAAAGTTAGATTAATTCCATCAAATAAATTTAATTGAAGTGCACCAAAAAATATGTATCGTTTAATAGGCTGTACTATGTATGCCAACACTTAACACGGTATTGGGAATTCTAAAAATATCTTGCAATACTAGCTATGCAGCTTTTAAAATTTTTGTAATTTTGTAGCTGTATTGTGCATGGCATAAGTGCAAAGAAAATACTGTTTAATAATAAAGCTAAAAAGGAAAAGAGGGGTTAGTAGGAGTAAGTGCAGCCGACAGGTAGACAATGAACTCAGCGGAAGCATAAAAAAAACCCTTTTAGGCGACTGTTGAAATCTGAAACCTTTCTGATTTTAAGGGAATGTTAATGGAATTATAAAGATAGTTGCAACAATTAAAATTGCTGCTTAATTTTATTATTAACATTGTTGAATTTTCAGTCCATTCGAAAGAATGGTCCCTCCACTAGTAATCTATTCAACGAGAACCGCTAAGAATGGTTACTACCTTCTTACTTTTTTAAAGAGGCACTTCACATAATTAAAACTTTCTTTGCTGTAGAAAAGCACAATATGGGGGGGGGAACTAAATTAAAAAAATTGCGATTTGTAATAAGAACCTTAAATATCTAAGCTAAGGAAAGTTTTCCCCCCTTATAAAGAAAATAAGTTTTTAAAATTAAATGTATAAAAATATACGAGAAATAATTTCATCACTATTTTTGTTACAGAACATTAAGAAAATGATAAAACAAAGTTAAATGATATTTCAAATAGGTAGTACTAGCTAGTGCACTTATTTTTACTTTAAATAAAGCTTTTATTAGACAATTAAAAATTAAACTTACATTGTAACAGAATGCAATATATTTGGAGGTTGAGTGCAAGAACTGCAGTCAAAGGGGAAAATATATGCTCTAAGGGATACATGCCTTTGTGTCTTATGGTCCTCGTTAGGGGGTCGTTATTCAGCGTCCTTCAGTGTGACAGGTACACGGTTCAATCTGATTTGAATAGAACTTCTAAATAGGTTTTCGCAGCTGGTGAAAGGGGGAAAGAAATACTCTGAGGCCAGTTTTAGACATAAAAAGTTTATTTTTGGAAGTAAAAAACTGGCACAAAATGTTTGCGATTTTCAGAAAGGTGAAGAGATTAACAATGTTAATATATCATCTTAATGATTTAAGTTTATGACAATGGAGACTAAAATAAGCTACCTTCTAACATGTAATACACTCACGTTTGTGAAAATTGCAACACCAAGAAGGAATCGTCATAATTAAATGCAATTTAATACACAGTTGAGTGGTAGTGGTACAAATAAATGATTAAATGTTCAAAGCAAACAAACAAGAACAAGAGATCAGAATCAGTATTTTGTGTGGCCACACGCGCCGCAATAAGTGCTGCTACACGACGTGGCATGGAGTCAAACAAAGTTTGAATGTCTGACTGAGGAAGAGCATTCCATATCGTTTGTACGCGTACCCAAAGTTCGTCTGCAGACGCAACAGGACGAGGATCACGAGCAAGACGCCGACCAATGACATCCCACACATGTTCAATTGGCGACATATCCGGGGAACACGCAGGCCAAGGAAGAAGCTGTACCTGCTGCGCTGCAAAGAAGGATTTAACAATCCGAGCAGTATGAGGGCGGGCATTGTCCTGTTGAAATACAGCGCCTGGCAAGCTTTGAAGGAAGGGAACAGCTTCGGGCTGTAGAACTTCACGGATATACCGGTTGCTGTTCAGATTGCCCACAATTCGTAGCAATTGAGATCGTCTATGATATGCTATGGCGCCCCAGACCATAACTCCGGGTGTTCGTCCACTGTGGCGTTCGATAATGCACTCCGGAAGGTGGCGTTCACCGGCATAGCGTCTGACACGAATGCGGCCATCATGGTACCACAAATTAAAGCGGGATTCGTCAGAAAACACGACATGCTGCCAATCAGCACGCCAGTCTCTATGCTGATTGGCCCATTGTAGCCGCAGGCGGCGATGGTCGTGCGTTAGGGGGATCCTGTATAAAGGAGTCCGTGCGCGCAGTCCACACTGCAGCAGACGTCTACGAATTGATGAAGCACACAATGAAACACCTGTAGCTATTGACCACAGTGCTGCCAATTGTCTAGAGGAAGCTGTACGGTCCGTCCGCGCCATGCGGACCAGGTGTCTATCATCGCGAGCTGACGTCACATTTCGGGGTCCACTCCCGGATTTCCGAGTTGTCCGACACTCGTCCGTCCACTGCTTCCAAACGCGCATCACTGTGCTGCTGTTACGCTGCACACGAGAGGCTACTGCACGATACGACAATCCAGCTTCACGAAGGCCGATGATTCTCCCTCGTTCAAACTCTGTAAGTTGTTCAAATCTCGCTCTCTTTCGTCGACGAGGCATAAGTACAGATTGAGTTAACGTTTACCACTAGCCGATAACCATACACGCCTCGCTACAGCCGTCTATTTATTCGGATCCATCAGCCGTTCAGAGGGCGCTGCTCAGCATACGCATGCGCTACGGATTTGCAATTCTAATCATTTGCATATCATGTGCTACTTTGCATTTCCTGAAAATTTCAGCTCACTCGCGTAAGTCCTTCATGGTGTTGCAATTTTCACAAACGTGAGTGTATATAATTATATAAATTAAGCTAATAAATGCTGTTTATACAGGTTTTGACAGATCCAAAAAGCTCAGGCCCCTAGGAGGGTTAATTTTCTGAGCTTGCCTCCTCCAAGGGAAGGATAATGATGTCTTTTTATTTATTTATTATTTCACTGCAATTTTCAGACCAATTAAACCAAAAGCATTTGTGTATTGAAAGCCTCTTTCTTTGTTTCTTTTTTCTTCCCCTTTTTTCCTCCTCCCCCCCCTGTGTGTGGAGGAGGGATTAGTTTTCTGCAGAAAATGCTGAGGACAAACATTTGTTTTACATTTTTTCTTGCATTTACTAGGTTTGCCAAAAAGGATTGTTTTTCCTTCCTTTTTTGACAAGCATGTAGTATTTTGCTAAAAAATTGCAAGTATTCCAGTTTTGATGCAGTCAAAACTGTACATGTTAGAAGGTAGCTTATTGGAATTCGATGTCAACAACAGTAAATGAAATATTAGAATAAGAACTCGAATTGAGCATGTAGTATTTTGCTAACAAAGCGCAAGTATTCCAGGTTTGAGGCAAATGCAACTTATTGGAATGTGATGTCAACAACAGTAAATGAAATTTTAGAGTAAGAACTCGAATTGATCTGAGAGATGTTACTTGTCTTCTTATTAGCAAAGTTCATATGGAGGCAGAGAACAAAACAAAAATACTAATCATGCATTTCCCAAACAATACCTGCCATAAAAAGTATAAAATAATAATTTTTAAAAACTTGACCTTTTGACCACAAAAAGGCATTTTGTCAAAAAGTGCCTAAATTCTGTTAGTTGAAATTTGTTTGTTCTAAGTATGACTGATGGTTAATACACAAGTACTATATTTTGTCTAGACAATATTGAGGTTAAATGGCTATTAGAGTAACCACAGTTTTACTGTGCTTTGCTTTACTCTGCTAAGGTGTAGGCCTTCTTAGAGGGTTCTTCAAAAATTATATTTGTGTTAAATATTTGGGAAGGGAGTAGGAATTCTGTATTCATGAATCTCTATTCACTTGGAGATGGTGAGCTTTAAAATCAGACTGTTTTTTGTAAACTGTTTTGGAGATATCAAATGTAAGACTATATGCATAGAAAATTCAAAATATTGTTTTGAATATTTTTTGCAGAATACATATGTTCTTGAAACATCAGAGATAGTATAAGAGCAGTGAGAGTACTCATGACAAGCAACAAATTTATTAGAATTAATTTTCATCTGTATAGACTTAAAAATTGGCATGTTTATATTTGTATGAAAAATATATGCCTGTTAAGAAGTATTCTGAGATTAAGAACAAGGAACCGTGAACCCACTTTTCTCTAGACCGATTGATTTTGCATCTATGAGAAATGAGAAGTCTCTATTTTGGTTGAGGACAACTTGGGAAATAGATCCTGCCAAAAGTCTCAGCTTTGTTGGGAGATTCACAATTTTTCATCCTATCTCTTTTGCTAAATCTCAAAATCTTCAGATTTTAAATTTATCTAGTAGATTTTCCACCACCTTATGTTAAAGTTTAGAAGTTATTTATAAGAACTATTGGTAACTTAATATCAGAGGAAAAGAAAGTGCTGTGAAGAAAATTTTGGTATCAAGTTCATATGTATCATATTTTTATCACTTAATTAAACTTAAAACTGCTTAAATTAAAAATTTTTTTTCTGAGCAATTTTTCTGACTAATTTTTATTCGATTTTATCTGTTTCTAAATGCATTAGAAAGATTTATAAAGTATTTTCTAACTTATAAAGCATCAACTAATATTTAATTGGTATTTCATTTTGCTTTGAATCTTTAAATTCTAGTGCTAAATTTGTTCACATAATTATATGGACATTAATTACTAAGTTTTTTTTATTGTACTTAAAAGCACTTTGATAAACACAGATAGAGAAGAAAAGCTTTTCTTTATCAATGGCTTTTATTTTCTTTTTCAATTTTCATCAATAAAATTTTTTATAAGAAATTAGCTAAAGGGAATAAAATAAAAATAAATAATTAAATTTTAAGTTTATATATTTTAGCTCAGAATTAAACTAGTTTAATAATTCATGTGTGGTATTTTAAAGGGATTTTGATCAAATTTGTCAGTTTGGAATCTTTCGATATCATCACCATGCAGCAAGAGAACCTTCTGGTTGTGTGCATACTAAACATAAATTTTTTATTATGTCTGAGGGATGAAATTTTATTTCCAAGGTCTTCAGTTTGTTTCAAGTAGAATAATATCTTGCATTGTTGGATATGATTATTAACTAATTATGTCTCCAGGATTAATCTTTGTTCCTATGCAAAATTTTGTAATTATTTACTCTTGTATGACCATGTATACAGAAGTTATTAAAGTGAAAGTTTTTGAATCCTGCATTTTACCTTTTATGTTTTGTTACGACATCAACTGACCGCTGAGAGAGGACGCTGTATAATCCTTCCAGTTTTCTGTATTATATATGTTAGTGAGTAGGAATAAAAGTGTTGTCCGGAATGGCGGTGTCAATTTTTACTGAGTGTAGAGTCTTAAATTTCCGCTCCCTGTACAAAAGAGGTGAACATGTTTCATTCCAGTATTGAGCATTGATTATTATGATTCTATTTACAATATCTCAAGTTTTGATGTGGCCAGCTGTATAGATAAAACTGTTAAATTCCAGTAGCTTGAATCCCGGTGATGATTAACAGCGATTTTCTTGGCTTTCTTTATGTAAACATGAAGAGAAATCTGTTTCCCTTAAAAGTCCTCAATGAAAGTGTCATTTCTGTTAGGCAGATAGTTCTCATATTTGTTGCTGTATTTAACTAAGCAAACCTAAATATTTAGAGCATGTATCTAATCTTAAAAGAATTTGTATTAATTTGGTAAGTTGTGCTATACACATCATAATTAAAATGTGATGAATTTTATCCATCTAAAATATTGAAGACCTTCATAGGCCATAATAAATCTAACTTAGAGTAATTGAATGGAAGTACTGTCTGTTTAGATAGTTGATCTCATGGCATGCTATTATGTATGGATAATAATGGTAAGTCCATTTTCAAGATACGGTAGATAGACCATTGTATGAAAATGGATTAATTTTTTTTGTTGGGGGGGGGGAACGGAAATCCAAACCTTGCTTCCAGCTATGAATTTTTCTTTCATGGGAGTATAGTATAGGACCAGATGGGATAAATAATGCTATCATACATAAATTATCTAAAATGTCACCCAAACGGATTATAAGTTTTATCCAAGCATGTTGGAGACTTCAGCATTTTCCATTTGGAACAAAAATAGCAGAAGTAATTCTTTCTTTTTTTTTTTTTTTTAAACAAAGATGCAGGTCATCAATCTTTTTATACAGGCCAATTTGTGTACTTAAAACTTAGAGAGTCATATTTTATTAGGAAGATTGATTTATTTCCTGTCTCATAATAATTTATTAGAATCACCTCAATTTGGCTTCATGAAGGATAAATCCATGGAACATGCAATTTCTAAAGTAATTTCGATAATTCAAGAAAATGGATTTAATAACCTTCAATCCATAGTCATCAGCTTCAACATACAAAATGCATTTAATACTCTGTGGTGGCCACATATAATAGATTCTTTGATCAAAATGCAGTGTCCTAGAAAACATACTTTGTATTATAAGAAGCTACTTACGTGATCAAAGCGTTCAAGTTACATTGGATTCTAATATTATTACAAAAAATTAATTAAAGGATGCCCTCAAAGTTCTTGTTTAGGGTCTTTAGTAATACTGCAGAATGCAGAATAATAGTATATGCCGATGACTTCGTAATCATGAAAATAGAGTCTACAGCACAGAATTGCATCAGCCTCTTCAGTAGCTGGACTCTTGAACTATTAAACTTCATACTATGTATATATATTGTATGTATCAAAATTAGCTCAATGTAACATGTAATGCAAAGAAAATTGTAAATAGACATTCACTGTCATGTAAACATGATTGTAAAAACTCTGTAAAAATTTCTCAGTAAATAATTTCCACTGAGTGGGCTTTTTTCATTAGGTATCACCTTAGGTCAGAAGCCCTCTCAGTGGTGTAAAGTATATCTTTCAGAATGTTATGTCTGTGTAAAATTTTAGTCATTACAATCTGATTAGTTTGTGCTTCTTCTCTTTCTCTGCCCCCCTTTTTTTTAAGTCCAAAGGGGCTTTGTCCCTGAAGGACTATTGTTTTCGTTTCGGCATTTTGCGTCGGAAACATTAAATGCCGGTTCCCTTTTCAAACTGTTGCCACCAAATATTGCAGCCCTGTATTATATTTAAAGAAATTAAATAATGAAGAATGTGTATAAATGTATGCATGTTTCTTGCATTATGATAAAACAACTATACTTAAACCTATCAAATTTTGAATGACGTAATCCTACTGCGAATATGGGCATCTGGCAATTTGGAATTTGTTTTATTATCGATTTCATATTTTGTAAAACTTTTAACGGATTTAACGAACTTAAGGATTTCAAAGCAAGCAATGGCAACGCTGTACAGAAAAAACATTTTTATCTCCAGCGCATGAGACTATGTATCAGAAATTCTAAAGTTATGCTCAATTTAAAATTATTTTGTGATATTGCCCTTGAACTAAATTTTATGGTTTAGGTGTGAAGAACCTGATATTCAATAAATAAAGCTAACACACAAAGCGTTAGAAAAACTCTCCTATGGGCATAATGTAAAATCTGAAAGCTTTATAGGGTTGGCCACAGCGCGACTCCCGAGTGGATATATTTGTAAGTATAAAAGAATTTCTGATTGTAATTTTCCTCTATTTTAGTGATTATTAAAACGGAATGCAAATGTGTGTTCAAAATGTAGTTGAAGTATGAGTGTTTGGTATAAAAAATGTGTGTATTGTTTCTGATTCTGATATCTTTTTTGCATGTCTTTATTAGTCTTTCATTTATTAGATGATGAATTAATTTATGTTGACTTTACAAATCTCTTATTTGCTTAATTTTTTGTAGTTAAAAAAAAAAAAAGTTAAATATTCTGGTTATATGAATGCCAGATGGCTGGACTTTTACTGTAAAAGATATTTGACTTTAATTTACTTCCAGATGCAACTGGCATTGCGATTTGTACAAATTCTGAATCAATATTATTAAGTTTTTTAAATGTTTACTTCCAGGATGTTGCATGGCATCTTTTACATGAAAGCCTTTTTGGATCAGTTGCAGATGATCAGAAGCTTATGATGTATGTATTAAACATATTTATTGTATAAATTGCAAAAAAAAAAGTATATATAAAATTACTTGTGAAATTTAATACTGTACAAAGTCAGTAATCCGAACGTCCATAATCCGTAATGATTTATAATCCAGACCTCAAAGCCACAACCTTTTTCTTTTTGTATGCTTTACGCATGCACATTTGATTTTTTGCCTTCCATAATAAAACGTGGAGATTTTCGAAAATGGCCGAGATTGCAATCTTGTTTTCCTCTCCCTAAGGAATGCAGTAGCAGGTGCAGTTTCTCCAAATGCATTGTATCAGTTTACTGCAGACAGCTTGTCGTAAGAGGTTTCTTATCGTTTGGTTGCTCGTGACATTTCGATGTTGATTCTTTTGTGGTACAGTGTGCTTTTAAGCTTTAAACAGCAATAAAAGTGCAGGAAAACTGTCAACAGCAATAAAGGTCCTACAAAAATAACGGAAGTAAACAAAATCTCAGTCGTGATCATAACAAAGCCAGAAAGGCTTGTTGGTCTGACCTTCAGAATAGTTTTCTAAAGAACAGGGTCAAAGCCTAATGGAATCTTTGTTTGAAAGTACACAGGATTTCATTTGAAATCTTCACACCTATTTTCTGCGTTAATGGACGAGGAGGGGAGGAAATTGCTGCGAAACTGGAAAAGTATTTCGGGCGGTTTCAAAGCGATAAGCTAGACTAAAATAATCGTTACTGATTCTAAGGCGCTGTTCCTTAATCTTCTAATTGGATCCTGCTTATTATTTTTTGCAGGCTGTTAGAACAATTTTATAAAAATTAAGCTTGAACTTTTGATTATGTCAAAAAGAGTTTCCAATTCTGGAGCTGCCAAAGTATCTACAAAGCGAAAACGTGTTTCGATGTCCGTCAAACAAGAAGTGGAATTGCTGAAAAAGATGGATAAAGGCATATCCATCTCAAAATTGTACGAGGAGTATGGCATTTGAAAGTCAACTGTATATGACATAAGCAAACAGAAAAAGGAACTTTTTGAATTTTCTGTGGATTCCAACACCCCACTGGCAAAGAATAACAGAAAAAGGGTTTGTTATGCTAAAAGTGGCAATCATGACAAAGTGATGATTGAATGGGTCAGACAGTGTCCCAGCGAGGGCGTGCCATTGACGGGTCCAATGCTAATGGCTCAAGCCAAAATATTTCATGAAGAAATTAACTTAAACACTGAGTGCACATATTCGGTGAGTTGGTTAACCAAATTTAAAAATCGCCATGGTATAAGAGATTAAAAATTTCAGGTGAAAAAGCTTCAGCTGATACTGAAGCTGCTGAAGAATTTGCAGATGAATTCATTGAACTCATTACTAGTGAACAATTATCTCCAGAACAAATTTACAATGCTGATGAAACTGGTCTTTTCTGGCAATATGTACTATGAAATACCTTGGTAACCTCTACAGAAAAAGCTCCAACTGGTGTCAAAGATTCCAAAGCGAGACTAAGAATTTTAGCGTGCGCACATGCTGCAGGAACGCACAAGCGCAAACTTTTCGTAATCGGAAAACATGCACGACCTCGAGCATTTAAAGTAGTAACGATTTTCCCCGTTATATATCGTGCAAATAAAAAAGCATGGATGACACAAGCGATGATGAATGATGGGTTTGAAAATCATTTTATACCCGAGGCTCAGCGACATTTGAATTTGGTTGGTTTACCTGATGACTCAAAAATAGTCCTGACTGTTGACAAGTGTTCGCCGCATACTTCACTTAAAGTTTTAGTGAAGGATAATGTATCCGTATTATTCTTCCCTCCAAACTGTACGTCTGTCATTCAGCCTATGGATATGGAAATAGTGCACGTGCTGAAATGCAAATATAAAGTAGCATTTTTAAAATCTATGTTAAATTTCTTGAACAATGGCAAGACTATTCAAGAATTTTTGAAATATTTTAGAATAAAATCTGCTGTGTGGATCATCGCAAGATTATGGGAGGATGTGCCCCCAGATACGTAAAAAAATGCTTGGCATAATTTGTGGCGAGATACCATATTTCATGGGGAGGACGATGAAGGTGATAGCAGCGAATTTGAAGGTTTTCGGACATCGCAAACTAAAGGTGAAATTTTCCAATTATTGGATTATGTAAAGAAATATGGAGAAGCGGTAGTAAATGAAGATGATATAACAGAAGTTTTTCATTGTAATGACAATGCCCCAATCATCAATCAATTAACGGACGGCGAAATCTGTAGTATGGTTCTGTATCCAGAAAATACCGCTTCCGATTGTGAAGAAAGTGACAGAGAGGTTATTGAAAACGAAAAAATTTTGGTTGACAAGTTAGTCCGTATTCTCGACATAGCATTTACAGGACTTGAACAGTGGAACTTTGTAACTGAACAAGAAATTATGTCTGTTTATAAAATTAAAGAGAAAGTATTAGCACAAAAAACGAAGCAACTTACATTGAAAGAAATGTTTAAGAAAGTAAAATAAATATTAAGTTTTTTTTTGTTGTAAAATTTGATCATAATTGCTCTTTATTTCATAAATTACTGTTTCATATTTTAATTGTATAATTTCTGCATGCCATCTTACCAGATTTAAATTGATGATCTATAATCCAGAAAAACCCCTAATCCGGAATCGCTGAGGTCCCGACGAGTCCGGATTACGGACTTTGTACTGTATATATTGTTTACTTATCAGAGTTAATAATATTTCTGTTCAAAGAACATAAAAACAAATTTGAACTTGTTAATTAACAATTAATAACAATTAAAAAAAACTTTTTTTTAAATAATATAATCTAGCCCTTTTTTTTTATGTGTGTAGATGGGATACACGATCAAATAATACTAGTAAACCTAGCCATACAGTAGATGCACATACTGCTGAAGTAAACTGTTTATCTTTCAATCCATATAGTGAATTTATATTAGCAACAGGATCTGCTGATAAGGTAATATTATAGGTTTTTATCTTTTTGTTTACATAAGTCTTTTTAATAACCCTATTTCATATTAATACCAAGCTTGTTTTATTGTACAGTGAAGACACCGCTCTCGGAAAAGCTTGCGAAATGCTAAAAGTTCATGTTAGAAAAGCCAAATGAATGGAGGAAGAAATTTTCCATCAAAAACTATAGAAGCAGTCATCCTGTTATCCACTAACTGTACATTTAATGCTATGTAAAATATTTAAAAAAAATTCTGACCTAAAAGCTGATGTATTTTTGTTGGTTTTAAACATACAAAAGTAAAACATATCCAATTGCGAAATTCAGTTGACCATGAAAACTGGCAGAGATGCCACTAAATTTACACCAATCATTCTGATAGAAGTGCAAAGGAAGTGGCTGTTCTTTATTTAGTTAGCTGATCAATAGTAATGGATATTGCATATAAAAAAACATAAATTAGCATATAAAATATAAAGTTGCTTTCATAATTTTTCACAGTTGTTTTATTTGTTTTAAAACAGAGTTTTATATTGTGCCCATTAACATAGACTTTTCTTGATGCCAGGATCCCGGAATTTTGAAAATATTCCACTACATGCTATTCCGTTGAAGCATGCACTTTAAACACTCTTTTTTTTAATGTGAATCAAAAAAAGATAAATTGTAAATAACTTATATCTTTTCTTTACAAAAACCAAACTGGCTATCTAGAATTAATTAGGGTTACATAAAACTGAGATTAATATCTTATCATTATGTATTCACGTTTCAGATATTATAGAGTAGTAGTCATAAATGCGATTTATCATGACTATAAATCCCTGATTTGCTGAACTTTTCGTAATTTAGCAAAAGTGTTTCTTACATTTAAAAATATCCTAGTTCATTGATTTCCAGATAGTCAGGCTTTATTGTATATTGAGTAAAACATATTCGACTTGTTTAACTTATTGTTTTAAGATGCAATTAGAATTGTGATTTGTGAAAAGGCTGAAGTAATATTTTTGTAAGAACAAACTTAAATTGGATTTAAAAACATCCCAGTTTCCTGGGTATTAAAATCTTTACTAGTATTACTTAATACAGGAAATCATGCATGCAGTTATAAAATGATTAAATGTAAATGAAATGCTATAAATTGAAATTAATTCTCCCTCCCCCCCCCAAATGTCCGTTATTACTGTCACTGAATAAGTCGATGCTCTTGTTGACCGTTGCGGTATTAAGTTCCGAATTTTCTGCCAAGTCATATGCTTTCTGACAATAAAAGCAAAGTTTTTTTCTGATCAGTACTGCATTAAGGCTGTTCCTTTAGTTTTGCTTACAATAAAGCAATATACGGTTAAAGATATTAAATCATGACAAAACAATGTTTTACTCTCTTCATTTTAGCGAAGAATGCTAAAAATTTGAGGGGGAAATAAAAATTAAGATTATTTTTGTGTCACTTGTATGTAAATGCTTTTGTTTCAGTTCATTACACCTTCAGATCCTCAACACACATTGAAGCATTAAATTACTGTTTATGAAAATCCATTTATTTAATTTTGAGGCTTTTTGATTTAAAACTATATTACTTTATTCTTTCTTTGGTTTGGCCTCTTTCTTGGCAATAATTGTCTGTATAACCATTGCCCATCTGACAAAAAAATTCTTTCATCAAAAGAGTTTTATTGTTATTATTACTTTATTTCAGTACATTTTACATCTTAGGATTTGCTAAGAAATAAACAAGCATCCTATTCCTTCAAGAAAGAGATATTCTTGATTTGAAAATTATGTTTGAATAAAATTAAAATGTGACTTAAAGCTGAAATGGTTATGCAGCCTTTTTCTCATGTTGGGAAATAAAATGTGTCCAAATACAAATGTGGCTTGTTAGATCATACAATCATTTTGTAACTGTCATAAATTCTGCACTTTTATGATGTTAGGCACTAACATATGTTGAGTTTTGTGAACCAAAGCTTGCTTCAAATCAGTCGGTGAACCAAAGCTTGCTTCAAATCAATTGATGCAATAATTGATCGGAATAATTACATAAGAGATTATGTGCCAATTCTTTGTTATTTTGTGCTAGTTTCAAGATCAGTAGGTGCAACAAAATTGTGGAAATTGAGGAAAACTTATTAAAAAAAAAAAAAGAAACAAAGTAAAAGAAAGACACTAACAGTGTTCTTTCCCAAAGTTTTTTTTTTTTTTTTTAGGTTTTT
>KK114556.1:139007-192432 GCA_000611955.2 Stegodyphus mimosarum
TTTTTTTTTTTTTTTTTAGGATTTTATCATGAAATTAAATAATGTTCCTTTTCATTTTATCTGATATCAAGCTAAAGATGTGAAAAAACCAATTTGGTGCTGGAAATATATGGTATGGCTTTAATTGAAAAGCACCATTACTTTATTATTTTGATTTTAAAATTTTTATACATTATTATAATTTTAAATGTTAATAATTCAAAACTGAGAGATTCTTTTTCTCAATTATTACTTTTTTTCCCCTTCTTTTTTTTTTTTTTTTTTTTTATACTATTTTAAAGGGTGAAAGAGCAGTAATGATTTTTAATGAGAAAGTTTTAAAATGTTTTAATTTCAAACTGCATTTTGATGATGGTATTTAAATTGGTTTTCATTTACAGACTGTAGCTCTCTGGGATCTGAGGAATTTGAAGTTGAAATTGCATTCTTTTGAATCACATAAGGATGAAATTTTCCAAGTCCAATGGTCACCCCATAATGAAACAATATTAGCATCTAGTGGTACAGATAGGAGGTTACATGTATGGGATTTAAGTAAAATTGGTGAAGAACAGTCGCCAGAAGATGCTGAGGATGGACCACCAGAATTGCTGGTACATATTTTTCTGAATTTTTGCTCTGTGTTAAAATTTCTGCGTAGTGTAGATGTTAGGTTAGATGCTTACATTTAAATAATTATGTACTTTTTCATCAGACTGTATTTAATTTCTTGAAAGACACTCAAAACAATTGCTTTGGAAAAAAATGGGAAGTTTTCGTGGTGAGATACCAAAGAAAAGAATTCTTCTCTAATTTTACTCCTGAAACAGTCTTTAGACAAAATGTAAACCGACTCTGGCAGTAGTATATCATTTCTAATCTTTAGGATTATAACTATTCATACTTGTATGTAAAATGCATCAAATCAAAAGGATAGTAAAGTTGAAGAAGAATCAGTTGATAATGCTTATAGATTTAATGAAACAGGAGTTGAGCAAAACATTTTTTGCACCAGAGATGCTATTAATTTCAAAACTCACTTTTTTGTCTGAATCGTTTTTTAGCTATTATTGCTGTATATTATTTTTTTTTAAAAATCAAGAAATGAATATATATGTATATTTATATATCTGTGGGAAAATGATGGTACCTATAGCCACCAAAAATTTGATACACGTAGTCCTCTACTTGAACATGTGCGCTTCGAAGCCTGAATTTCAGATTTCTTTTTTGGTTCTTTCATATTTTGTTCAAGTGTAATGAATTTTTGATTGACAAACTAGTGATTTAAAAGTGGGAAATGGCAACGCTGTTCAAAACAGAAGAATTTTATTTCCAACGGACCATTTTTCGAGAATGCCGACTGTTGCCATTCAGCAAAATGTAAGATAGTTATCTTGTAGTTTTAATCGACAGCCTCGGTTTTTCAAAAGCAGTGGGTTTCCATTGCTGGAAATAAAATACTTTTATTTTCGAAGCTTTTGTGTGTTGCCATTCAGTAAAGCCTAAGATGCTTAACTTTCAGATTTAATTTGGAAGGTTATTGAGTAACAAACTAAATGATTTAAAAGCAGTAAGCATATAAGGTATATCTCCCACATTCTTAGCGTGCCTTTGTGGTGTAATGGTCAGCACACTGAGCCGGTATTTCAGAGGTCCGTGGTTCGATTCCCGGCGAAGGAATTGCATATTTTTCATGTCTCCTGCTACTAAATAACCTAATGTCTCTACACTGGCGCCCGAACTAAAAGGGTTGTGGATGATGACTCTCCACACCCAGGATTTGGCGACTAGGTCCCCTAAAACCCTAGTCGCCCTTTAAAAAGGGGAGTATATAAGGTATATCTCCCACATTCTTAGCGTGCCTTCGTGATGTAATGGTCAGCACACTGAGCCGGTATTTCAGAGGTCCGTGGTTCGATTCCCGGCGAAGGAATTGCATATTTTTCATGTCTCCTGCTACTAAATAACCTAATGTCTCTACAAGCACAGAATAATTTTTCTACTTTTTAATATGATGTATTAAATAAAAATGCATTAAATCATCATGTATCTAATCGGAAATATGAAATTGCACTAGCCGGATGTGTTAAAATCATTATATTCTTTTTTACAATAACTATTTTAGGTAGCAGGCTAGTTTTTAAAGAAATAATATAGCATACATAGAAGAAAAAATTGTGGCTACCCCTTACACTTTATTGGAAGTTATAAAAGATACTTCAGTGGTACCAGTCATTACAGCAATAACAATGTTGACGGAAATAAACAATAAAAGGGAGAGAATCTGTGTTAATGTAATGTACAAGGTATTACGATATTCTTTTATTAATCACACGTTGCTGCAAATACTTATAAAAATTTTTAGTTATACACTCTTTTGCAAAAATATCAAAGCACCATGAAGAAAGTGATTGTTTTTGATAAAATTGAATATGTGTATAGCTCATACACAGATAATAAAATGATAAAATTCAAGGTCATAGTACTTGTTCACGGCTCACAATCACCCAATGAGTGTTCAAGTTAGTAGTTGGTTGAACCGCCCCTTGCAGCAATGCATGCTTGAATTTGTCAAGGCAAGGAGTGGTAAAGGTTCCTAATGTCATGCTGCGACACATTCTGCCATTATTATTTCTTATATACATCATCAGTTGTCGCTCCAGATCTGCGATATTTTGTGGTGCCCAAATTTGGCAGCCTACCATGTCCCAGACATGCTCGATTGGCGAAAGATCTGGTGACCTTGCTGGCCAAAGAAGAGTATCAACGGCACAGAGACAGTTCAGCAATATGCGAGCAATATATGGCCTGGTATTATCTTTTGGAAAATGGCCCCAGTATGATGGCCCATAAAGGGTAATGCAACCGGCCGCAGGATGGTATCAACATATCGTTTAGCTGTTAAAGATGTACGGAGGATGACTAAAGATGACTTGCTGTCATAAGAAATAGTGCCCCACACCATCACAATAGGGGTTATGGCTGTATGCTTTTGTGAAGCAAAGGCTGATTGGGACCGCTGCCCCGTCCTTTCCAGACACGAACACGGTGGTCATCTGCTTCAAGAGTGAAGCGGGATTAATCGCTGAATACTATACGATGCCAGTCTGATGACAGCCATGATGATCAGCTGCGACACCACTCCATACGACTTCACCGATGTTGTGGGGTTAAAGGCAAACATCTCAAAGGCCTGTGTGAGCGTAACCACACATCAGACAAGTGCCATTATATGGTGGACGGTACCACGGGAGGTATAGATTTGCATGTAATGTGTTGAATAGTCGACAATGATACCGTTGGGACAGTTTCGGCCTGGCAAGCAGCCGTCCTACCTTACCTCGCATTTGTTCTCTTTGGCCTTCTAGAGCCTTCATTTCATTAGCAATTTCCTTGTAGCAACCATTGCTGACAACATCTTTGCACAGCAGTGTCTGTACGCTATAAGTGGCGGCCTATTGCTCGTTATGACCACGCAGCTTCACGTAACTCTACAATGCGACCACGTTTGAAGTCGTTTAGTTGTCTGTAACATCTTCGATATTGTTGTAATGGCATCTTTATTTGCTTCTTTACAGAATTACAGTGGCAGCAACAGAAAAAGATAAATTTTCCACCTCTGTTACTGGTTTTATACTTTGCGAAATGCACACTATGATCCCAGTTCCTGTTCATTTGCCTTGAAACTTGGATCATTTGCATGTTCGATGTTTTTGCATACCAAATTTCGTTACGATCGCAAAAGTCCATCCTGGTGCTTTGATTTTTTTTGTAAAAGAGTGTAGTTTGCATAAGAGAGCTGCTGATATATACATAATACTAATAGGAGACAGTACTTCAACAATACAAAATAATCATTTATTTCAAAACAGGTCCAGAAGCCATTGGTGGTCCTTTACACTTCGTAACAAAACTAACATTCTTTTTCTAAAGAAGAGAAGCGTCCTGTAACAGTGATACAAATCATTCATTTGCAGGGTGTTTTAACAGTAATACAGTCTGCTATATTCTACATGTAAATTTTGATATTTGTATTTCTTAGATAATTGTGGCTACTGAAATGGATGCGTCAGTTCAAACCTTAGAAGGCATATAAGGAAAGCATTTAATGCTGCTTTATATATTCCACAGCTATGCATTTCAGTGATCATAAGGAAAGTTTGACAGTATAATAAAACTTTACAAGACTGCAGAAATGCTTAGAAAGTACTGTTGTGCTATTATTTTTTATACTGGCTAGTTGGTGTTTCAGATGTGTATAATATGAATAAAGAAGCAGGCATTATAAAATTAAAATTTTATTATAAACTGATGAAATTTTTGTTTGTTATTAAAACATTATCCCATTTGTGTGCATGTAAGAATTTATTTTAGTAAAGCTTTGTGTTTTAGCTTAAACAATGCTTCATACAATTACAAAGTTAATTATTTAATTAACTTACCTGCATTTGTCATTTAACACATTTAGATCAACTTTTCTTCTTCTATAATAGTTTATTCATGGTGGTCATACAGCTAAGATATCAGATTTCTCATGGAATCCAAATGAGCCGTGGGTTATATGTTCTGTTTCAGAGGATAATATAATGCAAGTATGGCAAATGGTAAGTGGAACTTTTTAAAATCTAATATAACTTTTTGTCACACATTTTGAGAATTTATTATATTGAAAACCTGTCAAATCTACATGTATTTTCCGATGAGTGCAAAGCATATAACCATGTCATTTTATACTGTTCTTTATAAAATTTATTGTCTCATCATATTTTGTCCAACATATATTTTTTATAACTTTTAATTGCTTACTAGTGAATGTTTGTTTTTTATAATAATTTTACTTTTTAGGTGAAGTCTTAAAATTTTCATTTTATCATAACATTTGAAAAATAGTTGAAGGTTAAATTATATTTGGGATGATCACTTCAGAATCTAGTGTTTAACTTCTGCCAAGTGGCTGGTGGTCATGGAAAAATTTCTGACCTGCTCCCTGTATTTTTATCTCATCTTGTTATTTCTTATCCATTTGTTTTTGCAGTCAACTGCTCTGGTACGGGTGACTCACTGTAATGAGTAATGTAAATCTAATAAATATTTTTAGTTTGTTTCTTATATACTCAGGTATGTATATAATAAGTAGACATAGTATTGTAAAGCATATATGCTATTGATTGATTATTCAAGGCAGTAGATTGCTTTTGATAGAAAATTTTTAAATATTGTTTATGTATCAGTAAATGTATTCTGTAAATTTTACATTGCTCTCATAATTGCATCGTACATTAGAAATGTTTTTGTGAATGTTTCCCATGTTTTAAGAAGTGTTAAACTGAAATTTCATTTTCTCAGTTATTTGTTTTTGATTATGTTAAGTAACTAGGATTCTTTATAACTGACTAGACTGTTGATGAAATATTTAAAATTGTTACGCTTATTGCTAAAATGATGTATCTTTGTTTACTTAATTATTGAAATTTCAAGCTATAAAAAGTACTGTTAATATGCATGCATATAACTAATGATCTTGTGTCCTTTTTAATTAGTACATGTGTTACATTAATTTATATACACCTTTCATTTGTGCTTTTTAATAACTAAGTGTTCCATTATATTGATTTGTTATACTGCTGATTTTGTTTATTAAATGATATAGTGTATTTTTTATTGTTACTTTCTCATGATTGAATGTAGAATAAGTCTGAGTAATAATACTTTCTGCACATTTATATTTTGTTTTTCCCCCTTAGGCTGAAAATATATATAATGATGAAGAGCCAGAGACTCTTGCTACAGATTTAGAACCTTCAACAACATGAGCAGTTAATGTTAAAATATACCAGTGCTTCAATTTATGATATTTTAAAGTATTCTACTTCATTTCAGAATGCATCATCATCCTTTTTCTGATTGAACTGACTTCTCATTCATTCTTGCTAAATAGTGCAATTTGATTGCACTTTGTACCTATCATGTATACAATTTTGATAATAAAATTTCTCTAATTTCAAATGTTTTTAATAACTGCATTCATTTTTCATATACACAAAATTCTGCCTTTTTTAATTGTTTAATTTTATAAAAAATTCTGAGTTGTGTACGAAGTTTTTGCTAGTTAGATTATAACAAACTGAATTTATTCATATAAGTAAATTTTAATAATGAACTGTAGGATGGATTGTATAACTGCAATTTAGAGTGGAATCTTTTTATGATTTTGGAAATTGGCAGCACTATAAGTGACTGAATAGAAATCAAATCTATTACTTATATTATGAAAATTGATGCTGTTTCATGATTTGTATCACATGAGAGAGAAATAATTTATAATAATTTGTGTTAGTGTGGACATATTAAATTGCTTACACTGTAACAAATGCATGAAAATAAGAGTATAAGAAATGTTTATCATATAAAGTATTAAAAACTGCAAACTGTGATTCTACGTTAATATATAATGCATCAAATATCTTTTATTAATACTTACAAGTCTTAAAAATAGTTGTATAGCGTACTTATTAACGATAACATTTTTTCCTTTTAATTATAATACAAAGTTCGAGATCTGGACTCATTGGGACTTCGGCAACTCCGTATTTGAGATCTTCCCAAACATTAGATCATCAGTTTAAATCTAGTAATATGCCATGTAGAAATTATAAAATTAAAAATATAAAATAATGACGCATTTATGATGTAAAGAGTATCAAAATTTACCTCTGCCCCCCCCCAAAAATTATATGTTTACTTTGTAAGGTATATTTTAATTTCGAAGTGCTTTCCTATGAATTCTTGTTTCCACTTGCAACTCTGATGTAGTGTAAATTTACCAAAAGAATCCTAACCGGCATGACATGTAATAGAGACTTGGCTGTTGTTGCCACCTTCTGCCTTATCTAGCTGAAGCCATTATTAGAAGTGAATGCGTGATATTCAACACAATTTTGGTAAGTGTGTAAGGTATATTTTAATTTCGAAACCCTTTCCTATCAATTCATGTTTCCACTTACAACTCGCTTCTGGAATGAGTTTTTAGAATTGCACTGAATGCAAATGAGTTAGTATGTAAGGAAGTTTCAACTTACTTCAAAAGAGAGAGCTAGGAATCCTGAGTAGTGCGTGTTTGCCTTTGGGCTAAATCGCTCTTGAAGCTGCTACACTCGGCTTTTTATTATGTGCCTTTTGATATTCGTTGGCTAGTTTAAGGTCTAACTACATTAGATACTTGTGTTAGCTTTGGATAAGTCTCATTTAGTTAGTTATAATTTAGTTCTTAATGTTTCTTATTAAGCCCAAGTGGAGGCTTTGTTGTAAGCCGAGAAAGGGGCCAACTGTTAATCTTGAGTGAAATAAAGGGTAGTTAACCCTTCTTGAGTCTACGTCTTTAGTTATTTGAGTTCGGTGATAAGTCGCTTAACAGTTCACTAGGTTCCTTGACATTTACTTTAGCCAAAAAGAATGAGGAACCCTGCACCTTTATTTAACATTTCTTTCAATGTAAGTTGTTTAGGTTGCTTCATTTTGTGTGCCGATACCTTTCTCTTTAATTCTATAGATAGACATAATTTCTTGTTCAGTTACAAAGTTCAAGTCCTGTAATTGCAGTATCAAAAATTCCGACTAACTTGTCAGTCAAAAATTTTTGTTTTCAATAACCTCTCTGTCACTTTCTTCACTATTGGTAGCAATATTTTCTGGATCTAGAACCATATTACAGATTTTGCCATCCGTTAACTGAATAATGATTGGTTCATTGTCATTGCAATGAAAAGCTTATATCATCTTCATTTATTACCACTTTTTCCACATTTCTTTACAAAGTCCATTAACTGAAAAATTTCACCTTTGGTTTGCAATATCTGAAAGCCTTCAAATTTGTGGCTGTCATCCTCACCATGAAATATGGTAGTAGTCATAAATTATGCCAGGCATTTTTAAAAATATCTAGAGACACATCTTCCCATGATCTTGCGTTGCTCCACTCGGCATATTTTATGTTAAAATATTCTAAAAATTCTTGAATAGTCTTGCCATTATTCAGGAAATTTGAACATGGATTTTAAAAATGCTACTTTATATTTGCATATCAGTTCACATACTGTTCTAATATCCATAGGCTAAATAATGGATGTATGATTTAGAGGAAAGAATAATATGGATACATTATCTTTCATTAAAATATTAAGTGAAGTATGAGCTGAACAGCTGTCTACAATCATGACAGTTTTTGCATCATAAGGTAAACCAACTGAATTCAAATGTTGTCGAGCCTCATGTATGAAATGATTTTCAAATGAATCGTTCATTAATGGTTCTGTCATCCATGCTCTTTTATTTGCACAATATATAGTGGGAAAATATTTACTGCTTTAAATGCTCGAGGTCATGTATTTTTTCTGATTATGAAAAGTTTACACTTGATGTAGAGGTTTCCAAGGTATTTCATAGTACATATTGCCAGAAAAGACCAGTTTCATCAACATTATAAATTTGTTCTGGAGATAACTTTTCACTGTTAATGAGTTCAATGAATTCATCTGCAAATAGTTCAGTATCAGAAGCTTTTTCATCTGAAATTTTTAATTGCCTTATAATACTATGGCAATTTTTAAATTTGGTTAACCTCTTGAATATGTGAACTCAGTTTTTAAGTTCATTTCTTCATGAAATAGGCTTGAGCTATTAACATTGGACCCATCAATGGCACACATTCACTATGATGCTAACTTGAGATATTCAATCGTCACTTTATCATCATTGTCATTTTTAGCATAATGAATCTTTTTTTTTATGTTATTCATTATCAATGGAGTGTTGGAGTCCACAAGAAATTCAAAAAGTACCTTTTTCTGTTTCTTATGTCATATACAGTTGATTTTCCAGTGCTATACTCCTCGCATGATTTATTTTGAGATGTATATACCTTTATCTATTTTTTGCAGCAATTCCGCTTTTTATTAAATGGACAACAAAGCATGCTTTTGCGGATCCTGTTGCAGTTCCAGAATTAGAAACTGTTTTTGACATAATTGAAAGTTCAAACCTTAATTTTCATAAAATTGCTGTAATAATAACAGCTTTAAAAAAATAATGAGCTGGATCAAATCAGAAAGTTCAGGAACAGTGCAATCTGTTATATTAAATGAAATTCCTTGGAATCAGTAAAGTATAATTTTAGCCTAGCTTAATATCATCTGCTGTATATTACTGGCTATGTGTCATGAGATTGGCGACGAAAGACAAGTTGTTCCCACTGAATTTTGTCTTTCTTCTATCACACACTGAGGCAATTAAGCCTGAATTGTATTAGTTATTTATTATACTTATGTCTGTTTCTTGCATATGCTTATTGAGGGCAAGCGCTAGGTATCTTACCGTTTGATACAATCTCTGTGGGTCCTAAATTCTGCTACCAAGTGCCTACCTAAGTTCTAAATTGTAGGTTCCAGTGCTTTCCCGAAATTCTAAAGATTTCATTGCTTCTCTAAATTATATAAAAAAATTCTTTCTCTAAATTCTGCCACCTGGTGCAGCCATACTAGCTCTGGGCAGATTCTGGGTTTATACGAATAACAAATCAGTTACTCTTAATTCAAATACCACTAAATGTAATCTTTTGGCCTTTTGAGTATCATTAACTAAATCTATTTTCACCATATAGAAAGAATTTTTTGTTAAATATTTTCTTGTCAACATTTCTTAGCACATTTAACTTACATTTGTAATCATCCCCAAGTGTAATGTCAACATAGAAGGTTACCATACTTTGTTATTCAATTACTAATATAAAAAAAAAATTGCGTAGGCATCACTGCATGAATCATTACTCAAGTTGTCATCTGTTGATAAACATGCAATGATAAAAGCAAAATATAATAAATAATGATTTGCCAAGTTTCCATCAAGGATATAAAATATTAGTAGGTGTAAAATCAATGTTTCTATGTAGAATGTTTCGATTTGAGATGTATACCAAGTGGTTATGGAGTCAAATTATTTATCGTACAAATTTATGCTAAAATCATTGCTTCTTCAATAATGAGGTATTTTATTTAGTGCTGAAGTGAAATTAAGAATTGGAACTCTCCACATGTTGTATTATGCGGGGGAAAAAATCAAATGTGCATGCGTAAAGCATACCAAAAAAAAGACTGGTGGCTTTGAAGTCTGGATTTTAGATCATTTCAGATGTTGGACATCTGGATCTCAGACTTTGTGCTGTATTTGTTTAAATTATACATACTTAATCTGAATTATACCTAACATATTTTTTCCATAAAAAGTTAACTGTGGCACATGATTTTTCTGTATGTGCATTGCATCAATGACATAAAGCCAGCATTCAGTAAGAGTTTATACCTTTGACAGAGTTGCCAACTCTCCTGATTTCTGACCGTTCTCCTGCTAACAGATTTCTCACACTTTTTATGTGTCTTGGCTTAATACTTCATTACTTGCACCAAAAATGTAAGTTTGGGCATCGCTTAATTTTTCTCTAGATTACGTCTAAAAGAAAGCCGAAGTCGTTTCGTCAGTGAGAAATTATGCCGTACTATCGTTCACAGATGATTTCCTCCTATTATTTCCTCAAAGAAATGTACATTTGCAATGTGTACCATTTGTCATTGTGATTTTACACCGTAGAAGAGCCAATGTTCTCAACCATATGCATACACAATGACAACATGAATCCCATTAAAAAAAAACAAAAATTAAATTTTTCTGTGGAAACAAAGGACCAAAAAGTTATTAATACCGAATGCCTGTTCTCTGCCTTTTTACTGGAGCACAAACTGCCACTGAATGCATTGGATCATGCTACCGCCTTATTTAAAAAAATATCTCCCATTTCCCGGCATTGAAATTGCTAAGAACTACTCAAGTACTACAATCAAAACGTCTGCAATTATTAAAGAAATGGGTATGAAAAATTAGTCTTCAGTTATTGATTGCATTACGACAGTCCATTTGGCTTCTCTATGAGTGGAAGCAATAATGATGATTCAAAACTGTATCCAGTTGTTTCTTTTTTTTAATCCAGTGCCTTCAGAAATTGATCGTAATTTATTTTCTGTTCCCACTTTAGAAAGACATTCGACAGGCTTTAATGTAGCACAACTAATTATTAAAACTTTAAAAGAAAATGCAATTCCTCTGGATAACTGCTTAGCCTTTAATGCCCATAATGTACCAATAATGGTAGGCTTGAAGACTGGTGTTGCAGGCATCTTAAAAAAGGAAGCTTCAGATTTGCAAATAATGAGGTGTGCACCTGTCACCTCTTAAATTTAGCAGCTGAAAAGGAACAGCTTCTTTACCAATAAGTGTGGATGAACACATTGTTGATATTTATCATTATCTTGAAAGGAGTTCTAAAGGAAGGAAAAATTTAAATAATTCCAACAGCTACATAATACTGAAATAAAAAAAAATTTGAAACATGTGTGCACACACTGGCTGTCTTTAAAGAAATGTTTAGCTAGAATCCTCGATCGATGGAACCCACTTCTCACATTTTTTAAGGAAGTAAATGGTTCTAGAGTAAAGATAAAAAGCTCCCTTGAAAGTCAAAAAATACCTAAAGTAAATGGAGATGTAGTTACTACTTAAACTGCTAAAAATAGATTTGAGAAAAATAATTTCTACAGCAGTGAGCAATTTAATTGGCAGTTCTCAAAATATAAGCATAAAACAATACAAATTTCTTTCAAAATAAAAATTTGCTGTAAAAGGGAAGCATTTTCCGATTACTGCAAGTTTATCTTGTTAAGAACGAATATTTACGTTTTTGTCTTCAGGACCTTAACAAAGCTTTTAGCTTTTTTGTACAGTTCATTTTGCCATCATTCGATGTTCTGCAAAGCAGAATTCCATTAAATCATGTTTTGCAATCAATGATTTATAATTTGTTTAAAGACATTTTATCCAAGTTTGTAAAACCAGTCATTGTTTTGTCTTCTAATTCTATTTATGGTGAAACAGAAGATCAAAAGAAAGGTGAAGATTTGGTAATAGAGGCTGCAACTAAAAACGTAGTGGAAGACTGTTTCAGAAGCGGACAAAAGTTTTATGTCTATGTTAGAAGCTACTTCTGCCGAGTATGTGATTACATACTATATAAATCTCCAATCAACGATGAAGTGATTTTATATGCTTAAGTTGCAGATTTTTCTGCTATAACAAGTACATCCTTTTCAGGCACAAGATATTTTCTGAATAGATTTCCAGTTTTACTTCATTTAGTCAAGAAAGATGATGATATTGATGTTGCAACTGATAAATTGCAGTTGGAATTTTGCAGCTTACAATTAGAAAACTTGGATAAGTTATAAAACCAGCTAGAATTGACACCCAGTAGAGTTCATTTGAAAAACTGAAAGGTGCTGATGGAATTTTAAAATATAGTGAACTGTCTGGAATAATATTTGCCATTCTGACAATTCCCCATAGAAATACAGAGTGCAAGAGTATTTTCAGTGTTGTTGTGAAAACAAGGTTTAAATTTAGATCTAACATTAGTAATGAGACATTAGAACTTTTATTAACAAAACAGGCCTACACGGCAATTGCTATGAAGAAAAATATGTTTGTTTCTCGATGAAAGCAAAATCTGTCACTGTTCTAGCATTTGTATGAAAACTGATTAAAGCATTATTTTTTTGTTAAAAGATGAAAATAATAAAAATGTTTTTTTACACGTTAAGTATTTTTGTACTGTTTATGCTTAAAAATTAGTAACTGAACTTTCAGATATTAACTAGTAACTATTTAAAGTTAATTCATTATTAAAAAATACATTTTTATCACTTAAAAAGTCTTTTTGTCATTTGGAAAAATCTGATTTTTAAGTGGCAAATATACTTTGTATAATAATACTTTTTTATAGGTTGGCAAATATACTTAGATTAAAATATACAGAACATATACTTTTTACATCACTCTTGCACGAAAAGAGAGTTAGTGAGGGAAAAAAAAGTGTCTTTATACAATTAAATTAGCAAGACTTTCATTTAAATGTTTGTTGACCCCATATTACTGTTCCTAAGGGCAATTATACATAAGTTTCTGCCTGAGAATGTACGTTTTAAAGATATGTTAAAGCAACATTAAACTAAAACATGGATTGATTTCGAAGTCAAACAAGAAAACAGTTTGCAAATTTTTACGGGACTAGTTTTGATGGTTTTTACTGTGAAAGTGCAAATGAATGAGATGAGCTAAGAATGGCTGGACAGGAGTTAAGCTACTGGCGCCATCTATCGATGAAACAAGAAAACTAAAACATAATTTCGTTAAAGGCTGAAGGTAAAGATGGATTGAAATTAAGGTCATTAACTAGAACAGAAATATTTTTTTTTAATGTGAAACGTCTTTAGAAAATATAATTCACCAATAGAAGATGTTTTTTGAATAATTTTGGTTGCAGAAAAATTGAAAATGTGATTTTTGAACCAACAATGCTGGGCAACAAAGGACTTCTGTGTTTCCTTTTTCCTGACATATGCCTCATGTTCCTTAATGCGAAATTTTAGGGCTCTCTTAGTTTGGCCAATATAAATTAAACCACACTGGCAAGGAATCCTTTAAATACCTCAGGAATTCATATTTGGAATAGGATCCTTAAGTATGGTACTCGGAATTTTATTGATAGAACAGACAACCCAAAAGTTTAATTTCTGTAAAATATGCGCTTTTTTATAACTAATTGATGGAATGAAAACAGAATTCTTATAATCTCCTAAAACAAGAGTGTGCCTTTTGGTGTGTTGAGATGAAAATTTTTTAACTGCTTAATTAATAATTTTGGGTGAAAAGTCCCTGTCAATAGTTTAGTAATAAATAATTTAGTTCTTGATCAAAAGCCAATTTGGAGGAGCAAACCTGAAGTGTAGAGAAAACAATGCTTGTTGAATACGTAAAAGATGAATACCTGGTATAAAGTATGAAGTTTTACTATATCCATCCAATCATTCAATACAAACACATAAAATGAGAAGTGATATAAAAAAATAGCAGCATTTAATATGAGGGGGTTTACACAATTAATGTGATTCTGAGTGATTTGGCCATTTTTGGCATTTAGGCTGGCTATAATTCAAAGATGTATTGTCTCATAAAAGCTGTATGTCATCATGAATTATATTCGTCTTGTATCTGCTCATATAATTCTTCAAGACTTGTAAGTTACACTTGCCTTCACCTTAAGTTGAATATTAGACACAAACATACATAACTTATGATTGCATTTTCCACAATTAGCCTTTTTTAATTTTTACTTAAACAAAATTTATGTGCCTTGAAAAATAAATTTCACTTCTTTTAGCTGTTTCTTTATATGGAAAAGAAAAGATGAAAACATGTAGCAGAAAAACAGGAAAAATCATCCAGTTTAACATTCATTTAATGAATATCACTCGAATTCAACATGAAATTTAACTTTTGTCTAGATTTAGAGATGAATTTAAAAAAACTGGATACAAATTAGGTGTTTTCAGTACACAAGAAGCAAAAAGTGTCAAAGAAGGCTGTTACAGCTGGTCTACATATATTGTATTAGGTAGCCTTTTAAATAGTGACTAGAGTTATGTAATGTACTGTGCTCCAATGTTTTCAGGACTGGAGAATAGAATTGAAGGATTTAGCAAGACAAGTTTTCTGAAATCAGAACTAATATTCACCCACATCATTACTCTAGTTGCAAGAATATATCCTACGAGTAGCATGTGAATAAAATTCTGAATTGATAGTATATAATTACGGGTTGATGCTGGTTTGGGGTCACGAAATTTTTTTTGGTTTGTTTGCATTTTTATGAGGGGGGGGGCACACTGCCATAAAATTTTAATATCACTAGCCTAGATCATTTCACAATCTGAAACAGATGGTTACATTAGTTTGGGATATCTTATTTTGATTCATCTATCACTGCAGCCTTAAGGGATTTGTGATTTACCCAAGAAGATAATGCCACAATATTTCTGCTTAGAGTCCTCATTTTTTGTGTAACACAGATGGGCTTAACAATAGATCCATGCCACTGCATGATGGATACTCATACATTGATGTCTACTGCTAAAAGACATTGCCTGAAATACATCTCTTTACAAGCTGTGGGGCAATAACAGGTGGGCTTAACATTGGATCAATGTCATAGTATGATGGATGTTCATATATTGATGCCCCTCTTTACAAGCTTGTACAATAACCAGTGTCAAAACTTTGCTTACGAGACATGGCTTTATTTGCCAATGTCAGTGTATTTATATAGCAAAGCAGCACTCACTGTTCTTGACAAGCTATATACCCAGTCAAGAATTAGCTGCATGTATACCCACCATTAAGATTTCATTAAAATGGGGCCAAATGCCAATATTGGGCTCTTCTTGGCAGCCTAACATCCACTGTTGTAACCCTAGACTTGATAGAGTATCAACTTTGTTCTCACTGTCTTTGCTGCAGTGTTTTACTTCCTTTTGTATAAATTATGAAGCTACTATGCTATGTGCTCTTGTAACCTCCTAAGATGCTGTGCACAGTCAACATTTTGTGCTCCTTTGACACTGTTTTCTGGGCACTTTAATTTCACAGTCTAGCAGGTGCAGTGACTTCCAAAGGGCAAGTCATAATCCAGCAATGGATGCAAAATGTTTTGAAATTTTTTGCTTTGTGTAATTAGAGTATTTGCATGCAATTAATAATTACACATATTAATTCATTATTAGTTCATTAAAACATTTTCTTTTCCATCTCTCCTACCCCTCTCAAAGTAATTGCATGCATGTGGTTTGTAATGTTGAAATTTTTGAGAACTGCTGTAGTGTGAATAACAGAAAAAATAGTGAAAAGAAAACTTCAGACTCTGAAGTTTGAAAAAATGGGCTCTTAAAAGATTTGATAATTTACCACAATTAATTTTGACTATGAACCTGAAGATATTATAATGCCGATGAGTTAGGAATGTTTTCTTACTTAACTCTATCCAAAACAATAGTGCAGAACAGGATTATTTTCTTATTTACTTCCATTCAAAATAATAGCATAGAAATTTTATCTGTGTCATAATAATGTTATGAAATGCCCAACTGCAGTAAGATAGCTTCACTACAAAATAGGTTTAGTGTTGCCAGAACATGGAAAGTGAAGGCAGGGTTACCAAAACTGTTGGCATTTCGTAACAATATAACGAAAGCAAATCGCAACTAACTGTTTCATTGTATGTTGATGCCAGTGATTTAACAATATTTGTACCATTTGTTCTCATAAGATCTGTCATTTCAAAGAGGTCAAGAACCTGCCTACCATGTTTCATAATTTCAAATTCTCCCAGTTTTTTTATCGGGATCCTATATTTATTCATCCTATATTTTCATCACAATATGATTCATCCTATATTTTTCATCACATCTTTCAGTGTTTAATTTTTTTAGCCTTTACTAACAAAAACGTTTTCCAGCAATAAATGAAATTTAAATAAGACAAATTCCATTCCTCTAATGATTTTCAGAATAATTTTCTTATTAAATTTTATTTCATCTGAATTGTATTTTTCCTTATTAAATTTTTCATTTTAAAGTAAATTTGATCTAAACTGTCTTAATCTAGTGTAGATATTTGTAGATTTTTATATGAAATCCAAATGAAAATTTTAAATGAAAATCCAAGCAATGTTTAATCAATTATTATTAGTTGCATTTAATTTTATTTATTTTCATATATGGTACATTATTATGTTTATACGGAGCAATACTATGTGCATTAATTATTAATTTTATTTCCATCATATTTAAATGTTCTTTGATAAATAAAAGCTTTTCTTCATTTCTTGGGATTTTCTCCGTATAAAAGTGTAAGGAAATTTAAAAATGCAATTATCCATAAAATTTAAAATATCCAATTTTACATTTTACATCAGAACTGAATTGCAAATAGTTAAATAATCTGAACCATATGTTATAAAGTGAATTAAAATTTATTTGAAGTTCCTTTGAAATGGTGTCACCATGCAAACCTCCTGGTTTTCTTGCAAAAATCTTCAATTTTTAAGATTTCAAGGTTGGCAGCTATGATGTACCCTGGAAATGTACAGGGTGATCCAAGACAAACCAAATCGAAAACAAATGAAAAAAACATATGAACTGTATGGTAATATTAAAATAGATGGATGACAAGGTCAGTGTATGTCACAGCTCGTTGCATGGCATCTGGAAATGGCATGCTTTGTTGCTATGTCAAACACACTACTGATTTTCGATTTTTCTTCTCTCGTGTCCAGTTTGCTTTATCTCAGGCCACCTTGTATAACTACATCCTTATAAATGGAATGGATAAAACATTGCATTATGTAATCAGTTAGGATATAGCTTATTACATATGTTACCTAATTACATAAAGAATTTTAAAATGGACTCATTAAAAGAGGAACAATGAGCTGTAATAGAGTAGTTGATGCTGAAAATATCCATTACTCCGAGTTTTACTGCATTGCACTCTTCACCTCACTACAGCTCATTTTTCACTTTTATAAGACCATTTTTCAATTTTTTTATCTACAAATACTGCTTGGATGATACATCCAGTAGATTAGGTTCCTTTTTGATCATTGATATAAAACCTGCTCCCTCTGATATTCCATACATGCATTTAGAATTTGCCATAAAAGCTAACTGCTTCTTTAGGACCACTTTCTACAATTGTCCTCTGTTTCCCTTTTACCTAACTGCCCTTTAAACATTTATTTTTGATATTTATATGTCTACAAATATTATACTAAACAAACTGAAATGTTGTTAGGTAAATGAACATGAGATAGAATTTAGTAGTGTGAGAAGTTTGCAAACCACCAATTTGTAAAATATAAATATTTTATTTTAAATGAATTTACATATGAAAATAACATGCTTACTGCTACATACTGTATGCCAAAAGCAGATAACTTTTAACAGTCATAACCAAGCATAGATGAAAATAATCAAAGCTTTTCTATCAATATAGCTGAGGCACCTCCCCCACCATTACAGACTGCAGCTATGCCTTTTTGTGTTGATGACAGAGAATGTAAAAGATGAAATATTATACGAGCTCCAGACATTCTGAAAATATAATAATTATATATAAATATACAAGTTATACATGCAAGATAATCAGTAATTAGTTTTTCTATGCACTGTCAGATATTTTAAAGAACCAGTAAATGTTCTACACCAGTTAACTTTCTCTTCAGTTTATTAGCTCTACCCTTACTCTGCTCATAATAAATATACAGCTTGAACAATTTCTGTATTTTGTTAACATCTTTTTTATATTTGTAACTACGAATTATCTATTTGTAATTTATACATTCATTCTCCTGCATTTGCATTCAGTATGCATACTTTAGATATGGTCATAAAATTTTTTTAATGTTTCTCCGTTAAAAAATGCATGCCAGGTGAGACGGGGTCATAACATGGTTAAATACATTGATGACTATAATTATTGTGGTGATAGTGATAAGGAACGTGCCTTGGACCACTGTATATGTGCCAATAAATACGGCAACCCTAGGTAGAAGTGCAGATAGAGAAGAGAGACCGGCTTTTCGAGCAGTAGCATGCATATTTGAAGTCTCGAAATAAAGATACATTTTTACTGTGTAATATGTCTGCTGAAGGTTCTTGATGAATACAGAGAGAAAATTTAATGTAATGTGGGCAAGTTTAAATGTTCATGTACATAGCTGAGTGAAGTTTCATCCTTTTAGTACTTTAGTAGAAAATTATGATTCTTATTGTTTTGTTTATCAGACTAAAATATCAGAATCTATTATGTTTATAAACATCAGATGTTTTATAAATACAATGGTACCTACAGATAACAGAAAGGTCCTCTTAGATATAGAAGAACTATTGTATTTTATTTATTTATTTTTGTTGTTGTCTTACATATTTACTAATTGTTGTAGTTATTTATTTTTATTCCAACTTTAAATAAATTCCTAGCTTATAACATGCCTTTTTTTTAACATTATATATTTATATACACTATTCCCTATGCTTATACACTGGTAGCCAGTTGCTAAGGACGAATCACAAATGGCTATATAGTGAGTTAAAAAGTACGTGTGTTTGGATGCCACGTGAAATAAAATAATGCCAGAATATTAGGACACAACAATAAAGATAATTTATTGTGCCCTGAATTCTAGAAGGCTCTGAAAAGTGTCCATGTGATGAAATGGTCATATTGTGCTGAATATGTAAAAGTGAAAAAAATGCAATTACTGCCTGCAGGCATTCTGGCATAAGACGTCAATTCGGGATATGGTTACCATGGAGGGCGATGTAAAATTCCACATGTTGTGTCATACTTCAGCTGTTTCTCCCACTCCTCTTTCAATGTGCGGAAGAGGGTGCCCTTGTTTATTCGAGGCATTGTCCACCAGCAAGACTCCTCCCCAAAGCATCTGAAACATTTTCAGTGGGATTCAGATCTGGAGAATGTGCTGGCCATGCGAGGCATTGAATATCCTCAGTCTTTAGATAATGACTATTCGATGACACATTGTGTTGTCATCCATGAAAAATATATTACCAACAGCACCACGAAACATGCCAACCATGAGGCAGTAGATCATCATTAATACATCGTTGGCCAGTAATAGTCCGATTTGCAACTACATGGAGGGGTGTGCAGCCATTAATCATAGTGTCGGCCAATACCATGATACTGCATCTCAGATACCAGTTCTTTCCTGGATATGTTCTAGATAAGCAGTACTACTCTCATACCAGATCAGTTAACATTGTAATCCAGTAACAAACTAAACCTACTCTCATCTAAGAATAGTACACAAGCCCAGTATTGAGTCCAATTATGATGTTTGTGATACCTTTGCAAATGGACAAAGGTATCAGTACATTGCTGTCTGGACAATGGAATCACATAACAGGAAGACAGGTGTATAATTCCTTCATGTTGCAAAGGTCTGACTACAGTTTTTCGGGAGATTCGCGTGCCACTAACAACACGTAACTGATTTGGTACCTCAACAGCTGCACTGTGCCAGTTCTTTTTGTGGACAGCACTATGTACCCACACGATCTTCTCCATGACAATTGCTACTCATTCTATTTGTTTGAAATGATTTCCAAAGCCTTGAAACAACACTGTGGCTGACATCAAACTCCTTAGCAACATCTGTTATTTTTTGCCCTTCTTCAACCCTTCCAATAATACAGCCATGTTTAAAATCATCTAAGTAATGTCAGGAAGACATATCAAAAATTGGAAGTTCATCAATTCATTCTTTCCCATTAAATTCTGCTTTTGAACAACAAAGGTTAATATGCATCAAATCCTTTATCTCTTTTATCAGTGCATCATGTAACGAACAACTTCGGCAATCCAAAATTTGCATACGTAGAACACATCTTATTGTATCCTGAACTTCCATATTTTCATGCCTTGCATTTTATGGTTGCTATTGCTGTTACTGTCATCTGTCCTTAGCAATTGTCCACAAGTGTATAAGCAACAACCATTGACACACTTGCAAAATGGTCTTCTCAAGGGCTGGTGCAATCTCTGCAGCTCCTAAAATTCTCCTGCCCAGTGCTCCTCTAAATTCTACACATTTTGCCATCCCTAAATTTTGTTGCTTGGTATAGCCACACCGATTGAACTGGTTCAGGGACCAACCCTAGTTTGCTTAACTTTGTTTATAAGATGCCAACTTCAGGCTAGTGGCTGGGTTCAGTAATCATTGCAATTAGTCACACATGCAATACGCATCATGTATTGAGTAAAATAGTTGTCTTACTCGACATGATAAAGCTGGAGATAAGTCTGTTTTCATGAAATTACTTCATAATGGTGCCGGCGATTTTATGCAAGTCGGCCACTATTTCTAAAGACGGAAACCTTCATAAAGATGTCCTAGCATAAATTACCAACACTCTTATAAAGAATAGTTCTGACTTCTAAAAAGCAGCCTTTATGCCAGGGCACCACTATGCAAGTAGTGTTTTAGTTTGCTATTCTGATTTGCAAAGCAAATGAAATCTTTCTTGGATAGAAGTACCCAGCATGAAAAGACTGCTTTTTTACAAGTTAGAAATCGATCTTCATAAGAGCATCAGCAACTTCAGCCGAGACACCCTTACGATAACTTCTACTTTTTTGAAAAGTGACTGACTTGAATAAAGGTACTTGCATCTTTATTCAAGTCAGACACTATTTAAAGTGCCTTATTATAAATGTGCTTGCACCATAATAATAAGGCACTATAAAGGTACTGCAGTTCCATTATGCTGTGAGAGCATAAAAATGTGCATTGCTACACAGTATTAAAAACTGCTAAGGTATCAGATAGTCTCAGTGATTATTAATTACTTATAAGAAAACTAATGTTTGTGTGCAAATAATTTAAATATCTTTATTTAAACCATATTAAAAATTTTAGAAATCAGTTTAATTTTTATTCTTAACCTCTTAGCAAAATAAATGAAGCTGCAGAATTATCAGAATAATTTTCCATTAATCTGAGCTATAATCTTCTGAATCCATAACAGGATTATCTGTGGCATAAATAGTAGAAAGCTAGAAATTGATGTGAGCCAGGAACTTCAAATTATTAGAATATTGAATACAAAGACTGTGAGAAGTATTGTATGAGGCATTCAAGAAGTTAGCACTAGGCTTTACTTCTTTATATATTAATCCTACACAAGTACTTCTATTTCTGGGTGGGGGGAACCCTCAATATTGGAATATTCTGTAAATTTTAAAACTAAATTTTTATAAAAAATTTCAGTTAGTAAAATATTCAATATGCTTTAAAAGTTAAATACAAAAGTTTCATGCCTTTACATGCTAAATTCATTTTTAAGTATTTTAGCAGATTTTTCATGTAAAGATATATCACTTTTTGTGTATAATATAATGAGTATTTTATCTACTAAAATTTTTGCTCATGGGGGATTTTACAAATTTATATTTTATGAAATTTTATGTTGAAAATAATTTTATACAATATTTCAATTGATTTTTAGAAACTTCATAAATACAAGTCTATTATTTAATAGTTAAGCAGTATAAAAATTGCTATAATTACCTTTTTATATACACATTTAAGCTAAGTAGGGTAGACTTGATTCATGGCAATTATTTCTTCTGTTAAATGAAAAATTTATTTTCTTAAATACTAAATACAACATACTTTAAAGTTAATTTTGTTTTTAGATGTCGTCCTTATCCTTATATTATGACAGTCAACCTAAAAATAGTTTCTGCTTCATGTATGCATTCAATTCTCAGTATGAAAATAATAATAGTAAGATCAAATAAGTGCAAAATATTTTTCACTTATTTATAGGTGATATCTTCCCTAAACCAATAACCCCAAAAAAGTATGCTTACCCTAAAGGATGTCCTAAACTAACGGCTCCACCATGAATGTTAACCTTTTCTGGATTTAAATTCAGCATTTTTATATTAGCGAGTCCAGCTATGCTAAAAGCTTCATTGATTTCCCACAATGCAATGTCATCTTTCTGAATATTGGCTCTTTCTAAAATCTTAAATACAAATAAAGTATCACATGTATGACAAACTAGATTCTAAATTAAAATGATAGCCATACTTATATAAAAATAAGAATGAAATTTTATTTAAAAATATGAGTTTACTAACTTTTGGTATTGCATAAGCTGGAGCTATAGGAAAATCTTGAGGATCAACAGCTGCATCTGCAAATGCTAAAATAAAAATTATAGTTTTTTTTTTTCAAATATCTCCTTATATTACATATAAAATATCAAATGAGTACAGTACAAAGTCTGAGATCTGGAATCTCCAGCAACTAGTGATTTTAGGTCATTAATTTAGATCTAGTAAGATGTGATGCAGAAATCATGAAGGATTTATGACTTAAAAAAAAACCAAAATTTACAAAAAAAAAAAAAAACCAGTAACATTTATTTTATTAAATACTTTCTTTTTCAAATATAAGTTGTTTGAACATTTTGTGTGTGTGTGTGTGTGTGTGTGTGTGCGCGTGAATACTTTATCTTCTTTTTTCAAAGCTCCATCATTCAATTCCTGTAATTGATGTATCAAGAATTTTAACTAATTTGACTGAAGCCTTTTCATTCTCATCTCTATCATTTTTTTTACTACCAAGAAGTGATACTTTCTGGATTAAAAATCATACCATAGGTTTTGCCTTCCATTAACTGATTGATAGTTAGGACATTGTTATCACAGTGAAGACTTATGTTATAACATATTCATTTACATGCATTACCACAATCAGAAAATTTTGTCATTTACTTGGAATATTCAAAAACTTTCAAATTTGCAACTATCATTATTATGAAATATGCTATAAATTATGCCGAGCCATTTTAAAATCTCTCCAGACATGCCCTCCTATGACTTCGCAAAATGATTTCCACACAATGAATTTTATATTAAAATATCTCTAGAATGGTTGGAAGGGCTTACTGCTGCATCGATTTTTAACAGGTTACTTTATATCTGCATTTGAGCGTGTGCATAAACTTCCAGTATCCATTGACTGAATGACGGATGTACAGTTTCCACGAAAACATAATATAAGGACATTATATTTTAATAAAATTTTAATTTTGATACAGTAATATAATAGAATGAACAAAGTAATAATCTGAGTCAAAACAGAAAATTAAAGAACAGTGGATTTCACTATATTAGGTGAGCTTAAATTTATCAGGATCTTATTTTTCCTTTTTTCTTGCCTGCTACTTCAACAAAAGGAAAGAAAAATATGTACAATATTCCACTACAGACATTATTCTTAATAGATTCTACCTATAAATTATTCTCAGTAGCTTCTATCTATAAAGTAAGTTTACATTATCTTTTGGTATTGCTTTAAGAATAGCTATTACAGGCTGAAAATAAAAACACGGCTTGCTAATCTGCATTTGTTTAAAAGTAGAACACCAAGCAAACTGATTCAATACAGTTACAAATAATGATGTTTATTGGCAAAAGAAATCTCCGCTAGTTGGGAAAAAAATCAGTTTATGGTGCACTCCCATTTTTGTGAATATTGCGTTCTTTTTGCTACAAGGGTGAGAAGAAAAAAAATTACTGAAATAAATAAAATGACATTTTAGGATAGGTCCAGATAATAGACCATTCTAGTTACTGGATGTCTGGATTTCAGCCATTATATTGTATATAGTTTGCTAAAAAAATTACCTAGTACTTTAGCTATTGGTTTCATATTCATTGACTCTGCATAAGCACTGGTTGTCAATACACAAGCTGCTGCACCATCACTTAAAGAGCTAGCATTGGCTGCTGTAATTGTGCCTACAAGAACAGTTTTTGATACAAAATAATAAATACTTTTGCTTTTATCATAAATATTAAAACTCAGTTAACAGTATAAAAAGAAGTACATCCTGACTATATATTAAAACAAATAATATATGTATCTAGGAATTAGGTTCCTTGATTATCTTTCATTTAAGTTCAATCATTATTTTCATTTAGAAATATTTTTAAAGTGTTTCTTAATAGATTTTACCTATAAATATGCTTACATTATCTTTCGTTTTTTCTTTAACGATACCTATCACAGACTGAAAATGATACAAATTAGATAATGTTGGCAATCTATGACTTTAGTTGAGTTACTAATGAAAAAATTTTAAATAAACAAAAAGTAAAATGAATTACAAATGATCATATTTTTTAAAGGCATACATAAACATTAAATATTTATAACTTAAGGAAAAAAATAAGGAAAAATTATTAAAAATAAAAATTAAAATTTATTAAAAATAAGGAAAAAAATCACAATTTTAAAATAAGGAAGCAAACTGCTTTAATAAAGAATTGTGGTTCAATAATAACAAAAATACAATTGCAATAAATCTACTGCTAAAAATTATTGTAGAAGAGTTTCAGATCTATTTGATAATTAATTTACTGATAGGGCTTCACATATCACCTATGCTTTACCATTTAGCATTAGCGGTCATAAATTATGAAAATAAGCGGTGAAAGTAGACAATTAGTCATCTAAAATCACCATACTCAGTTAAATGATGAGACTATACTCAGGACTTAGTTTTTAAAATTAAAAATGCCACAAGCCTTGTCGAAGGCAGTTGGAAAAGTTGTAGAAAAATAAATATCACAAAAATTAATAATTCTAATTAAAATGCAAAAAAGGATAAATAAAAGCATTTACAAATTAATATTAATTATAATTAGAGGAATTAGAGCTTAAACTAAATTAATACTTCCCAGAATTAAAACAAAATATGACTAAATTAATGGTAACAAGGATTACATTAAAGGAAGGATTCTGAACAAGACTGAGTTTAGATAAAATTACATATAGCTCTCCTACAATACAGTATCCTATCACACAGTTTTGCTATAACCCATGATTCATAAATTGCAGGAACCCTCCTACAACACAGCATCCGATAAACATAGTTTTATTCTAGTATGATATGGAAATTGTCCAAGAAATCCCAAGAACTTTAACAAACTCCACATGAAGTTTCTCCATATTGAGCAAAGCACTTACATAGTTATTTAACACATAAGAATCCTCATTTAGTAAGTACTGGCAATTGTCTTCCAAGGTCCGGTTCTTGTAAATGTCCTCAGGGAAATGAGCTATGTGGTGGAGAATGACCACTGAATTCTTAACCAATAATGGGGAAAAATAATTTCCTTCCATAACCTTCAAAGTATAACACAATAGAAACAACCCACAGTCTCAAGACTGCACAATCACCAGATAACAATGAACAAATCTCACTATCACAGAAGGTGAACAATATGAGGTCACAATAAGAGCTCCAAAATGCACAACCTACACGTTCAGCTTCCAAAATTCGAATCCTTATATCTGTGACCTGAAAACAAAAATATCTCACACTTAGTCCACAGTCTGCATTGAGCCAGTGTGTTAAAGAATAACTTTTTAGTCTTTAAGATGTTAAGTTTCAGTCCCAAGCCATGTCTGATGAAGATAAAATGCAATGTTCAAGAGGAAATTTATTTCTTTAGAAGTAAAGATACAAATCTTGGATCATCTTTTAAAAAGAGAAAAAGCATCTCACGTTGAATTTCAATGAAGCAATAGTCTGAACTATTAAGAAGATGAAAAAGAAATAAGAAGTGCAGTTGCTGTAGGATCTTCGACATCTGCAAAATGTGCAGCTCACCCCTGGGTGCCAATAATTGAAAAGGTGGAAAAGGCACTCAGCATTTGAATTGATGATAGCTGTCAAATAAGAATTCCAGTGGATGGTAATATCATTAAAACAAAAAACACTCAAAATTTACAAACACCTTAAAGACATAGAGAATTCTCTGTGAACTCAGACTTTGTGGCAAGTAAAGGTTGCTTCAAAAATTTTGAAAAGCGTTTTGCAATTCCTAGCATAAGAATTCAAAAAGAATTTGCATTGGCTCACCATGAAGCTGCTAGGATATATCCAGAAAAAATTCAAAATTTTACAAAAGATCAAGGATATACAGCAGATGAAGTTTTCAATACTGACAAAACTGGGCTTTGGTGAAAAAGTACCCAGTAGAACCTTTATATTGAAAAAACTGCACCTGGATTTAAGGGTTTAAAGACCATCTAATGCTACTTTTGAGCAGTAATGTCATCCAAACTAATTTTGTTTCATGGTTGTATCCATTTTATCATTAGCATGCCTATCTGCCTAGGAGAAAGATACCTCCTGAAGCATTTCAAAGATAAACTAACTTATATTTATTCCATATTTGAAGGAAACCATGCATTCAACCCTTTCCACTTTCAAAAATTGAACTCGAAATTATGTTCTGTAGGTAATACAATGAATGAAAAATCCAATTAACAGCTAGTAAGCAAATATGCTGGTAATTGCACATTTTCTGTATATAAAAAAGTGTACCATAAGAATAGCTAGATTGAAAGGAGGTGAGGAAAACAGAGAAACAAAGCTCAAATAACATTTTTGAACAACAACAGTGAAAATGTAACGCTGCATTTTGTTGCGAAAGTTTTAATAGCATGAGCATCAAATAACAAATTCTTGGCAAATCTGATTTTTTTTCTAATCATCCATCAGTTTCAAATTTCCTTAACTTCATTACAAGTAGCCTTAATAATATTTTGGTATATATACATTCAGTATCACATAAATGTGTAACTTACCATCATTACAGAAAACAGGTTTAAGGGAAGGTATTTTTTCAAAGTTTACTCGCTTCAGTTCTTCATCTGTATTAATAATTATATCTGGTTTCCCTCTCTTTCCTGGTACAGTTACAGGCACAATTTCCTCTTCAAAAATACCTAACTAGAAAAATTATTATAACACTTAAAAACAGTAAGCAATACACATTTCAAATAACATTAAGAAAATATTTTTACTTTAATAAAATCAGCAATTACATCAGTTCAGAAAGATAATAAACATTTTGATAATCTTGACTGACAATATTTAAACATTTTTTTAAAATTAATACTCTACTTTGACAGTTTGTGGTTGTTTTAGTTGCTCAAACAGTTTTAAATCAGACAAAAAAGCAAGCAAAATTGTTACAAATACTTAGTTTTTCCCCCTACGCATATTAGGTAAAATGAGTAGCCACAAGCATATGGCTGATGAAATAAGAGGGAGAATTATCAGTAGATTGGAGGGAGGTCAATCCCAAGCACAGGTTGTTTTTTAGCTCAGTGTAATGCTCAGTATAGTCTTTCTGGCATATGCACCAGGCCACCATTGTCAATCAATGCAGAGGATGCATTGCATTTAGGTGGAGACACACATCAAGGCTGTAATATGATGGGACCCCATTATGCTGAAACCATAATAAACATGTTTTCTCAACCTGTTTGTGTCCTTCCTTTCTTGTGTTTTGTGTCATCACTATCGCTTCAGGAAAGCATTTCCGGCCATACATTGCTATGAGATTTTCCATCATCTATGTGTACTCTATCTCTCTGGAAAGTTTGTAACCGATTTGCTGAAACACCCCGTATATGAAATTTGAAATCTTTTTTATGAATATCAAAGAATTTGTGTAAAGCCAGGCTTTGTGTAAAGACGACTGCCCCATAGTCAATTTGAAACATTTTTTAAGATAATTTGCAATCCAGCAATTGTGAACAAGAGCACCACTGCATGACAGTGATCCATCATAAAAAAGTTAATATCTTTATTAGACAGTGTTAGATAATATCTTTAACAAGGATGTTCTCACATATAAAGATCAGTTTCTAACTTTAGGGAAAGGAACCTTCAAAGTGCACCTATCCTTTATGTTAGGCCACAGCTATGCATGTAGTTAGTCTGCTACTCTGATTAATAAAGCAAATGCAAATCTATTAGTATAATGATGCTCAAGCATGCTAAGGCACCTTACTGAAGGTTTCTGTATTGGCAAACAAGAGGCACCTTGCATAAAGGTGCCAGCACTTTTGCACTAAATACTTTATGAAAGTAAAACATGATTTAAAAGTACTATTAGATTTCAGCACTTTTTTAATGCATTAAGTAATCTCTTTTCATATTAAAGATCAATATTAAGCAAAAAAAATATACACTACATTTTCTATACAGCCTATTGCCTGCGAAGGTTTATATTGGAGTATAATTTTTAACATCAAATTAATCTTCTTTAAGTTGATTACTTGGAGTAAATGTTCAAGTTTGAGGCCAGGATTCAAATCCAATACTGCAATTTATAAAATAAATATTATATTAATTTGTTGCTAACCAAATTAAAACTTACCAATGTAATTGATAATAAGAATATCCAAACTGAAATTAAAGACAAATTTTAGTTTCTTATTATAATTTGGCCAAAATGTATGCTTTTAAAATGATGTTACTAATTTCGTATCCCTCCCAATTTGTAATCTCATGAATAAAATTTCACAGCTTTATTATATTATGTACATTTTCTTAAGCTGATTTTTAGGAATTGTATTGCTATTGTAATATATGATAGATTTTTATCATATAAATAGCCTACTGCAAAATATTGTGTAGTTACATATAACATAAAAGAGAAATGGGAAATGCTTTACTTCTTCTGCAGCAATTGCTCTTTTGTAACTACTTATTGCATACTGATCTTGATCTTCTCTGGAAAAGTCAAATTTTCTTGCTATACCTTCAGCACATTTACCCTAAAATGACCAAAATATACATTTGTTGTGAATCCAAATAATTAAAAAGTTGACTAAAACAATTTTATCTCATTTGTAAAATCTTAATTATAATTTAAAAAAAATATTAATAAAGAAAAAACTGCCATTATATGAGACTTAAATGTCAAATCTATGTCACAAAAATATTCATTATTTTACCAAAATTTTTGTCATTGCTAACACATATAAAAAGTATATGGTTATGTAAAAATATTTAATTTATGCAGAAAGAAAATGTCATGTCAGAAGTTAAGATAGCAAATAGAGTATTGAAAAAATGTTATCTGCAGTCTCTAAATTTTTAAATTAAAAAAGGCACTCACACTCACAAGTTAAGAATTTTTAACTAAGATGATTTTGCTTCACCCAGTAATGAGCTAATTCAGTTAAGGCAAAGCATGTGAGGAAAATCAAAGAAGAAGAAATCCCTAGTGAACTTTTTAATGGAAACTGGCTCATATTTGTATTGCATATAGGGAAGACTGCAAAAGTTTTATATAATTACCCTTTTTACCATGTAGAAAAAGTTATAGAGGGCACTGCGCCTCCAATCTACACAGTTAATTAAAAATGTTTCAGAGCAGAGAGAGAGAGAGTGTGGATCGTAGATGGGTGTGGTCAGAGAGAAGTGTTATTAAATCAGCCATTGTGTAACCACAAATCTGTAAATATTTGTACATATGTTTGCTTCATAAAGTAGAATTAGAAGAAAGTAAGTGTCTTTATTCATCTCAGCATGACATTAAAAAATACCACCGATGCGACGAGTCAACAAATTAAGTTTTTAATTTCATATCATTTTTGGTGACATCGGCCAACAAGGTGAGTGGTACAATTTCTATTTGCATGCTATTTACCTCTGCAAATTAAAATGAGTCTCGAAGAAACTGTTGAGCGAAATAGAAAAATTAGAGGTTCGGTTCGAACTAGCATCACAAAATTGATTAAGAAACTTGAAGACGAGTTACAAAATGAGAATCCAAATTTAGAACTGTTGAAGGAATCGCTTTCAGTGTTGATCGAGAGAGAAACTAATTTGTTAAAATATGATGACGTTATTAATGCTCAAAGTACTGTGCAAGAATTAGAAACAGAAGTAGAACATTCTTTAGAATACAGCGAATCCATCATTAGATGTAAATCGTAAGTTACAAGATACATTCAAAATGTTGGTAAAACCGAAACAACATCACAAGTTTCTGAAATCAAAACTAATTACAATACTAAATTACCTCGTATTGCTTTAGAAACCTTCAATGGTGATTTATGTAAATTTACTGAATTTTGGGCTCAATATAAAGCTGCCATTCACGAAAACAATACGCTTCAAGATGTTGAGAAATTTAACTATTTAAGATCTTTACTCACCGGTTCAGCTGCGAAAGCTATAAGCGGATTACCATTAACAGGAGAAAACTATAAAAAAGCCGTCGAAATTTTAACTGACAGATTTGGAAAAAAAGAAATATTAGTTAGTGCGCATATGAACGTTCTCCTATCTTTGGAGCCTGTAAGTCGTTCAAGTGATGTATCCAGTTTAAGAAAATTGTATGATGAAATAACGGTTCAAACTAGAAGTTTAGAAACATTAGATATTAATTTTAATTCTTATGGCAATCTACTACTTCCTATTTTATATAAGTGTATACCCCAAGATTTAGTGTTACAATTTAGTAGAGAACAGAATTCTGGCAAAGAGTCAACAGTGTCAGATTTATTGTCGTTTCTAAAGAAAGAAGTAGAAGCACGCGAAAAGTCCTTAACTCGGGGTCTTAAAAATCAACAAACACTCTCGAAAACCAGCGCGAGAAATATTGACAGTTATCCTAAAAATTTTACTCCAATTAAAAAGAAAATGGTATCAGCGGCGACGCTTAATACATCAGTTGAAACTTACATGTGCGACTTTTGTCTTAAATCTCACCTCTCAAAAGACTGCGACTTAAGTATTTCAGAGAAACACAAAGCGTTATATGATCAATTTAAGTGCAAGCGCTGTCTGAAAAAAGGTCACAAAAAACCATTTTGTAAGGCGAAATGGGTTAAATGTAATATTTGCAAATCTCAGTCCCATTTCGAAAGCCTGTGTGACTCAAACGGGCAAGAAAGTAAAACTAATAAAAATGTAAACGGAGTAAAAGAAACAAACGTCAGTTCACTATTCCTCGAAGATTTATTATCAGACTTTGAGGGCCCAGCTAGTCGGAAATAATTCCACATTTAACGTTAGGTTGTTATGCGATTCTGCTTCCGAAAGATCTTATGTGTGTCAATCCATTGCTAGAAAAGCGGAATTGCCAACTGTTGGCAAGGAAAGATTAAGAATTCATACATTTGCATCTTCGAATCTGCCAGTAAAAGAGTTTAAAAGAAAACGACTTGCATTAAAAAATAAAAGCGGATTTACTCTCATTATCGAGGCCCTTGAAATTAAAACCATATGTTCCAATACCATAGCGAGGCCATCTGGAGATATCATAAATAAACTACGCAAAGAAGGATTTGATTTATCCGACAGTTGCGATAGTGGTGTAGCAGCGGTGCAGATTTTAATTGGGAATGATTATTTGAACTGCATTTTAACGGGAAAAACACATTGTTTGACAGAAAGTTTAGTATTGTATGACAGTATATTCGGTTGGTCGTTGAGTGGTAGAGTGGGGGGAGAGAATAAGAAGCTAAGATCTTCAGAGAAAGAGTCAACGGGTTTGTTTATACAAGTTGACACGGTAGAGGAAGAAAAATTATCGGAACAGATTCGTCAGTTGTGGGAAGTGGAAAGTTTAGGAATTACTAACTACGCGTCGGAAAGGAGTGAATGCGATAAGCAAATAATTAAGCAGTTTGAAGATGATTTGCAATACGTAGACGGGAGATATGAGGCTCGTTTGTTGTGGAATAGGAGTCCAGAGAATTTGGAAAATAATTTTGGTTTAGCGAAAAGGCAGTTTGAAAGGGTGCAGCGAGAGTTAAAAAATAACAACTTTGTGAGGGAACAGTTTATGGAGATAATTAAATATCAAATACAAAATAACATTATTCAAGAGTGTGAGGATACGAGAAAGGGATATTTTATGCCATTTCGTGCAGTGGTCCGTAAAGATAAAAAAAGCACTCAAGTTCGAATGGTATTTAATTGCAGCAGTTGTGAGAGAGGAAAGCTATCGTTAAACGACTGCTTAGAAAAAGGCCCAAACCTAAATCCGAATATTTTAGATATTATTCTTGCTTTCCGAAAATTTAAAATTGGATTCTGCGGTGACATAGAAAAGGCGTTTTTGATGATTGGGATAGCAAAGGAAGATAGGCAATATTTAAAATTTTTGTGGTATCCTGATAATGACAGTGAGGACTTTAAAATTATGCAAATGAACAGAGTATTATTTGGATGTAATTGTTCACCGTTTTTATTGAGTGCAACGATCAAATATCATTTAAAGAAGTACTCAGAAACAAACAAAAACTGTGTCGAGATGTTAAATAGCTCATTGTATGCAGATGATTTGTGTTATGGAGGAGAAAATGTAGAGTCAGCTTTTAGTCTTTCATCAGAAGCGGTATCTATTTTGAGAGGCGCGAGTTTTAATTTGAGAAAACTAAACACTAATTCTAAAGAGCTGTATGACTTGTGGCTTCAGAATGGGTTGTGTGAAGAAAGTAGGTTTGAGAGAGATAGTAAGTTGAAAGTGTTAGGCCTAGTGTGGAACTTGGAAGAGGATGTTTTGAGAGTTGACGTTACATCATTGTTGAGTAGTTTAGAATCGCTGAGAAATAGTAAAAGATCGGTGCTAAGTACAGCAGCTAAGGTGTTTGATCCAGTCGGATTTATTTCTCCATTTGTGGTGCGAATTAAGAGACTTATGCAGGAAATATCGGAGAGAGGTTTAGATTGGGATTCAGAGTTGCCAGAAGAGTTACAGTACAAATGGATAAAGTGGTGCACGGAAGTTAAGGAATTAAACGCGTTGAAAATAGAGAGGTACTACTTTTTAGATGTTCTAAGTAGAAGTCATTCGGTTGAAGTTCATATTTTTTGTGCTGTGTCAGTGGTCGCATATGGAGCGGTGGCATATTTTAGATATGAGAATCAGAGAGGAGAGGTATGTGCGTTGTTTATAATGTCAAAAAGCAGGATAGCGCCATTAAAAAAGTTGTCCCTCCCTCGGTTGGAATTGATGGGAGCCTTAGTTGCAGCTAGGTTAGGGAAATATTTATTGAGAGTGTTTCGGGATTTGGTAGGTAAGTTAGTTCTGTGGACGGACTGAGAAATTTGCTTGTGGTGGATAAAGAGATCAACGCGTGAGTGGAAGCAGTTCGTGTCGAATAGAGTTGCAGAAATACAGGACTGCACTTCGCCTGATAAGTGGAAATATTGTCCAGGATCGGAGAATCCTGCAGATAAGTTAACTCGTGGTGAAACAGCATATGCATTGGTGAAGGATACTAATTGGTGGCATGGTCCATCATGGTTGAAAGGTTCTGAAGATCAGTGGCCTGAGCAAAAGTTTAAAGTACAAACTGATATTCAGGACTTGGAACGTTTGAGCACTTATGTTCATGTTGCTGTTCTAGTAGGAGAAACTGTGTTAAACATTACTAAGTTTAGCAGTTTGGAAAAATTGTTGAGAGTTACAGCTTGGGTAAAGCGGTTTATCACCAAACTAAGAAAACGTATCTGTGAAGAAGGTCCTCTTACTGTATTGGAGGTCCAAGAAGCTGAGGAATATTGGATAAAACAAGTACAGAGAGAGAATTATTTTTCGGATATTCAACAACTAGAGAGAAATAATCTAATAACACCCGATTCTAATCTTTATAGTTTAGCACCATATCTGGACAGTAGAGGTATTTTGCGTGTCAGAGGTCGTCTGGAACAAGCAGAATTAATAGATGACGAAAAACATCCTATTATACTGCCAAAGTCGAAGTTTACAGAACTAGTGATATTTAGTGAACACATAAAAGTATTCCATTCAGGAGTTATGGCAACATTGTCCAAAATCAGGAATAAATTTTGGATACCTAAGGGAAGACAAGTAGTAAAGAAAATTATTAACTCCTGCCTGGTGTGTAAAAAGTTTGCAGTGAAGCCCGCCAAACAGCTAACGGGTCAGTTACCAAGAGATCGTGTGGTTCAAAGTAATCCTTTCACGGTAGTAAGTATTGACTTAACGGGAGCTGTTATTGTTAGAGAAAAGGTGGAAATCCATAAAAAGGTGTACATAGCCTTATTTACTTGCGCCGTCACTCGTGCTGTACACATTGAAGTAGTTTCAGATATGTCAGCAAAAAGTTTCATTCTTTCATTGCGACGGTTTATAGCTAGAAGAGGGAGTTGCAAGGTGATTTATTCTGATAATGCCAAGAATTTCCGCAGCACATGTGAAATAATTAAGGGATTTAAAAGAGTCAGCGTAGATCCTACGGTGCGAGAGTTCCTAACATCCGAAGGAATTACATGGAAGTTCATCCCTGAACGTTCTCCATGGTGGGGAGGTTTCTGGGAGCGTTTGATGAGAAGCATCAAAGATCCTTTGAAGAAAATTTTAGGGAGAGCATTACTAACTCTCGAAGAACTCTCTACAATATTAACTGAACTCGAGTGTGTATTAAACAATAGGCCTTTAACATACGAGAGCAACGAGCTGGGTGAACCCCGCCCGCTCACACCTTCACAGTTTTTACTGCCAGGACGTGACACATTTAACTTTCCTGAGCATTTTTTGGAAATTTTCAACAAGGTGTCAGACAAGGAAACTTTAACTAGACGGAAGCTTTACCAATCTAAGCTCTTAAAATTAATATGGATGAAGTGGAAAGAGCAATATTTACTACAGCTTAGAAACGCTCATAACTTTGCTAATCCTTCAACTGAGCGTAACCTTAAGACAGGAGACGTTGTGTTGGTAGAAGGACCAAAACAATCTAAGCTACTCTGGGATATGGGAGTAGTTGAAGAAGTAATTGTGGGACGAGATGGACATACACGAGCGTGCATCGTTCGCACACCAAAAGGACAATTCAGAAGAGCTATTCAGCTTTTATATCCTTTTGAAATTTAACTTAGGACATTTAATATTATTTGAGCTTTTACATAGTTTATATTATTGATTATTATGTTCATTTAATTATAGTGTATCATTTGTGTTTTTGATGTAAGTTACTATGTTTATTCATTTATATATTCTTTGTATATGTCGTACTATTTAGCATTAAGCCATTTTAATTAATGTTAATATTGCTGTGTAAATTTTGTGTACTCTTATTAAAGAGTACAGGTGGGGAGTGCTGTAGAAAAAGTTATAGAGGGCGCTGCGCCGCCAATCTACACAGTTAATTAAAAATGTTTCAGAGCAGAGAGAGAGAGAGAGTGTGGATCGTAAATGGGTGTGGTCAGAGCGAAGTGTTATTAAATCAGCCATTGTGTAACCACAAATCTGTAAATATTTGTACATATGTTTGCTTCATAAAGTAGAATTAGAAGAAAGTAAGTGTCTTTATTCATCTCAGCATGACATTAAAAAATACCACCGATGCGACGAGTCAACAAATTAAGTTTTTAATTTCATATCATACCACAAATAACTATAAACCATCAGTAATCAGTGGCTTTAGCTACTCAGACATTAGAAAGCTTCATATATGGGAAACAAAAGCTAAAATGATGAATGCAACATACATAGACAAAATAGAGCAGAAGCAGTAGCTTGGGTTCCTTTGGCTCACAAAAGAACAGAAAAAGATATGGCATGCCCATTATGACAATGCTATAAATGACTAATCATTTATCTTCCCAATCACGATAAGTTTTAATGCATTTTATGTTAATATGATGTATACCAGTTTTTGTATTATATACCAGTTTGGTGTGCTGCTGGAAGTTCTTAGAATCCCAACCATGAACAAGCACTCTCCTGATCTACTCAGAGATTCAAGAAGGCTTATATATTGCAAGTTTGTGCCCATACCTGGCTTGTTGTTAGTGCCCTTTATAAACTAGCCAATATTTCAAGCTAAAATAGGCCCTTATTTAGTTAAATATATCCAAAATATGTCTTCAGTTTACTAATAGTCTTCACATTTGAGTAATAGTATAAATGAAATCTACGAGCTTTTTCAAGATGAAGTTGTCGATGATGCCATCATAATGCAATGTTTGAGCAATATTCTCTGTCAACATAAATGCAAATACTATCCATCAACAGAAATGCAAAAGAATTCAACCTCTGCTGACATAAATATGACCTAACATTATTTTCTAACAATTTCTAAAATTATAAAAAATTTTCTGCATTACAGATACTAATACCAGAATGGTAAAAAAAAAATTCAAAGGGTGAACTTTACTCCAGGTTAAGTATCTTATAAAAAGTACATGCGAATATAGGAAGCAACTCCTTTCAACTTTGGTACTTTTCACTACTTCAGACATGAGATCCTATCACCTGCAAACTTTTCTAGTAAACAATTCTATAGTTTTATGACCAAAATACTGTACATTCAGTTATCATTTGAATTAAATTAGACTTTTTGCTAATGAGCTTGTATCTAATTTTTTAAGATCATAAAGAAATAACTAATATGTGATGAAAATTCTGAGCTGCTTAATTCATTGCTTCAATAGAAAATGCTTTATCTATAAACAGATTGAAATATTTTGGAACTGTTTTTCTGAAACTGCTGTAGTTTTGTTAGAATATTCATAACTGAACATTAATTTCTTTTGTTAAATTCTAATGGTTTTTAATACAGGTTACAATACGAAAACAAATAACTACAGCAACATGGATGTAAAATATAATTAAAGGTAAAAATATGATTTCTAGATGAAGCAATAAAAATCGATTTGAAAGTTAAAAAAGAAATCTCTTTCACAGTAATACCCAGTCGAAAATAAACCGATAAAACAATAAAGATAAAATATAAAAAAACCATCTTAAAAAAAAATAAAATAACAACAACAAAAAGTAATAGTTTCAGCCCACTATGAAAATTTTTTTAAATTCATATATCACATTTCACACTTTGCACAAGATGTCCTGATATTGGTTTTGTAAGCAAATGACACAGTACAGTATTTTGATGTCTTACTCCTGTCCTTCCTGTTCAACAAATCAAGATATTCACACTCATGAGAAGAACTGGTTGGCACTCTATGTGGCTGTTTATGCCTGGAGTCAGACCAACTACTGCCAAAGACATTCCATACAAGTTCAATAGAGTTCACATCTACTGAGAGACTACCCGTCCAGTTATGTTGTATCCTCAGATTGCTGATATATTGTTGAAATGAGCTAGTTACATAAGAATATATACATTGTAAATCAAATGCATTTCTTACAAATTTTACATACTTATGCATGGCAGTATTTTTTATAGACCTCAGCTGTTACAGTATGATTTTCCATACTGAACCATAATGATACGATCCCAGAAAAGGATTTTTCACTCTTAATTATCCCTTTTGATGATGCAGGAAAGGTCACAGCACATTTCTGGATCTCACTAAATATACATGCACTGAAAATCCCTTCAGGCTAAAACAGAACTTCTTAGTAAAGAGTACACTAACACATTCTTGCAAGCTTCAAGCAATGTGGTCACTAAACAGTGTTCTATAGATTTGCATATTTTATATAATTAAAGTAATGTGCACAGTGAGCTGCTTTTCTTACACCACTAACTCACGCAGCTATTGAGAAACAATTTGACCGCATATGGTGATTCTGAGGATGTCAGTAAGTATCTAAGTCTAATGTATTCGCAGCATATGGCATGTATGGTCACATATCAATCCTGTTATGCAGGTATGATACATATGATACATACATACCTTCATTAATCTGTTAAAATCTCCAAAACCAAAAAATAATGCTTCCATGCTGTAGCATTTGGCTCTGATTGTGTTCAATGTATAATCTTTCAATGATCTTATTACACATGTCACTTATATGGCTTTTGTGCATCACATTTACTGACTAAAGATAACTTTTAATAACAATATATGATGATCATCAAAATAAAGGAAGATTTATCTTTTTTATGCACCCAATGACAACTGATGTTAGTAAAAGTTACTAATTGACACATAGTAAAGAATTTCTAATCTTCTTGCAGAATGGAGTTGATACAAATTGGACATAGCAAAGACAAGAGACATATGAAAAGGAAATCAAAATTCATGATTATTTACTAAGATCTTTTATAAATAACTGTATATCATTTGATATTATAATATAAATTAGTAGTATTATCAATATTAATGGTCAGTTGATGTCTGAATAAATTTTGATGGAAATGATTACTTAAAATAATTAGTGAAATATGGAAGACTTAGAAGTCAGTATAAGAGATGAGGAAATATAAAGAATTAGCTCAAATATGAGAGTTCCCATGAAATATGGAAGAGTTCATCACCGTAACAATACTCACTAGAAAACATGAACACAATCTACCTAAACAACTGACAAATTAAATGCAACTACAGGTTTCCTTTACTGCCAACCTTGTGGGAACTTCCATTTATCCTCTCAGGAGAGCCAAACAACATTGACATTAGCTAAACATGTTAAAAACTAGTACGATTATGCATGAAAACAGCAAATACTTTAAATTATGGACTACTGAATGTTCATAAGAAATTAATTAAATCTTATAAGCAATATCTTAATGAACTAAATATGAAGTAATACATACCATATGTCCATTACCATATGCATCTGTTAGACCATCAACTACTAATCCATCCTGTAAACCAGAGACTAAAATTATAACATGTGAGCATACGGATGGGAAAAAAAAAATTAGTAAAATTATGACAGTTAAAATATAAGACAGAAATGCACATGACCATTATAGAATAATCATAATAAGTTAATATGAAGTTTTTTATCTGTTTTAATTACACACAGCATACTTTTTATAAAGCATATAAAATTAAATCAAACAATCTTAGCTTCCCTATTCCATTCCCTTTCATTGTCTTTTATTAATGTAAATTACAAAATCGTTAATATCAATAGTTGCAAATTTCACATTTTTATTTTGTTCTACAGCTCTTTAAAATTTTGACTTACACCTCTCATCACATGTCTAGTCACAGTTATTCTTTTAATTAATTAACGTTTTTCATCTGATGCTGAATTTAGCATTTCAGGTTGCTGTTACTTCCCTTATCTCCCTCAAAAAGCTGGGCAATTAGTAACATTTCTAGGCTATAAAGATGCAATTCATTACTGTACTGAAAATAAGGATTTACATTTTCATATACAGTTACATTGTAACTTTTCCTTGAATTAAAAATCTAGTTATTAAATATGAGTGTATATAAAATGAGCTAACATATTTGTTCTCAGTACATACCAAAGATATGAATCTGCATTATAGATGTATGGTAGAAAAATTAGAACTGAATGAATTGAATTAAGAAGTCTGTACAATGATTTTTTTCCATTCACCTTATAGCCCATGCCTCTATCTATTTTGGCATTATGTACAACCATGCATTCATGTGAAAACAGCAAAAAAGCAGATTTATAAATGGGATGCCATGCCACTGGTACAATCATACAAGTGACTAAACTGCCTGGAAATATTTTGAACAATTATTATAACTGTTAACTGTATTTATTGCTGCACAGTTTTCTTCAGAACATAATTTTGTTGTAAAATATCTAAATAATTGCAACTGAATTTAAAGATAGTCTTTCTTCAGATTTATTTTCAATACAATTTATTTCAAATAAGAACTTTGAAGTTAACAGATTTTAGAACTGATTTGATTAATTTCAAAAAACGAATTGACTGCTTCCTTTCACAAAAATTAATTATTAATGTAACATTTTAATCACTCCAAACTTCCTTCCAAACAGATTAAAAATTGTATGTAATCTTCTAACATGTTAACCAATATTTAAGAAAAGTTTTGATTAGTTTTTCATCGTACAGTAAAAGCCTGGTTATTTGCCATTCAACTATCCAAAAAGCATAACTGGGATATTTTAGAATTTTAGAAAAAAAATTCCCCCCCACCCAAATTTAATAAATGAGAGATTAGTAATACAGTCATAGAGCTTGTAATACTATTAACATGTATACATTCTTGGGAAACACTGTGATTTGTGATTTGTGATTTAGTGCAGAAATGGATAAGCATGGTGTCCCAACACAATCATCAGAAGTTCATTTTGATTTAATGCAAATTTGACTAATTAACTCAGCTTATCAAGAATAAGCTGAGTTAATGTTTGTAAAGTTGAATATAAGTTATGTGTTTTTCTTATATTTTGAAGCAAAAATTATTCATACTTGGGACCGCATGAAGTAAAGTATTTTCAAAGTTACAGGATACAGGCATAAAAAAAAGCCATGACATGCGACTTGAAAATGAATAAACAATGGTGATGTAACATGGAAAACGATGATAAGTTATGACTTAAATTTTTAATATGCTATATTCATAATTTGTATTCGTTTGTACTGAATAAAGAATGATATGCTCATCTAAACTTCTTCCAAAATGATTGGCAACATCTCAGCAAACTTTCATGTTTGGCAAGATTTCATAATTGGATCAAACTAATGAATTACATTGGCTTTTATAAGACTTAAATGAGTTTATTTATTTATTTCTTAATCTTTAGTGTAGACTTCTGGTATTCAACTTAAAAGTAATTAAGATGATTGTTTTGATAATTTTAGAGTGGAAATTTTCCCATTATACAGATGCGCTGAAATGATCACAGAAAAAGTGCATAATCCCTTCTAGTGATTTTTTATTTTATGTGAAACTTATACAAACTTTTTAAAGATGAGATAATATAAATCTGAATGAGATAATATTTCTTGATTAATGAAAAAATTAAAAGTTTTGATTAATTTCAAATAATAAAACATACACTCATATTGAAATAATAACAGTAACAATAATTAATCTATTGCAGATAAGACTTATAGAAACTAAAATGTTTCTAAGACAGTTATTATTAAGATTAGATTTCTTCTAGTTAGTTAAGATTATATTTCTTCAAATTATAATCATGAGCATCATACTAAAGGGCAACTTTTATTTTTACTTTCTTTACACCTGGTTTCATTAAAAAAAATTTTATGTGTGTTTCAGCTGTTTGCCATTACATAATTCTTCCAGACAAGAATAAAATTCAATATTTTCATTTCCTTTTTCACCAGATTTCATCTAATTACGATGGAATTTCTTAATTTTCAGTTGTCTTCCTCTTCAACCTCAAAAAGAGTGAACACTTCCGCAGATTTTTGCCATGAAAATGAAAAATTAAGTCTCCTATGCAAAAGTAAATATGTCAAAATTGTTCTAGAAAAAACTTGAATAAGAATGCCATTTGCGGTGATGCATGTAAGCTCATCTATTTTATGATCTATGTTATGATGTTATGAGTAATTATCAGACGAACATGCCCTATACCATTTTCAGTCCTTACAACATACTTTCAGTTCTATTCCTCCATATGGTGTTTCTCCTCTTTGAAGAAAGTAAGGAGCATTGGACATACTTTCCATTCCACCAGCAACAATAACATCCTAATGACCAAAAAAGCATTAAAATTCTATCCAGCATTAAATTAAATTAATTTCTCTAAACAATGCAAATTGAGAATGATATTAAAGAATGACATTATTTAACAACATTTTGATTAAAAAATCTCCAATTAAAAAATAATGTATTAAATATATTTGAAATACAGTACATGTTAATGGAACATGTAATAAAAATTCCTTTTATATCGTTTTACACATAAATAATACATAATTTTGTTGGCTGATAATTGGATAAAACTATCTTTATTAATACTAGCTGAGCTAGCAGTATTTGGATCATGGCATTCATTTTATAAAGTATCAATGCATGTAATTTTAATAACTGAAAAAAATTACCTTAACTATTCAATAATTTTAATAATTAAGACAATGACTATAATATAATGATAAAAAATTTGACAATTTAATAAACGGATTAAACATATTGACATACATTTTAATATAGAATGCATCTGAAAAAAGAAAGATGAAAAGAAGGGAAGTAATAATAAAAAATTATTACTTCTTTATACAGCAGTGATTTTACTACCTGGACTAATACCTTGTAAATTATTCACCCTAATATCAACAACAAACTTTCATCTGAAGCTGCTAAAGCTGCAGTTTCAATGGTTAAGATTAATATTTGGTTTTTGCATCTTATGAGGAACTACAGGTTATGATAGGCAAGCACACATACACACAAAAGGGAAAAAAAAAAACAAAAAAACTTGCCAATAAATGTCTATCTCATCGATGCAAATACATACTTAATCTTCACTATGTAGAACAAGAAAAATAATAATAATAAAAAACTGTTGAAGATTGTAAAATAATTAATAGCAGTATTTAAATTTAACTACTGCTTCCCCTATGATTTTCAACTTACATTTTTGTTTTACTTTTCCATGTTGTGGAGTGGCAGTTGTCAAGAATTGAATAAAATCTACCAGATTTTAATATTCTTTACTTTTACTTAAACATTAAAATAATATCTCTAAGCATTTACCCTTCACGTTTCAACAAGAACAGTGATTAGCTTAAGCAAAAATCATTTTCCTCTTATTACAAACAATGTTGCCTCTAAAAACTAAATAAAACATCACTTGAAACATAAAAATTCAAATATCATTCATGGACTTGTAAATATGTATATCAATTTTTGACATACTCCTACCTTTTGATTAGGAGAAAACTAATCAAAATAACAATATACTCAACACAAAAATACCAGTTAAATAGACTAGAAATAGAAAATTTAGCAAAGTAATTAAAATATATAACATTTTTTCAATACACACAGGTCAATAAAAATGATATTTTTTCAAATAATATTTACTTGCTTCAGAAAGTCATTTCAAAATTAACTCAAAAGTTCTTAAAATAACTTATTTAAACAAGAAATTTAAATTTAAGTTTAAATGAGATCAGTGGTACTGATATTTATTATCACAGATCTAGCTCATATTAGGCTTTATGCATGAAAGTTGAATTCTCATGTCATGTTTAGCGTCAAGTCTGTTGCAGTATACATTTTCTCTTGACAGATACAGTTGAGAACCCCATTTCATGCAGCTGCAAATGGTAAAAGTGCCACTGTTTTTTTGACCAGTTAAGAGATTCATCTTTTAAACTGCATGAGAATTCCACTAATGACATTAATATAAGTTTTTCTTGCAATGACAACTTAGATGTCATTTAAATAAAAGTTTTGTAGTCTTCTGTGATGCAGCTGAAGGTCGCAGAATGACAATAAATGGGCTTTTAATCCCCCGTTTCTTTTGATTTTAATCTGCTGTTTATTTGGAAAACACTGATTAAAAGCTTCACCCAGTTCCTTCAAGTTTTGAATAATCTCTTAGTCCTTTCCTCTTCTCAAAAGCCTTTTACTTTAGGAAAGCCACTGGAGTCACTGAAGCACACATTTTTTATGTGAATTTAAGTCACTGAAGCACACATAAACTGTCCAAAATTCTATATTTCTTTTTAAAGCCTCAATTTTTCATGAGCTGCAAACACATCTGTATGCTTGCCCACAAGTCAAGCCTTTAAATTTTAATGAGATGTTCCATGTCTTTGTAAAAATGTAACTTTAATGGGCAAATTCAAGCAGATAATTTCTGTCAAACAATCAGCCTCTCAATTAAAAATTTGTTCTAAAAATGCATTCACTTTATGGTCAGTCAGATAAATATTATCACATTATAGATTTAACATTTACTAGGAATATAACTGTGGGCATCTTAAATTATGTATCTTATTTCTCATATCATCAAGCATGAAAGAATAAATGTAATAAATAAACAATAAAATATACTATGTGTTTTTGTTTATTTTATTTCTTCTATAATAACCTCACACTTCTGTTAGTAATCCTATGCATTAAATACCAGCGGCTCTTTAAGCTAAAAGAGAGAGCCACTGTCAATTTTTTTTACTTTTTAAAATGTTTTGAGGAACCCTTAAACCATGGATCACCAGGGTTCCATGCAGGACAATTTAAGAAACTGGTATATGACATAAAATAAATCCATGTTGACACGATACAGCTACAAGAAAGAATATTCATTGTTTATCAATGAAAGTAGTAACATTTATCATTATTTCTTTATATACTACAGGAAATTTCTTCAGATTGAGGTTTATCATGCACTACATATTTAATTTAAAGCTGGCTAATCTTTATTTCTGAATGTTTTCCAAAGTTCCATATTAGAGTTTCCATCTATAACACTAGGTATTTTTCATAAAAATTTGAAGCATGGATGAAAATGAAACTGAAATGCTTTTAAAGGATATAATTTAACAGAAATATAACTTTTAAAAATTCTGTGGGAAAAAATATTAAAAACGATAGATTTCTTTTTTTTAACAGACATGTGTAATAAATATAAAAACAGGAGCAGAAAGCATTTTCAAATTAAACATGGCAAAAATTTAATTTAACATCTACATTGTGCTATTCACATCTATTTTAAAACAACAGATAATCTTGCACAGATCGTCACTGAATTTCCAAAATGGAAAAAATAAGACAGATTGTTTTTAAGATTTATTTTAAAACTTAACAAATGAATTCCAGGATATAACAAGGTCTAAATTAGTACACAAACAATGCACAGCATAGTTCTAGAAAAGGGAAAAAGAAATTTTTTTAGATGTGGGACACATCTTACTCCTTTCAGTATCTTGCAAACAAAAAGCCCCTCCCTTTCTTCTCTTTTTAAAGAGAAACAGATATACAATAGGTGTGAAGTCCAAATTCCCCTTCAAGTACTTTTGCTGTCCTACCCGATAGCTAGTCGGAAGAGAAAGAAGTTTTTCTCATGGGGAAAGATATGTCACATTGTTACATTAGAACATATTTAGAGCTTTTCATACTTCAGTGATTTAGACTAGAACTTCATTTGAATTAGCAAATGAAAATACTTGCAAAGTTTTAAGATGTAATAACAAAATTAATGAAATTTTAATTCAAGTGATATTCCTTGTAATGAAAACTGCCACTAAGAGATTTGACTAGTCCGCTGATACTAAAAAACAATTACATAAAATTCCTAAATTTAAATAACATGTTAATATAAATAAATGGTTGTATGACTGTATAGAAATGGAACAGAGAATTTTCAGCTTGCTTCAAAAAACTTAGTTAGCTAGTACATAATAGCAAAAAGACCTTTGTTTAAAAAAAAAAAAAACTAAAAGAATAGAATTAGCATTAAAAAGTGCAAAATTAAATCCATGAATTTTGATATTAATGTACTCAATCAGAAATCCAAAAGGTCTGGTTTTAATAATAAGTCTGAATTTGTGAACTTTCTAAATGGAGAGAAAATTTCTTCTTCAAACTAATCTTCCCAAAGTGTTTTTGGATTAAATTTAGAGAAAAATGGATTTTGAACAGTTATTAAATAAATTAAACACTAGTCCATAATATGAAATATTTAAAATGTTTGTTCATTTCCCCCTTCAGATACAAATTGAATCTATATATGAATTAATATCATGTATAAATACCATCAATATTTAAAATACTATGATTGAAATGTTAACTTCCCTAATTCTGCCAATATCAACTGTTACCAGTTGAATAATTTTTTTTTCATCACTAAGATACACCAACAATTATAATCAGCTCATAAGTTATTATATTTGGACATTAATAGAGGAATAATACAGTCAGCTTTCAAATATATACTATAATGTGCTAAAATGGACGATTATCAACTTGACTACTTAATAGCAACTTATGGAGTGTGAGAGCAAAAACTTCACTGCAACTTTTGCAAAGATAATAATCTTCAATATGCACTCACAATAAATAAAATTCCAATTGTAGTTTCCATAAGCCTTTTGTCAATGTTTCCAACACAATTGCAAGGATTTCACAATAGCAGGATTCTGTGCAGCAAAAAATAATATGAAGCATTGGAACAGTGTGTGAAGAGTGAAAATTAACAGAGATATAAGTCTTTAAACAATGAAATGAGAATGAAACCAACAACCATGAGAACATCATAGTTAAAGCTCACTGAAATATTCTTCACTCCTTTCCTCTTCCTTTAAAAATCCCCTTTAAAAGTAGCATTCAGGTAAATCATTCATTCTGTTGTCTCCTGCATTTGACATGCATTTTTCAGAGAAGAAAAAAGAAACTTTGACAGAATCAACATGGTCAATTTTTAAAGTAAATGATTGTATGAATGTTTGCAATGCTGAAATACTATGTCCACTTTGTCAGATCCATATTGATAAGCATGCTGTTTATAATCTTAGTGGCAAATCTAAAGACACAGGCTGTACAAGCACTCAGAGGTATTAGATGCACCATAGCAGATGCAGCTATTGTCTTAGAGATTCGTTAAGAACTTATTTAGGAGATATGCCAAAATTCTGTTGAAAGTTCCATAATTAACATGAAAATATTTCCATATGGAATGTTATAAAACAAGAGTCTTACAGCACAACAGACCTTTGTTCAAGAGTTTCTGAACTACAAGAATGGAAAAGAAAATTCCATTCAAATTCTGTGGATTGATGAGGCATATTTCACTTTAAACATTAAAATCTGTATTTATTTGACAACCAGTTCCCATAATTTATTCATTATGCCAGTGCATGATGACAAAGTAAATATATGGAATGAAGGGATGAGTCAATTTCCTTTCTGGGACATGCCTTTTCAGAAAACATTCACACATAATCCCAGTGCAGTTGCAAGCAATGTCACAGCCAGAAATTATGCATCAGTGCTGTTCACAAATACTTTTCCACAGATATGAGCAAGAAATGCTTTGTAGAATGCTATTTGAATGAAATACAGTGCTTCAATACATGTGGTCAAGAACATCAAATGACTTTTTTAAAACTACATCTTATATCACTTTCTGTTCTCATGGTTACCATTCTCTCCTGGTTTAACACTGATGGATCTAAAGTTTTGGGGTTACCTAAAATGCAAGCACTCAATATACTGGAATAACTGTAGTCCAATGAAGGGCTTAAAGCATCTTGAAGAAAGCAATGACTATGAAAGTTGATATGTAAGACATTGTTATCTTTGTTGCTAACTGTATACAATGTGTCCTCAATAACATTGAAAAACATATCAAACCTTTGTAAACGTTATAATAAACATCTTCTCACTTTTACAGTAGTCTTTTATTTCACTTCCTATTTGTATTGTTATTTTTAATGTACCAGCACTTTACTCTTCAAAACTGACTGGTATTGTTTTCATATACACACACACCATTCCAGTGCTTCATTTTATTTTCCATCATTCAAAATATCATGCCATGATGAAATTCTGGAATTCACACTGGAAATACATTACATTAACTGCAACTGTAATACATATTTTACCCCAATTTTTATACATAACAAATGCATTTCTCCTTATACTTATTCTACAGAAGAGGCAATGAATTTCTTATTTCCTGACTCCCAATTTTGTTATTAGTTGGTCTAGTTATTTTATGACTACTTCATACATCACCTTGAGAATATATACTACTATTGCTCTTCCTTGTGCCTTTACATTTGTTTTATCTCAAACATAAGATCTTAATTTACTCTGGCCTGTTATTTTTACTATGGAAACGTGCCAATTTAAGTCATTTAATCATAAATCTGAAATAGTATTACAATCAAATAGGAACAATTAAAAAAATAATCTTGATTGTACCATACCTGAAGGCCAACCATTAAACTCTGTGCGCCCAACATAACTGCTTTCATGCCTGAAGCACAGACTTTATTTACAGTTGTACAAGGTGTTGAAACAGGTAGACCTAACATAAATATTCAGAATTTCAAGGTAAAAAAAAATGGAAGAAATTACACTCGAATAATTAACAAGAACTATATAACATTATAACGAAATAATAAAAATGGTAAATGGGATAGTAATGGGTAGTTCACACATTTCACACCAAAAAAATAGAGTATGAAGTCTAAAACTTCATATAACCAAGAGACATAAAACTAGAAATGACTTAATTTTTCTTAAGATTGTAAATGGATTCAGAAAATATTAGTGTAAAATTAGTTTTTAAGATGAAAATTATAAAAGAAAAATTATATAATGGATATTAAATGGTTAGTTGCTACACCAATTCCAAACATAAGCAATATCAGGTGTCAGTGAAGTTGTTATGTCATTAAGTGACAAATACGTAAATGCATTTAATTTTGAATTATGAATATAATTAGTTTACATGGCATGCCAAATATACTGATCACCTAAGTAATCAAAACCACAGAAGCCAGGCCTGGTTGGCTGATTGAATTAAGACAAATCAAGCAATGGGATATCTGCCAAATGGAGATGATTTAATAAAGGAACTTTCACAAGAAACTGATTCCTGATTTTCATTATAAATGAAAAGAAAAATAGATGGTTTTCAGTATATGTAACAAGCCAATGTGGCAGCAGAGGTTCCTGGTTGGGAGTCTGAAGAAGAAAATGATTCAGTTCTCAACACTAATATGAAATATCTATTTTTTTTTAATGTGACATTAATACACAAATCAAAGATCATGAAATATATCATTGAACATTTAAAGAATAATTCACACAATTCTTAAATCTACAAGAGGGAAGGGGATATTCACATCAATACTAATAATACTTCACACCATTTTACCTTTATGCTGAATCTGGTGATACATCTTGTAGCATGAGTTCCTGCATTGTATATTATATCAGATATCATACTGTGATTGTGCAATGTTTTTCTCTACATATTTAATGTTTGTATTTAATGACCTTCCCAAAAGTGAATTCAGAATTTGTGCAAAATATCGTCTGATAATCAAAAAAAAAAAAAAAAAAAAAAAAAAAAAAAAAATTGAATGGGAAGAATTAAGAATTTAATTCATTCTGGAAGATTATTCCTCGCATGAAATGCTCATAAACCAGAACTATTTTCCACAGGAATTCATGCAAATTGGATTAATCTATTCTTGGACCACAGATGATTACTTATTAAACTTTACAAACAGTAGTTTGTACCCAAACTCACAACAAAAAATAAAATAACTAAATCTATGACAAAGGAAACAAAATATATTAAACAAGGAGAAGAGATGAATGAAGATTTAAAAAAAAAATTATAATGTCTGTATGAAGGACAGTGGACAGCATAAATGAAAAATGATGTGGAAGAGAAAGGGATGAGCATTTGAATAAGAGTTCCCTTCCATAAGAAAACCCAAGTAATTATCTTCTGAGATATCTTTTATTTTTTTCTTTGTTTTTTAGTGCCATCTAAGCTCTGCTTCAGACTAATTTTCTCTCAAAATTTATGGAATGTGAATTTCTGTTTGTATTTTAAAATGTTTCAAAAATATAAAATATGGCATTGTAAATGGGATGGCTTATGCTCATTTTTAGCTTGCTACAGGTATATCAGGGTGATTTGTTAGATGGAATATTGCACAAATGCTGAAAATCAAAGAACTAGGATTAGCATCTCTGCCTTTCTCTTTTTTTGAAGATATTTCCTCAACAATTCCCTTTGGTGCTGCTTGTTAAGTTTTTCCAGTTCTTTTCAGTTAAGTTTATTTGGTACTTTCTGATTATCCATTTTCCCCAAAGTCATGAATTTGTTGCTGATTAACTTTTCAATAAGCTAATGCATGAAAGGCAACAGTCATTTTCAAATTTGCACTACACTAAGAATTCCATATACGAACAATCAATTAATAAAACTTAAAAAACAAAGAAATATCAGTAATAAAACATTTACGTTTTTCAAGAAATTCTTCTTTTTTGCACTCTTATTCTCCCCATGTGTATAGAGATCTGCTTTTGCTCAAAAAAGCATAAAGGAGTTGTACAAACTTGGTTAATTGAAACTTCCATATTACATGCAGATTAAAACAAACATGTGCTATGTGCTATGTGCATACTTGGGTTACAGCATAAATATTTTGTGGCAACATCGTGACCTGCCACATAACTATTTTGGTGACACATACTGCTTTAACTCGTGAATACTTTCTTACCCCTTTTCAGCAGGGATGTAGATAATCAGAAAGTACCACTTAGTATTAATTCTGTGCCAGAGATTACCCTAAAACAGCTTCAAAAACCAACTGATGCCAACTTGAGTGTTCAAAACATCATTTGTCACCTGAGATGTTTTTATTTGGATAATTTGTTCATGAAATAATTTTTCAGGATGAGAGGTATTCATGATCCAAGGTTCATTTATAAATTCTAAGAATTAAAACATTTTTTGAGAGAATTCGTGATTCATTTATGTACATATCCAATTTCTTAACATCACATGGAATGACTATACATACACCATGTCCACAAAAGTCCTTTGTTTTTGCAACTTTTGATCATAGACATACACTTTCGACTACAAAAATGTTTTAAATGATGCCAAGACTCATACAATTAATTTTTTGTAAAATACAAAATCCGATATTTTACATGTTCCTCCAAACGATATATTAAGGAAAATTTTGTACTCACTATAAAAAATGAAACACAAAAGGTTTGACATACAACAATAATTGACTGAGATATTTAATTCCAAAACTTTCAGTTTTTGACATCATATCTTATTTGCATTGAGAAACTAGTTAGTAAATATATTAGGATAATTCAAGGTTTACTTTTTCCATTTAAATGCCATTCAATGATACTTTTTTTTATTTATTATCTTTTTTTGTAATTTTATTACATTTGGTATGACAAAAGAATTTTCATGCTAACAAATTATAAGTTTTCAAAGTCTAAAAATACATTATGAATATTCTCATGAAATTTAGAATCATAATGTGGTAATTGCTTTAAAAAAATTAAGCTACAAATATTTTTGATTTTTAACTAATGCAAATAATATTATGAGTTAGCTATGTTCCAGTGCTAAAATCTTACGAATTCATGTTTTTTCACATTTTCTAGAACATAAATTCTGCAAGATTCAGTGAATAAGATCTCCATTTTGAAAGAATTTATACTGATCAATATTTTTCACAATAATCTTCATTTAACAGCAGAAATCTTTTTCTAAAATAATTTTTTATTTCTAATTACGTAGACATGAAAAATTTCATTTTTTCAGTTTCTGCATTGCTTAACATGATATCCAATTTTAGTATCAAATATTTCAGTTAATTTTTATTGTATGAGAGCCAAACTTTTATGTTTTTCATTTTGTATAATGGGTATAAAACTTTCCTCAAGTACAGGGACTGGAAGAATGAGCAAAAAGTTAGTTTTCCTAATTTTTACAAAACTGATTTCTTTAAATTTTAAAATGCCAAAACATGAATTTTTTCTTTCCTTTAAAACATTTTGGTAACTGGAAGTATATATCCATGACAAATGATAAATAAAATAAAACAAAAATTATATTTGCACATATGCCTAAACAGAAGTCATATATAAATTAGATTGCAGATATTTACCGGCACCAATACTTGCTTGTCTTGCTGGAGCTTGTCCAATATTAGCTTGTAAAACACAACCCATAAAAACTTCTTGAACAACATCTTTTTGTATTCCTAATTTATAAAAATAACATATTTTTAGGGCTATCTGTGGCACTTACAGGATATCTGGAACCAGAAACTGCAGTATGCACCAATAAAAATAATAATAATTTGGTAATAAATATCTGCTTCCCTGCTGCAACCATATCCTTAACATTCAGTGTTATAAAATAAGATAAATAGGTCATTTTCTGCAAGATCCTCACAGCAAAATGAGTTACATGATTATGAGTCCAAAAATGATGAATTCATAATCCAGAGCAGTGGATGATTATTATTCTGTTTGAAGAAGTCTAATTTTTTACTTGAAAGATGTATTTCAGACCACAGCTAGGTAGCATCTTCTATTAACAGCAGGCAATATCCAGCATCAGTGGCCAAACCACTAATATAACTACTGCAGGAGATAACTAATACAAAGATTGCTGGCAGAGTTATTTTGGTGTTTGCCATAGTTCCAATCATGGTTAACCAACAGGTACTTCATTTGCCATTTGATAAAACAGTTTTTAAATTATATACAGGACATGCAAAGTATTTGAGTACACAACCTTAGCAATCAACATAGCCCATAAATAGACTTGTAGCACACGAGGACATCAGGTATAAATCATGTGATTGATGAGAGGGCAGTTCATTCCTGAGAAGATCCGAGAAAATTGTGCGATTCAGTCAAAGCATTTATTGAGTATACTGAAGCACCCCAAGGAGCTCCACATACTCTGGTTCTTCTTAGATAAGGAAAACTATGATCAAGACCAAAAGGTGAATAGGAAAATGACAAGTTGCTCTGCATAACATCAGCTGAGGTCCTCACAGTTATGTACACTGATTTCCTATCATTTGTCTTGGGGGGGATGAACAACAAGAAAGATGTCATACCACCTCACTTCTTTACACATGGGCTTAAAAAGTCAACATGGTTGCCTACATCAACATACTGTGGGCTGAGAACTTTCATGATCCTCTAACTTCCTAACTCTTCAAATCTGACCCCATGAACTACTACATTTGGGATGTTGTTGACAAAGAGACCAACAAGCAGTCTCACAATAACAAGCAGTTGTTGACAGTTGCCATTGTTGATGTTATGTCAACATGAATGAAGATCACCTAATCCTGGCATGCAATCATTTCCAAAGTTTCATCGAAACCATCACTGAAGCACAAGCTAGTTTCCTTTAGTAAGATTTTACTACATATATGTAAAAATAAGTGTATCACATTCTGTGTAACACAGTTTTTTTTAAACCTAAGAATATTTGTTTACTTCAAAATATTTTATTCTCAAATACTTCATACATCCTGTATATAGTTTTAGCATATTATAATTAAAAAATACTCCTAATTTACAAAAGCAACAAAAATAATTTTTTTTTCAGGTTTTTAGAATGAGATAATGTTTACAAGCTACTCATATTATCAGGCGAAGGCAATATTGACAATCTAAGATGCAAAGTTTACAAGCTTTCTTCAAACCAAATTCTGAAGCAAGTTTGATTGCTTTCGAATTGGTCAGCAAGTTTTTTAAATCAGCAGAGGATATCAAATGTTATTCAGTTTATTAAAAATAGTAGTTTTAAAACATTTACATAGTTATTCAAAACATTCTGAAATTTTACTTGAACCTCAAAAAAAGTTTAAAAAAAATATAAATTCATTTTCAGTTAACTCCACCAT